>BLBF01000026.1:7822466-7837721 GCA_015471245.1 Laticauda colubrina | reverse complement strand
AGCAGGACCAGCAGGACCAGCAGGACCAGCAGGACCAGCAGGACCAGGACCAGCTTCAGCAGAGTACGTAGCAGAAGCACCACTGCCAGGAGCATCTACAGCAGAAGCTCCAGCAACAGAAGAGCGAGCCCAAGCAGCAGAAGCCCCAGCAGAAGCAGAGTCAGGGACATGGGGCAGCAAGGTGGTCCTGTCCCTTTTGCCAGGGATGGTGGCAGGTTGCTGAGACTTTCGCTTCTTCCCCATGGTTGTGGGGTTTCTGGCTGGCAGAAAGTCTGGCAGGAAGGCTGGCACCAAGGCTGGCAGGAAGCCTGGCAGGAAGCCTGGCAGGAAGGCTGGCAGGAAGGCAGGCACCAAGGCTGGCAGACAGACTGGCTGGCAGGGAGGCTGGAAGGCAGGCTGGCAGCAAGGCTGGCAGGGAGGCTGGAAGGCAGGCTGCAGCAAGGCTGGAAGGGAGTCTGGAAGGGAGGCTGGCAGCAAGGCTGGAAAGGAGGCTGCCCAGGAGGCTGGGAGGCAGGCTTGGAGGCAGGCTGGCAGCAAGGCTTGCAGGCAGACATGCAGGCAAGAACTCTGAGGTACCCAGCAGCAGGTCTTTCCTCAGAATGGTGACCTGCTTGGGACCTGCTTCCCTTTATATCCGGGGGGCTTGCGCAATGCATCCCCCCCGCATGCGCAATTAACGCCAGGCATATGTTTGGCTTCCACTGTGCATCCGCTAGGCTTCCGCTGTGCATCCGCTTCATTCCCTGTGCATCCGTTCTGCATCCACTTTTTCCGTTCCATGTCCGCTTCGCTGAGGCCCCCCAGAAGCCTAGCGGACACGCCATCTGCTTCCATCCGCTGTACTTCCGTTCCGCATCCGTTTTGCATCCGCCCTGCGTCCTCCCCGTGTCCATGTTGTCTGCTCAAATTATGCAAATTTTCACCCCTTTTGAGCATGGATACAACGGATGTAACATTTTTCTCTTCCGTTGTGTCCTTTTTGCATCTGTTGGGCAGTGTGACACGGCCTTTATATGCACCAGAGTCAAATTTCTTGTGTATCTAATCACACGTGGCCAAATAAAGCATTCTATTCTATTTTATTCTAGCCTAGCCTAGCCTAGCCTAACCTAGAAATAAGATATATTACATTTATGGAAATTTTGGATGCTACTTGTCTCTTTAAGACAAGTCACTTTGAGGCAAGTCTTTTGAGATCAATGAATCTGCAGCTACAGAAATACATACTTTACATGCCTTGAAGATAAAATTTATTTGGCTGAGTAAAATCACTGACTTATTTTGTTTTTTAATAGATTGTGTATTACTGATAAGGACATACTCAGGTATATAAAAGCATACACTTTCTTGTAAAAGCCTGTATGTCTTGATTGTTAAATTATATTGTCAAAGTTCGTAAGTATAAATGTAATTATGAGAAAACATGAAACATTGCTTGTAAATAAACCTTCATTCAACTGTTCCCCTCATTCCTAGTCTATGACTTTGGTACCTGAGTAAGATTATTCATTAAACATGACGGCTCTTATACTTTAGTGTTGAAATCGTTCTTTATTTCTATGTATTTTTTTAAAAAATTCTTAGAATAAGAATTTATGTCGATGAAAATCAGTGCATATATTTCAACATCATTACTGAAAGATCAATTGGTCCAAGGTTTTTATTTTCTTATCCTCATTTTTGTGTATAATTAGTATATCAGTATAGTTGGTGTTTATTAAATATCCCACCTTATAAATGTTAAATTGACTTGATTCATTATTCTATGGATGTATTTCAAAACATAATGAACAAACTTCGGCATGTTATGATGGTTATATGTTATGCTAATTTGACATTCATGTAGTTATCTATCATTCTAACAATAATCCATCTGAACTAGCAGGCATGAATACCAATTACTGAAAAGATTGGAGCATATCCCTGAATTTTCTTCTTGCTTTTGCTGGTAGACATATGTCAGCAAGCAGGGAATAGCAAAGATATATCAGTGTCTTTAAAAAAAATCAAATATCTCTAGATGTATTCTGTAAAGCCCCTGTAACACTGCACCAACAGATGGAAAGAGGATGTAAAATGGGGAAAAACACTTGCCATCCGTTGGTTAACGCGATGCTTCCGTTTTGTACTCACTGCATACGTTTTGCTTAAACTTTATCCGTCCAGCATCCATCTATTGACGTTTCATCCGCTCAGAGGGTTTTGAGCTGCTCAAAACTTTTGCACGGAAAATGTATCCAATGCGTCTATTCTGCATCTGCTAGGCATCTGCTAGGCATCCATTCTGCATCCGTTACGCATCCGCTTATCCGCTAGGCATCCGCTACGCATCCGTGCAACTCAATCCGCTCCAGTGGTAAACGGACGCAGGGAGGAAGAGGAACGGACACGGAACGGATGCAGAACGGATGCAGAACAGAGAGAGAAAGGATGAAAGTGGATGCAGCTCGCAAAGAAAGCATTTAAAACGGAAAAAACATCTGCAGAGGGGACCTATATCGGATATTAAGGATGTCTAGAGGATGCCTAGAGGATGCAAAGGGACACATAGTGGAAAACATATACTGTCTATAAAAAGGGGGAGCAACTCACCTGGATATCACTTTCAGTCCAGCAGCCCTGCTGTGCAGACTTCTGCAGTCTTCATCTAGATCTTGCTCTTCCACAGCATCCAGTCATGTCCACCATGGATCGTAACAAAGTCCTTTTGGCAGCCACCATCGTTCTGCAACAGTGTGAAACCATCTACAGGCTCTCTGAACTCTACTACGGGAAGAAAAAGAGGTGGCCAAGAAGCGTCTGGGTCCGAAGATGGATCGGGAGAAGAGCAGAGTACGGACTGTACAACAAGCTGATGGTGGAGCTCAGGAGCGAAGACACTCATGCATTCCAGAACTTCATGAGGATGCCTCCAGCCATGTTTGACAAAGTTGTGGAGTGGCTGACACCCAGGTTGACCAAGGCAAACACCAACTTCCAGCCCAGCCTGGAACCTGGGCTCAAGGTGGCACTCACTCTGCGCCACCTGGCCTCAGGGACCACCTACAGGAGCATGCAGTACGGCTGGAGGGTGCCATCCAACACCATCAGCATTGTGGTCAGAGAAGTGGTGCAGGCCATCATCGAAGAATACATGGAGGAGCTCCTCCAGTGCCCCTCCACTGAAGAAGGATGGAAGAAAGTTGCAGAGCAGTGGTATCAGAGGTGGAACTTCCCCCACACCGTTGGAGCCATAGATGGGAAGCACGTGGCCTGAAAAGCGCCAGCCAAGTTGGGGTCCATTTATTTCAACTCCAAGGGCTTCTTCAGCATCATCCTCTTCGCCATGGTCGATGCTGATTACAAGTTCATGTACAATGATGCTTCAGGCAATGGGTCAGCTTCAGATGCCCAGGTATACAACGTCAGTCACCTCAAGGAGGAGCTGGAAGGCAACCTCATGGTGGGCTTCCCTGATCCAGACCCCCTGCCCAACGACACACAAGATGTGCCCTACTTCATCGTGGGGGATGACGCCTTCTCCCTCACAACCTACCTCATGAAGCCCTACACTTCCAGACTCCTCACCCGTGAAGAGAGGATCTTCAACTATAGGCTGTCCAGGGCAAGGCAGGTGGTGGAGAATGCCTTTGGCATCCTGGCCAACAGGCTCCAGGTACTTCTCACCACCATGCAGCATCGCCCACAGACCGTGAGGAGGATCGTGGAAGCTTGCTGCATCCTGCACAATCTCATGTGCATCCACTACCCAGTGTTGCAGAACAGGCTCGTGGACCTTCAACAAGGCAATGGGGACATGGAGCCTGGGGAATGGAGGCAAGGGCAAAACCTGATAGACACTCAGGATGTGCAAGGCCCCAACAGAGCCTCATGTGAAGGGAAGAAGCAGCGCAACCTCCTGAAACACTGGTGCAACTCCCCAGCTGGAGCGGTGGAGTGGCAAGACAGGATGATAGATGTTAAATGGATGCTTCCTTCAGCCTGTCTCATCACACTGATGAGATTGGGCCATGTATGTTGGGTGGGCCGACAATGAACAGGGCATTTAATAAAGAGTTGTGTTTATGTTGACAAGTGTGGATCAATGATTAAATTGTTATTGATAATAAAGGGCCATAGGTGTGGCACCTGGGAGGGTGGACCATACAGTCCCACTATGCTTGCACTGGAAGTTTATCTATCCCACAGCTATTACCCATCCCAAAGGTATCCCTGCTCATTCCACAGGTATCCCTGCCCACCCCACTGCTATCTTAACCCATCCCACAAGCATGCAAAGGCTTAAACCATTTCTAAAAGTTTCCACCAAGACTTCATTAAAAAAAAGAAATGAGGCTAGTGTGTGAATCAAAGATAGACTTTATTAACAACAAGCTATAAAAGAAAAATGACCCAAGTCAAGTGTCCAAATAAAGTCCACAGGTAGCCAGCCAGCCAGTCTCTGGCACTCCTCTTGGTCGCTCAGTCTCAGGGGTGAAGGGTCCAGGTGCTGTGGAGGTGGCTGGTGCTGGAGTGCTTTTCTGAAGTGCCATTGGTGTGCAGCATCAGCAGAGTAAGCATCAGCAGAGTAAGCACCACTGCCAGAAGCAGAATCATCAGCTCCTCCAGAAGCAGAAGCAGCAGAAGCTCCAGCCCCAGAAGAGCAAGCCCGTGCTACAGAAGCCCCAGCAGAAGCAGAGTGAGAGCAAGGGGGTGGGATGGTGGCCCTGTCCCTCTTGCCAGGGCTGGCAGCAGATGGCTGAGGCTTTCTGTTCTTCCCCATGGTTGTGGGGTTGCTGGCTGGCAGGGAGGCTGGCAGGAAGCCTGGCAGGAAGCCTGGCAGGCAGGCAGTCACCAAGGCTGGCAGGAAGGCTGGCAGGCAGGCAGGCAGGCACCAAGGCTGGAAGGAAGGCTGGCAGGCAGGCTGGCATGAAGGCAGGCACCAAGGTTGGCAAGAAGGCTGGCAGGCAGGCAGGCACCAAGGCTGGCAGGCAGGCAGGCACCAAGTCTGGCAGGAAGGCTGGCAGGAAGGCAGGCACCAAGGCTGACAGGAAGGCTAGCAGGCATGCAGGCACCCAGGCTGGCAGGAAGGCTGGCAGGCAGACTGGCTTGCAGGGAGGCTGGAAGGCAGGCTGGCAGCAAGACTGGCAGGGAGGCTGACAGGCAGGCAGGCACCAAGGCTGGCAGTAAGGCTGGCAGGCAGGCAGGCACCAAGGCTGGCAGGAAGGCTGGCAGGAAGGCTGGCAGGAAGGCTGGCAGGAAGGCAGGCACCATGGCTGGCAGGAAGGCTGGCAGGCAGGCAGGCACCAAGGCTTGCAGCAAGGATTGCAGGTAGGCATTCAGGCAGGGCAGGTAAGGCAATCAATGTGTCCGGCAGCAGGTCTTTCCTCTGAATGGTGACCTGCTTCCGAGCTGCTTCCCTTTATATCCGCATGGCTTACGCAATGCATCCTCCCCGCATGTGCAATTAACACTCGGCATCCGTTAGGCTTCTGCTGTGTATCCGCTAGGCTTCCGCTGTGCATCCGATTCATCTGCTGTGCATCCGCTCTTCATTCGCTCTTTCTGTTCCGTGTCTGCTTTGCTGCGGCCCCCCGGAAGCCTAGCGGATGTGCCATCTGCTTCCATCCGCTTCCATCCACTAGGCTTCCGTTCCGCATCCGCTTTCCATCCGCTCTGCGTCCTCCCCCCGTCCATTCCTTTCTGTGTTATCTGCTCTGGTTATGCAAATTTTTGCCTCTTTTGAGAGCGGATAACAACAGATGGAACATTTTTCTCGTCCATTGTGTCCTTTTTACTAATGTTTTGCATCCATTGGGCAGTGTGACAGGGCCTTAATGGAACAGACTAGGGCTGACATTCTCAATCTAGACAAAAAAAAAAAAAAGGTTTTTGAATTTATCTGCTTATATGGATAAAAGTGAATAAGAAATTATATAATTCAAAATGATCAGAATTTATTTCAGTTTTGGAAATGTATCAGTAAAACATCTTAGAAATTAAATACTATTTGCTTTTTCTAGAAAATCAAAATTGTGGTGTTTTAAGATTGAAACTTTGCAGAATCTTTAGGACAATCATGAGTTATCACTCTAATAAATCATTACTTTCAAAAGATGGGATAAATTGTATTTATTAAGAAAAGTCATGGATAGACATTTTTTACATGGACATAAAACACTCACCTAGTACAATTTTGCATTTGTTGACCATATAGTCCAAAAACTCTTTCCCTTTTGATTTTTATTTAAAGTAATTTAAAAGGTGAAGTGAGTGGATATTTCTAATTAGGATCACTGTACTTGGGTAAAAACTGTTAATTCTCCTAAACGACTTATTGTCCATCCTCATAATAGCAATGTGTGAAATATACTAGGTGGCAAGTTTAAGTCCTCAGTATTTGCAAATAATGGCTTGTGCAAAAACAATTCCACATAGGTTCATATTGTTGAAATTTTAGGATTTCCAGCTCCTTCTCTTTTCCATTCAGAAATCTAAAATAAAGCATTCTTAACAGGTAATTGTTCAGACAGTCCTGACAGTCATTGCATTCAAGAATGGCAGAAAACAAGCCTTAATCCTTTTCTTGAGAAGCATCATCTTATCCTGCCCCCTTTTTAGTTTTCTCAGCCTAAATATTTCTAGTTCTCTAATAGTGCTCATTATGACTTAATTTCTAGTCCCCTAAACAGCCATATTGCTTGTTTCTGAACCTCTTATAATATCCTCTTATAAAATATTCTTTCCATAATTTAGAGATGAAACTGTGATGTAACCTAAAATGGCATTTTATTTTTTTACAAGTTATACTGTAAACCCAAAGCTCAAAGACCAGTGTGAATGTTATGTCAACACTGAACAGTTGCCTCCTGGTCTCATATATTTATGTAATGTATGTTACATATGCTCTGAACTGGCCAACTAATAATGAATACGTATTTATATCTCTAAAGAAATTTTAGTAATTAGATGAGATAATATTAATTTTCACACAGGTAAGTTGAAGACTATGTTAAAGACTGTGTGTTATTAATATGAAATATACAGGTAAGCAAAACTTAAATGATCATCTTAAATAAGATACTACATAAGATGTAGTCATTAACTCACTTTCCCCTTCGCACAAATATACTAATAAAGTTGTAACTTCTTACATTCAAATTATTGTCTTGTTGCTTAATCTGAGAATACAGTCATAAAATATAACTGCCGCTCTTCTACTTTTGTGTAAAATACTTAAATGTGATTTGAAATGTGATTGAGTATGCTGTAAGCTTTGCTTGAATATTAAGTCTATATTTTCTCAGGATTGGAATAATATTTGGACCAAACTTCTTGTAGTTTTTAAATACAAAATAAATTAGGTGCTCAAATTATTGACCCCTGTGAAAGAAATTGGTATCTCACTATATTTTCAATGGCTTTTAAATTATACTTTATACTGGAAGAGCAAAATTGATATTGCTCTTTACTTATAATGAAAGAAAATATGTAAGGATGACTAGTTGCTAAGGGCAACAGAATGTCATAAATGATCCTTCCTCTGCTAACAATGTAGAGGAATAGGCTGAAATGGGTTGCTAGAAATATGATTTGTAGTTCTCTGAGGGTTATCAGTCTTCAGATTTCTCTGTATTCCATGATTGAAGAAAAGTATGCCATTTTTTTGTGTCTTTGCCTTTGTCCATCTTCTTTTAGTGTGAATTCTTTTTTATGCTATGTTCCTTAATTCTTAGCTGAAAGAAGTGTGAAAATAAGCTTAATGCCTGTGCATGCAATTTTTTCATACATGTTCTATCAGTTTATCTTTTCAAAATATTCAATAGTGTAGTTGACAGCAGTAAGACACTACCATGTACAAATATTCATTTTGTGTGTGTGTATGTGTGTGTGTATGTACATGTATATGTATGTGCACGTAAGTATATGGTATCTAAAGATACCAAGTGTATACATTTAGTTTTCATTTGCAGACACCTGCCTAAATCTAATTCTCTCTGTATTTTACACTTTCTCTTGACCTTTTTCCTTTAAAATTTGGCAAGTGCTGATACTGATATTATATTAGGAGCCTCAGTTGTGTTTCTTCAGTTCATCAAATCAGTGAATCTCTCATGGGATTTTCGCCTACAAATTCCATCTCCAAGCTCTTGTGTTCACCTCTCCTTTCTTTCTCTTAAATCAGGGAATAAACAGCATCTGCAATCATAATTTATTTTCAGGATATAGAGGTTAAGAATCTGGTTTCTGAACCTTTCAAAAATTTAGTAAACTTCTACTTTCCTGTTTACTGCTATGAAGCTACAGTTGTATTAGAAAGGTTTCAAATTGAAACCTTTCAAATTTGGACTCCAATTGAGTCCAAATTGCTACCATATTTGCATTTATGTTTCTCTTATCTCTATTTCTGATAAATGCAAAAATGAATTTGCAAAAGCTGTAAGTATTCAACTAAGTAGATATTATAATACAAGTAATGCCTATATACATACATACATACATACATACATACATACATACATACATACATACATACTTAGATTTATATATATATATATATGTTCTGTCTCGCCTTTCCTCTTTCACAAAAAATGAAAGAGTACAAACTCACACCAACACAGGCAGGCAAGCTGGCTCGGACTTCACAGAGTTAATTCTTTGGAACTGATAATATTCTTGGCATTCCAACATGTCCTGCCTGCCAAGTCCGAACTGATAACAAATAAAGTTTTATTCACAGAAAATCACAAGGCAGTCCACAAAAATAATTATTCATGAAGAAAATCTAAAGTAAGGTTAAACTCTGTCTCGTACAAAGTTTCAGGAGAAAACACACCCACTTTTGTCCCCTATGGAGTGTGGGTCAATGACTCAGATCACTCTCTGACCCTCCCAAACCTCCTACATTGCTGCTCACGTTTCTCCCTACAACACTGCTTAGGATCGAACCAACACTCTTTACTCACTGTCAGGGGCTGCTCCAATATGCCTTCCTCCTGATTAATCTCAGGCTGTTCCTCTCAGTTGTCTGATGGAAGCTGAGGCATTATCAGGGAGGAAGGTCCTGGGGAAGAAGGCATTGCCAGAGAGGAAGATCCTGGGGAGGAAGGCATTCCTAATTCCTCCTCCTTGTCTTCCAGGTCCTCTTTCTCTGAGAGCATAGGCTCGGGAATCAGGGCCACAACACTATCCCCCACCGCAGGGCCCTTCCCCTGATTCTGATGGTCAAGATGTGGTCACAAAGGGAAATGGTCATGGAACATCCGTATAAGGTCCGGGCCGTGGATCATGGAAGCATCCACCCAGGAAAGGGCCTCTGGCCCATCCCCCTGCCTCTCGATCAAATACTGGAACCGCCCTTTCAGCCAGTTGGAATCCCTAATGTTGGCCACCTTGCCTTCTATGGTGGTGGATATGATATGATATGGATAGTGATACTGATCTTCACCAGGCACAGGTGGTGGATCAACAGCTACGGGACATCGGAGATAACACAAAGGGCATCAGGGACCAAAAGGGAACAGTGAAAGACTGGATGAATTCGCATGGAGCGTGCTAGAGTCAGTCAATAGGCTATGGGGTTGATGACCACTTTGATGGGAAATGGGCTGATAAACTGATGGTTCAGCTTCTTTATCGGGTGGTCGACCTGAAGGTGTTTTGTGGATAGCCACACATGTTCTCCTACAACCAGCAGAGGTGTTGCCCATTGAGAGCGATCTGCGAACCGCTTGTAATCTTCCTTGGCCTGGATCAGTTGCTGCAGAACTAACTGCTAAACTGAGTGAAGTTCTGAAATGAATTCTAGGGTCTCAGTAATAGGGGTATCTAATAGTATCAAAGGGGAGAACCATGGACGGTACCCCACATTAGCATAAAATGGTGTCATTTGGGTGTAGGTATGCTGGAAGTTGTTGAATTCAAACTCCGCCAGAGGGAGATAATCAGCCCAGTTGTTCTGCCGTTGGTTTACAAAACAATGCAAGTATTGCTCAAGAATGCCAATGACCTTATCTGTCCCCCCATTAGTCTCTAGATGGTGTGCCGATTACAAGCACTCCTGCACTTGTAACACGGTCATCAGGCTTTTCCAAAATTGGGCTGTAAGTTGTACATCGCAGTCAGAAACTATCCTATCTGGCAGACCATGGAGACGAAAAACATGCTGTAAGAACAAACGGTCAGTTGTTTGGGACATTGGCAATTTATGACATGCAATGAAGTGGGCCTTTTTTGTCAACATGTTGACCACCACCAGCATAGTTTTAAATCCAGAGGACAGCAGTAAATGACTCAAGAAATCCATGGAAATCACTTCCCATGGTCTTTCTTGAGTTGGCAGAGGTTGAAGGAGACACGGAAGTTCACCCGTGATGGTTTTCTTGTGCCTGCATGGTACACAGGATGTGACATAGGCGTGGACATCATGCCGTACTCGAGACCACCAAAAAGTCTGCGATACAAAATGGAGGGTCTTAAAAAACCCAAAATGGCCAGCTGCAGGGTTGTCATGGCACTGAGTCATAATAGGGGCTTGAAGTGGCCCCATGGGTACGTACAACCAGCCCCGATGCTTGAGTAAACCCTCCTCCAAAGTCCATGGGGATTTGGGTCCAATCTCCCCATCCTCTGCTGCGACCAAGTGTCTAGGCACTGTGCCTCTTGTACCAGAGTCCGCAAGTCCATGTGGCCAAGGATTCTGCTGGCAGCACCGTCCATGGAGGAAGGGGGTTCTCGGGGCAAAGGTACTCGGGTTTGCAGGACAGGGCATCCACCCTCCGATTGTGACCACTGAGGATATAGGTCACAGAAAAGTTGAATTGGGCAAAAAACAATGACCACTGGATTTGCCGCTGGTTCAACTTCCTTGATAGCTAGTAACTCTTTTTCCCAGATGGTGTAGTTGCATTCAGAAAGAGTGAGTTTCTGGGAATAATAAGCACAGGAAAAAAGAGTGGTGCTATCCACTGGGGCTTGCAACAGCACTGCCCCAATAGCCACGTTGGATGCATCCGTCTCCACCACAAAAGGACAATGCGGATCAGGGTGCCTCAGGATGGGTTTTGCGATGAAGGCATTCTTGAGGGCCTCAAAAGCCTGTTGCTGTGGGGGTCCCCACTGGAACGGGACCTTCTTTCAAAGGAGCTGGGCTATTGGACCTGTCAACTTGGCAAAACCTGGGATGAAGGTCCGGTAATAATTAGTGAATCTCAATAGATGAAGGTCCGGTAATAATTAGTGAACTTCAATAGGCGTTGAATGTCCTTCACACCATGAGGGGGTTCCCAACTACATAAGGCCTCCAACTTGCGTGGGTCCATGGCGATGCCTTCGGGAGAGATGATGTGCCCAAGGAATTCTGTGGAAGTCTGGAAGAAGAGACATTTCTCCAGCTTCGCATAAAGTTGGTGCTCCCGAAGGCATTGCAACACCAGACGAATGTATTGAAGGTGGCTGTTCCTGGACCCTGAATAGATCAGAATATCCCCCAGGTACACCACCACGAACCGATCTAACGTATCCTGAAAAACGTCATTCATCATCAGGTGCTGGAAGACTGAGGGGGAATTGGTTAACCCAAATGGCATCACAGTGCACTCAAAATGGCCATATCGGGTGCCAAATGCCGTCTTCTATTCGTCCCCCTCTTACATCTGCACCAGGTTGTAGGCCCCTCAAAGATCGAGCTTGGTGAAGGTAGTGGCCTCCCGCAGCCTCTGCAACAACTCCGGAATGAGCGGCAAGGGGTAGCTATTCCACACCGTGATGGCATTTAGTTGACGGTAATCACAGCACAAGCATAAGTCTCCTGTCTTCTTCTTGACAAAGAGGACTGCGGCTGAGTGAGGGGATGATGAAGGCTGGATAAACCCTTGGGCCAGGTTTTTGTCCAAAACATCCTGTAGTGTGGCCAGCTTGGGCTTGGACATGGAATACAAACGTCCCTTTGGCAGTGGTACATTGGGCAGAAGGTCCACTGGGCAATCATAGGGCCAATGCGGGGGTAACTGGTCTGCTTCCTTCTCACTGAACACATCCATGAAGTTCGTCAGTTCAAGAGGTTTGGAGACGGCAGAGGTGGTGATGTCCTGGCCAGCACAGATGTGGTGGAAGTGGTCCACACACTGCAGACTCAGAAAAGAAATGGCGTTCCATGACCATGCCACCTGAGAATCATGAAACCTAAGCCAAACCATGCTCCATTCAAAATCCAACAAAAAAAAATACTTAGACTCTTTAAGTTAGAGAAAAGTTATCTTTTACTGAAAGTGAAGTGCTAGCAACCAAAGAATTCTGAATCTGAGAAATTAGGCACGTAAATCACATATACAAAGTGATGGAAGTGTTCCCACCCCCAATAGTTCAGATGAAACTTCCAATTAGAAATTGTGAATGTGATCATGTGGACATCTTCAGGTGATGATGAGGCCTCTGTCCATTGACCTTGGCATACTTTGATAACTGGTTGCAGTTGCACAGAGAAAAGAAAGCTAAGCGAGAAATAGAAACCTAACTCTGATGTATCCTCCCCCCCCTCATTTACACAACAGAAAAATGTAACAACTCCAGCACACTTCCCAGACTTATCCCCTCCTTCCCCCCCATTTCTTATGACAGCCGAAAGTTGCAAAGCAATAGTAGAAGATCTTGAAGGCTGACACCGAGGACTAATGGGAAATGGAGGTCCGCGGTGACATAAAAGTGGATCGCCTCCTCAAGTGCTCCAATGACTTGGTGCAAAGGCTGGATGGTGAATTTAATAGGTCCTGCAATAAGTTCCCACCCATCAATAGTCTCGAGCCTCATCAGAGGTTCTACTGGAACCAAGGGGACATCAAAATGGGCCGCAAAGACCTGGTCCATAAAGTTACTCATGGCACCTGAGTCCATGAGCGCATTCATTGGAATCCCTTCCAATTGGCTGGACAAGAAAACCCAAGTGTCCAAAATCAGATGCCGAGGGGGCCAGAGTCAACCTCCACTAATTCAGGTGGGTGTTTTATACATGCCCAGCCTAGGATTTTCCCAGGTCGGGCTTGCCCCATTTCCTGACTGATCATGCCGACATTCAGGCACAGGCTTGAGCACTCCACTTAGCTTTAGAGGACAAGAAATAGCGAAATGTCCTGCCCCCCACAATACAACCAGAAACCCTCTTGGCATCTCCGCATTCCCTCCTGAGCCATCAGGTGAGGTCTGGCCACTCCTAACTCCATTGGCTCCTCAGCTATTGCCACAACATGTTGGGTGACCTGGGGCACTGTTAGCACAGGGCGCTGCGGTACAGATGCAGATGGCTGCTCCTGGAGGGTTCCACAGTTCTTTCGGCATTGGAGACGTGCATCGATGCTCAAGCATTGCACCACCAGAGTGTCGAGGGTCGGGGCTGCTTTCACTTGAAGTAACTCATCCTACAGCTCATCTGATAGGCCATCCTGGAAGGTGTCCATTAATGCAGCGTCATTCCAGTTGGAGTCCAAGCACAAAAGCCAAAATTCAGAAATAAACTTTTGCAGGGGGCGCCTCCCTTGGAGAAGGTCCTTAGGATGCCTGGCTGCTGTCTGTACTCGTATGAGATCTTCATACATGTGGTTCATGTGTTGCCCAAAACCCTGGTAATTGGTTAATAACGGCTGTTCTTGAGCAACAAAGGTGTGGCCCATCAGGTGGCTTAGTTAGAAAGCAGCCTTATCACAAACCCCATCCAAACCCGGTCACCTGGAAAATCCTCTGGCCTCATAGCCATAAATAACTGGCACTGTCCCATGAAAGCTGGAAACATCTCAGGCTGCTCAGAAAACTTATCTGGCACAACTACTGGGCATTTCTGATGGGGAGGGGGAGGAGGAGCTGCATGAGCCTGCAGCAAAGCAAGTTGGGCTGTTAATTGAGCCACTTGCTGTTGTAGAATAGGATTTTCATCTTGCAGCTGTTGTTGAAACTGCTGTTGCTGGTCCATCTTAGGTAAAATAAGGTTTAAGTCAGGTATGGGACAAAAATGTTGTCTCACCTTTCCTCTTTCACAAAAAATGAAAGAGTACAAACTCAAACCAACACAGGCAGGCAAGCTGGCTCGGACTTCACAGAGTTAATTCTTTGGAACTGATAATATTCTTGGCATTCCAACATGTCCTGCCTGCCAAGTCCAAACTGATAGCAAATAAAGTTTTACTCACAGAAAATCACAAGACAGTCCACAAAAACAATCATTCAAGAAGAAAATCTAAAGTAAGGTTAAACTTTGTCCTGTACAAATTTTCATGAGAAAACACAGCCACTTTAATCCCCTATGGGGTGTGGCTCAATGACTCAGATCACTCTCTGACCCTCCCAAACTTCCTATGTTGCTGCTCACATTTCTTCCTAAAATGCTGATTAGTATCGAGCTAACACTCTTCCTCTTTACTCCCTGTCAGGAGCTGCTCCAATATGCCTTCCTCCTGATTATTCTCAGGCTGCTCCTCTCAGTTGTCTGATGGAAGCTGAGGCATTATCGGGGGGAAGGTCCTGGAGAGGAAGGCATTGCCAGTTCCTCCTCCTCATCTTCCAGATACTCTTCCTCTGACAGCATAGGCTCGAGAATCAGAACCACAACATATATGTGTGTGTGTGTGTATATATATATATATACCAGGAACTAACTCTATACAGAAGCCTGAGGATGGCAGATGAGATTCTGCTGAAATGTTGCTACAGCTTTAACAGAACTACAATGACGTGGGATAATACCCGAAGGAAGCTAAACAGCACACATGTAAGTACCCGCGAAAGCCTAAGAAAACAAATATCTGACCTCTATGGGGAGGAAATAAACAGCCAGATCAAAAGCTATGAGAAGCTGGAAGTTAAAAGAGCAAGAATACTATGTGACCTAAAATTCCTATGCAGCTACAGAGACAACAATGTAACACCAACCTGCTTCAAATTAACATTTCATAAGAACACAGCAGCTACCAAAAGTATCCTGAAAAGGACAGAGATATCTCTACTCAGAAATGAAGTTCACAGAAAAAGATTCCAATTAGATCAATTAAACAAAGATTTGCTAGCACTACACCTGGAATTGAGCAGCAAAATCCACCCTCTACTTTGGGATAAGTTCAAAAAATTACAACTTGGAGAGCTGAAACTGAAAACACTTATAAAAATGATAAACTGTCAAAAAAACTGAAAAAATTAGAAAATGACAAGAAAATTCCCAATAACCCACCACAGCACCTGAAACAATTAGTATACAACGTTTCCAACAGAGAACTCAACAAAACAGAAACAGAT
>BLBF01000026.1:7784159-7822066 GCA_015471245.1 Laticauda colubrina | reverse complement strand
CAACCAGCTAAAGACCTCATGGAACTAACAGAACACTGCCTAACCAATATATATTTCATATACAAAGGACAAAAATACAAGCAAATTGAAGGAGCCCCTATGGGATCACCACTGTCACCCGTCATTGCAAACCTGTTCATGGAAGAATTCGAATCCAGAGCCCTGGCTAATGCCACCCACAAACCCAAACTATGGCTAAAATACATCGATGACACATTTGTGATTTGGCCCCATGGAAAAGAAAACCTAAACAATTTCCTAACACACCTAAACAACACACACCCCAATATCAAGTTCACCATGGAAACGGAAATAAACAAACAACTACCATTCCTAGATGTACTAATCTACAAAAGAACAGATGGCACACTGGGACACACCATATACCAAAAGAAAACACACACCAACCGCTACCTCAACGCCCAATCCCACCACCACCCAGCACAGATAAATTCCGTAGCGAAAACACTAATTACCTGAACAAAAGGCCTGGCAGATAAGACACATATAAAGACTGAACTATGCACCCTGACTGAAGTATTGACAGCCAATGGCTTCCACAAAAACAAAATCACCAGCTTATTCCAAAAAAACACACCAAGACATAACAGAGACCTAGAAGATCAACAGATCTATGGAACAGCTGTCCTGCCCTACATAAGAGGTACCACAGATAAAATCAGTAAGATACTACAAAGGCATCACATCAAGACTGCCTTCAAAACAGACAAAAAAATAGCAGCCATCCTGAGGAACCCCAAAGACAAAATTGACCTGGAAAACCAAGGCATATACGAAATTCCCTGTACATCATGCCTGGCCACATACATTGGACAGACCAATAGAAGAATAAGTACCCGCCTAGATGAACACAAAAATGCAGTAAAAAAGCTGGAACACACCTCCTCACTCGTCCAACACATGAAAACCAAGGGTCACAACATCAACTTCAATGGCACTAAAACCCTAGCCACTATAGAAAACCCCAACCACAGAATCATCAGAGAAGCCATAGAGATTGAAAAAAGACCTGAAAGCATGAATAGAAGAGATGATTCCAGCAGACTGTCAATCATTTGGAAGCCTACATTCTCAAATAGAAAGATCTCCACACCACAAACCAGGCAAACACCTGAGCACAAACAGACTCCCTCTGATGCCTCCAACTCGAACACCCCCCCACCAGGCACCCAGGTGAAACCTGGCTTCCTAATGGATAGCAGCCATCCTTTCACACGAAGCCAAGCTGCACTGAAAGCCTCCAACACAGGAACAGAGTGTTGCCAGCCAATCAAAGCCACAAAACAGACAGAAGAAACCAGAAACACCAATCAATCAAACTCCAAGTCCAGTGAACACAGACCAAGACTCCCAGCCAATCAGAATAGGCCAGCCTCGAATTTGAAACCAGAGGCTGTGAGACCCACATCCATACAGAAGCCTGATGATGGCAGATGAGATTCTGCTGAAACGTTGCTATAACTTTGAAAGCACTACAATGACATGGGATAATACCCGAAGGAAGCTGAACTGCATATTTGTTTTTTTAAGTTTTCACGGGAACTTAAATGAATGCAATTTAGCTTTCTTTGGGTATTATCCCATGTCATTTTAGTGCTTTTAAAGTTGTACCAACATTTCAGCAGAATCTCATCTGCCATCATCTCATCTGCCATCATCAGTCTTCTGTACTGAATTTGTATGTGGGTCAAGCTATCACAGCCGTTGGTTTTAAATTTGAGGCTAGCCTACTGCTGTGCCAGGATGTTGTTTTCTACATCCTGATTGGTTGGGAGTCTTGGTCTGTGTTTATTGAACTTGGAGTTTGTTTGATTGGTGTTTCTGGTTTCTGGCTTGTACGTTTCGACGTGGTTTCACTATTCACTCAGGTCCCGATAAAAGAAACTCTTGAAATTATCAAAAATAAATACTAACCAGCTAAAGACCTCATGGAACTAACAGAACACTGCTTAACCAACACATATTTTATATACAAAGGACAAACATACAAGCAAATTGAAGGAGCCTTTATGGAATCACCAATGTCATCCGTTATTGCAAATCTCTTCATGGAAGAATTCGAATCCAGAGCCATGGCTTTTGCCACCCACAAACCCTAACTATGGCTAAGATACATTGATGACACATTTGTGATTTGGCCCCATGGAAAAGAAAACCTAAACAATTTCCTAACACACCAAAACAGCACACACCCCAAAATCAAGTTCACCATGGAAAACGGAAATAAACAAACAACTACCATTCCTAGATGTACTAATATACAAAAGAATAGATGGCACACTAGGACATCAGTATACCAGAAGAAAATACACACCAACCGCTACCTCAACGCCCAATCCCACCACCACCCAGCACAGATAAATTCCGTAGCCAAAACACTAATCACCAGAACCAAGTGGCTGGCAGACAAGACACATATAATGACTGAACTATGCACCCCGACTAAAGTACTGACAGCCAATGGCTTCCACAAAAACAAAATCACCAGCTTGATCCACAAAAACACTCTATGACAAAATAGAGACCTAGGAGATCAACAGACCTATGAAACAACGGTCCTGCCCTACATAAGAGGTACTACAGACAAAATCAGTAAGATACTACACAGGCATCACATCAAGACTGCCTTCAAAACAGAGAAAAAAATAGAAGCCATGCTAAGAAACACCAAAGACAAAATTGACCTGGAAAACCAAGGCATATACGAAGTTCCCTTTGCATCATGCCCGGCCATATACATTGGGCAGACCAATAGAAGAATAAGTACCCACCTGGATGAACACAAAAATGCAGTAAAAAAGCTGGAACACACCTCCTCACTAGTCCAACACATGAAAACCACAGGTCACAACATCAACTTCAATGGCACCAAAACCCTAGCCACGATAGAAAACCCCAGTCACAGAATCATCAGAGAAGCCATAGAGATTGAAAAAAGACCTGAAAGTATGAATAGAAGAGATGATTCCACCAGATTGTCAATCATTTGGAAGCCTGCACTCTCAAATAGAAAGATCTCCACACCAGATCTGAAAGATCTCCACACCAGGCAAACACCTGGGTACAAACAGACTCCCTCTGATACCTCCAGCTCAAACACACCCCAACCAGGCACCCAGATGAAACCTAGCTTCTTAATAGATAATAGCCGTCCTTTCACATGAAGCTAAGCTGCAATGAAAGCCTCCAACACAGGAACATAGTGTTCCCAGCCATTCAAAGACACAAAACAGACGGAAGAAACCAGAAACACCAATCAAATAAACTCTAAGTCCAATAAACACAGACCAAGACTCCCAACCAATCAGGATGTAGAAAAAAACATCCTTGCACAGCAGTAGGCTAGCCTTAAATTTAAAACCAACGGCTGTGACAGCCTGACCCACATACAAACTCAATACAGAAGCCTGATGATGGCAGATGAGATTGTGCTGAAATGTTGTGACAACTTTAAAAGCACTACAATGATGCTGAAGCTGAACAGCACACACACACACATACACACACACACACACACACACACACACACACACACACACACACATATATATATATATATATATATATATATATATATATATATATTTGTTTTCTTAGGTTTTCGCGGGTACTTACATGTGTGCAGTTCAGCTTCCTTCGGGTATTATCCCACGTCATTGTAGTTCTGTTAAAGTTTTAGCAACGTTTCAGCAGAATCTCATCTGCCATCCTCAGGCTTCTGTATAGAGTTAGTTCCTGGTTTCAAATTTGAGGCTGGTCCATTCTTATTGGCTGGGAGCCTGGATCTGTGTTCATTGGACTTGGAGTTTGATTGATTGGTGTTTCTGTTTTCTTCTGTCTGTTTTGTGGCTTTGATTGGCTGGCAACACTCTGTTTTTGTGTTGGAGGCTTTCAGTGCAGCTTGGCTCCGTGTGAAGGGACGGCTGCTCTTCATTAGCAAGCTGCTATTCATTAGCAAGCTGGGTTTCACCTGGGTGCCTGGTGAAATATATGTATATATATATATACATATATATATGTATATATACACATATACATATATATATATACATGAATGCAGCTAGATGCAAAGGTTACATTCGATTGTACATATACACATATACATATACTATGTGTGTAGAAGAGATGTCAGTGAGGAAATTTCAATGCTGAACATTAATAGTCAGGGAAATCAATGTATTGAATTGGACTGCAATGACTGTGTCAATTCACATCAAAGGCACATCAGATATTCTAATGTGGACAGAAGTATGCAAAATTCTGGTCAAGAGAAGACACTTAAAAACTTAAATGTATAATCCAGTATCAAAAATGGGCAATTGCACATACATTACCTGAGTCTAATATAATGTTCAATACATTGCAATCTGTATTTCAGCAATACTTCTAAGCACTGATAGATGTACAGTACAAACACATTTAGACAAGCAGAGATATTTGACCTTACATTGTTAACCTATGAAAGTTAAAGAAAATGTAAGAGAATTCCACAAGCAATCTAATTTTGTTTATTTGACTTGTTTATATTAAGGCATTTGACAAATAATCACAAAAATTGCATGTGTGTCCTAGTATTCATCTGCTATTTCCATATCCTTTTTGAAGCTTTGTGTGGTCAAGGATTTGGTCAAGGTTGTATTTTACCTTAATTAATTAAATTTAGATGTGTAATAAATAATAAATAATGAATTGAAATAATAGTTAAAATTGCTAGAAAAACATCAATGTTGATGATACTACAATATCAATTCCATCAGTATTGATGATCCTACTTAATTCGTTGAAAGAAGAAGGATTTGAGGGAATATCTTTTACAAAGGATAAAAGAAGAGTTCGAAAGGAAATTTATTGTGTTTTCTGCTTCCTCTTGGAAAAACTAGGGTTATAATAACAATGAATGACAACCCAATTCAAGCTAAAAGAAAAATGAAGTTGCATCCATCTTAACTTTTGTAGTGTCAAAGAGAAATAATAACTATATATAGAAGAAACTCGATGTCACAACTCGATGTCACAACTTGAAGGAAAAATCGATGTCACAACACTGCAAAGATTGTATTTGTGTTGTTTTGTTGTTGTGCTGTTTTCTATTTGTGTTGTTTTTAACTGTATAAAACTTTATAAAAATTATTTTAAAAAAAGAAATAGTAACTATAATTGTTGAAATAAGAGAGGACTGGTAGTTGTGGAAGAGACTGTGACATATCTAGACAAAATATTAATATGAAAGGACACTGGACTGATAGCAAAAGTATGCATTGCCAAGGCAATGGCTTTTCACTTGTAACAACTGGCTTGGAAACCTGGATTATCAGAAAAAGCTTAAAGAAAAAAACAAAATGATGGGTTTGAATTGTGGTTCTGGACAAAATGTTTGATAATATCTTAAACTACACAAATAATTAAACATGAGAGAAATTAGAAAACACGTTTATCAATAGCTTTAAAGTTTAAATATTTTGAAAACAGAATCTAAAAATTAAAAATTACTAAATAAAACCATCATGCTTTATAAAATTGAAAGCAATAAAGAAGTTAAGAATAAACAAAGTAGATAAATACCATTAGTGATGGCATAAAGTGTACATGGGCCAGAAGGTTAAGTGAGCTATGCCAGCTAATGTTCTTTTATTGTAAATTGGAATTATTGTTTGTGACCTTGGACATTTATTATTTAGATTGTTTTAATTGTTGATTTAACTTAGTACATTGCTCTGCTATATGGGAGGATCATATCAATCATTTAAATAAATAAGTAAGCTTACAAGAAGCAATTACTGGGGGATAATTTTCATCCAATTATATTCCTTGAGTCCAAAAAAAAAGCCAAAAGCAATTTAATGGCTAGACAGCAAGAAGCCACACATGGGCTTCAGAAGTATGTTGATTGCTGTTTGTTGAAGAAGCTGTTTGTTGCCCTTTTCCTGGATTTTGAAGCTCATAGGCTAGCCTTACTTCAGGAAAAGTCACTATTTAGATGTTTCATGTCTTATATACTGATAACCAAAAGCAATGTAATTGTTTATCACTAAGTTATAAATACTTGGTCACTTAAAACAGTTTGCCCTGTTGATGATAGCTTATACAGACTTCACATTCTAATAGACTGAAAGATTGTGTAGCAAGTATTTACTGTATATTAATCATTTCTAAATGTTTCATGCAAGTTCTATTGTAGTCCTTTTTTAATATTATTTAAATATTATAAAGTTTTAAAGAACAGAATTGTGCAAGTAAACTCATTTGAATAATCAAAACATGCAAATAGACTTACATCAAAATAATAATTTGAATATTTCCTAAATATATAAGTAATGGTAGTTTCCAGTATTTAATATCATGGTAATGTAACATACCACTGATTACTTAATATAGCACTCAAATTTTTCTTACTCAAATTTGACACTGAAATATAAAAATTGTTTTAAAAATTCCATACATTTTTATTTACTCACGTATAAATGAGTAAGCAGTGGAACAAAAAATGAATTCATCTTTAGTTAAGATCGCATTATGAACAAAAGAAGCATAGTCTGACAAGATGAAAGTTTCTGTCAAAGTCAGTATAAACTTGAATTTCGGCTGAACTCAAAGTACACTGAAAAATAAGGCAGGTTCAGAGTCAAAATGACTTTGAATGTGCGTATATAAAAAGATAGAAGCAGGAAAGGATGTATTTAGAATTGTTGTGGGAGAAATGCCATTTATCTCGATATTAAGATTCTTGTTAAAACAGTATTCAAGACAATGCATCCTTTCAACTACAGAAAAAGAATCTGAGTTCCATTATTTTCACTCTGTACAGTAACATAAAACTATGAGTGCAAATATCAGCTTCTTTTTCCAGTTTTCAAGAAGGCTTTGTTTTATTACATGTGTGAATTTGAGACTGACTCTTCAAGTGCTACTGGAAGCAATTGAATTTTAGAAACTCATTGTTACAGTAATTCAAGATCTATTCAAAATAGAAAGAAGGAACACCTTAGCAATATTCCAGCTGGTCAAGTTACGAGTGTACCTGAATAAAGAACTAAGGAGTCAAGGATTTCAAACTGAAGAAAAAAGGTTGAAGACTTATGGTGATCTTTGTCCTTAATAAAGATTTGATTCAAAGGTTGAAAGCAAGGTAAAACAGATGATCATGTTTTCTTACTGAGTACAAATTCCATACTGTAATTTATAAACCAAATTATAATGTAAAAGCAATTTGAATGAAGGCCTTGATAATTTACTTTTCAATATTAAGTTATTTTTTTAGATAAAATTTCATTCTACTGATCACGTGATAATATTTGGACAAAATTCTTTTTGGTAATAAACATTACCTAAAATCAAACCAAACCAAACCAAACCAAACTAGACAATTAAATATTTATTCTGATTAAAATGACTTACTTAAGTCTTTTAAAATGTGGTGCATACAGTATTCTTTTCTGATTATAATGTCTCAAGAATAGTTTCAGTTATGATGGAAAAGAATTTTCCCCCCATAGTTTGCTCAGAGCTCCTGCCCTCCTCCAGTATATCTTTTTGCCCTTTCTTCTGTTTCTTTTTCAACATCAGCATAATTTATTACTATTTCTTCCTCTTTTTGAAGATGTTGAATGAATAATTCAAGCCAAGTGAGTTTTTGAATTTCCTAGGTCAGATAATGTTACAGTGCTCTAAAATACACTTGCACGAAAAGGAAAAGGTAGAAACCAAGGGACAAAAAAGGTGTGATTGTAATTTTAATTCTTGTTTGAAAGATGATTACATGTTCCTTAAATAAGCATCATGAACATTTTTAAAAAAAAAATCCAGGTTAATTTGGAAAATGGCAGAAAAAATGTCAAAGTAGAATAAAGTTATTCAGTCATTCATTCTTTATTTTATTTAATAAAATTTATTTATTTAATTTAAGTGCCATTCATCTTCCCTATAAAGTGACACTGGGACATTTATACTTCAATGAAAATGTCATCAATAGAAAGACTTGACAAAAAATAAACAAAAAGACAAAATGAAATAAATAATAATTAAAGAAAATAGTGCATTTCTACTTTTGTGTCATAAAACTAAATATTGGCATTTCTTTAAGCTTTCAAATCTTCTCAAAATGCAATGATCACTTTCCACTTAAAATCAACATATTTATTTTTAATACTTGGTTTTCCATATTCAAAAATAATATTCATGTCCATGTTCCCCACTAACCAAGACATACCACATGATATATTAAGATAGAGCAAGAAATCAAATGCAAAAAGAAAAAAAATATTGTGACTATAAATGTTATAGTATATAATAGTAGTATAGTAGAAAACATCTTATTGAGCATTTTGTGTATGTAATAAATATTTGCATTTTGTTTATATTATGTGGCCTTTCAACAATACTATAAGATTCTTTGGGTCTTTTAGTTGACTGTTTAACTTGATCCAATTTAGTTCAAAGTCACATATCAAACATGAAATTATAATTAAGATATCATATTATAAATTTCATACAACTTGAACTCTTTGGAAGTTATTTATGAAGACAATGACAGTGGCAGAATAATATAACTGATCATTTCTTCCCTACAAAGTTTCAATGATTTTTCTTAATATGAAAACTCTATCCATGATAATGTCTTTTAAACCAATTTTTGAAAACATTCAAGGTATGCAAAATTTCCCTGTATATTTTATATTCTGTATATCATTATTCTACAACAAATCATTTTTATAAATGCAAAAAGGAAGGATTTCAAGAGAAAATGATTCGAAATTATAACTAGTTTAAAGACTTTTAAATATAGATGTGGTGTAAAATCCATCTGTTTCACCATATAAATATTTGGAAGCTTAAAGTCTTGACAAACATAGAATTAAAGTAAAGCTAATTTGTGTCTGAAATAGCTGAATAAAATTTAGACGCTAAATACCAATAGCAAGCTACATTGCAGAGAACATTGTACTATAGGATAAATGTTCATTTGCATCATCCTCATTACTCCATTCATCAACTTGGATAGATATGCAAATATCAGCAACTATTCAATACTAGCAATTACTCAGTCACTTGTCCTATGCATCAGCACAAAGATGCCCAATTAACAGTTGCTATCCCTTGGTTTATTATTGGATTAATGCAAGAGAAGTGTGCACTTGTCTTTCTTTTCTCTGCATCAAGTATTTTCCAATTTTTGATAGCACAAGTGGAAGTGTTGTCTGATTGCAAGACTCTGCCTCCATTCCTGTTATATAGAGTATGGTGATGTTGTCATATACTTTTCCAGCACTTGTAGTTGCTTTCCATGGTGATTTCATCATCAACTGTTGTACTTTCTTGATCCCTTCAGAAGGAAATTTCCTGTTTTCTTTGCAAGGTACATTTGTATGTAAGTGCTTATGCTCTTGAAAATACTGGTGATTAATTTATTTATTTATTCTATCTAATAATAAATAAATGGATATTATATGTCTAATACTTCCACCAACATACAGTAAAAGGACTAAATAAAAGAAAGTATTTTCCCCTCAAAGTCAGTGAATGATCCAGAGAAAAAGGTATAGAGAAAGAAAATTGCAAATATAAAAGCATCATATTGAAAGTTGAAAGTACTCTATATCAGTGATTGGATTCAATTTTTTTTACTACTGGTTCTGTTTGGCATGGCTTGGTGGGCATGGCAGGGGAAGGATACTGTAAAATCTACAGTCAGAGGTGATATTTGCTGGTTCTCCGAACTACTCAAAATTTCCATTACCGGTTCTCCAGAACTGGTCAGAACCTGCTGAATACCACCTCTGCTCTATTTGTTGGCCAGTAACAGAGAAAAAAAAAAGGAGAAAAAATTCCAGAGATAGGAATTAAAGACCGGTCCCACTGCACTTACGGATGCAAAGAGGATGTAAAACATTAAAAAAAAGCTTGCCATCTGTTGGAAAATGCTATGCATCTGTTGTGTACTCATTGCATAAGTGTTTCATACACTCTATCCATCGAGCATCCGTCCACTGAGATTTCATCTGCACAAGACATTTTGAGCTGCACAAAACTTTGTGAACGGATGGGCTTTCCGCCGCGTACAATGTACATCCACAACATATACGGGAAACAAATGTTCTATGTCCGTTATCATCCGTTAAACATCCGCTGTATCCTCTCTGCATCCTCTGGTCATCCCCTCAACTCACACCCGCTGCAGCTGAAAATGGAAAGACGGAGGAAACAAATGGTACACAGAACGTCTACACAGCATAAGTAGCAGGGAAATAGAAAGGATGTAAGTGTATGCATCTCGTATTTAAAGGATTAAAAATGGACAAAACATTTGTTTCTGGGATGTATCTCGTATATTTAGGATGTTTGCAGTATGTCTAGAGTATGTAGAAGGACACCTATGGACAACTGATATTTCCTATAAAAAGGGGGAGAAAATCATCTGGATCTCAGTATGAGTCCAGCAGCCGTGGTGGACAGACCTCTTCACCCTTGGTCTTGGTCTTCCACATCATCAATTGTTCTCCACCATGGATGATGAAACAGTCCGCATAATAGCTGCAATCATTCATCACTAGAACCAAAACCTGTTCAGACTGTCTCAACTTTTATACAGAAGGAGAAGAAGGAGACGTCTAAGAGTTGTGTGGGTCTGAGGATGGATTGTGAGAAGAATGGAGTTTGGATTGTATGACCAGTTGATGGTGGAGCTGAGGAATGAAGACCCTCGTGCATTCCATCACTTAATGAGGATGCCACCAGCCATGTTTGAGGAACTTGTAGAGCATCTGAGACCCAGGTTGACCAAGCCAAGCACCAACTACCATCACAACCTGGACCCTGGACTGAAGGTGGCACTGACTCTGTGCCACCTGGCCTCTGGAACCACATACATAAATATGCAGTATGCGTGGAGGGTGCTACACAACAGCATCAGCAAAGTGGTCAGAGAAGTGGTGCAGGCCATCATTGAAGAATACGTGGAGGAGCTCCTCAAGTGCCCCACCACTGAACAAGGCTGGAGAAAACTTGCAGAAGAGTGGTATCAGAAGTGGAACTTTCCCCACACCATTGGAGCCATAGATGGGAAGCATGTGGCCTGCAAGGCTCTAGGCAACTCAGGTTCCACTTATTTCAATGACAAGGGCTTCTTCAGTATCATCCTCTTTGCCATGGTTGATGCTGAGTACAAGTTCATCTACATCAATGCTTCAAGCAACGGGTCACCTTCAGATGGCCAGGTATACAATGCAAGTGACCTCAAGGATGGGCTGGAACGCTACCTCATCATGGGTTTTCCAGATCCAGACCCCCTACCCAATGACACAAAAGATGTGCCGTATTTCATCGTTGGTGATGACAATTTCCCCCTCAGAACCTACCTCATGAAGCCATACACTTCAAGATACCTCACCCGTGAAGAGAGGATCTTCAAGTACAGGCTGTCCAGGGCAAGACGGGTGGTGGAGAACGCCTTTGGCATCCTGGCCAACAGGTTCCAGATACTTCTCACCACCATGCAGCATCACCCAGAGACTGTGAGGAGTATCGTGGAAGCTTGCTGCATCCTGCACAATCTCATGCGCACCTGCTACTCTGTGTTGAAGAACAGACTTGTGGACCGTCAACAAGGGAATGGGGACATGGAGCCTGGGGAATGGAGGCAAGGACGTAACCTGATAGACACTGTGGATGTACAAGGCCCCAACAGAGCTTCACATGAAGGGAAGAAGCAGAACAACCTCCTGAGACACTGGTGCAACTCCCCAGCTGGAGCAGTGGAGTGGCAAGACAGGATGATAGATGATTAATGGATGCTTCCTTGAGCCTGTCGCATAACATTGATGAGATTGTGCCATGTATATTGAGTGATCCTACAATGAATAGGGCATTAATAAAGAGCTTTGTTTATTTTAAAATGTGTTGATCAATGAATAAATTGTTATTGATAATAAAGCTGGGATGGTGGACCATACAGTCCCACTATGCTGCACTGGAGATTTATCTATCCCACAACTATCCTTATCTATCCCACAAGTATGCAAAGGCTTAACCATTTTTTTAAAGTTTTCACCAACACTTTATAAAGTAAAAAAAAATGAACCAAGTGTCTTAAGCAAAGATAACCTTTATTAACTTTCTTAACTTTATGACTTTGTTAAATAAGCAAAATGAACCAAGTAAAGTGTCTTAAGCAAAGAAGTACAACTCAGTTTCTGACACTATTCTCAGTCACTCTGAGTCATGTCCATGGTCTCAGCTGTTCAGTGGGCAGGGACTGTGGAGGTGGCTGTGGCTTGAATGCTGGTCTGAGGCACCATTGGCGTGCTTGGCCCCGAGGGTACAACAGGGGATGGTGTGTTCAGGAAGCTGTCCAAGAGCTGACTCAGTCCCGTGAGGTTGAGAGGCACTTCATCAAGGACTTCAGATGTTGGGCCCAATACTGATGACAGATTGTCCGTTGATGGGCTTGGCTGTGGGATGGAGGAAGGAGGAGTGTAGTGGGGCTGTCTTGTCTGCAGCTGGGTGAGGAGTGATGTCTGTGGCATGCGATGAACCTGGGCTTGCACTGGGAAGTTCTACTTCTGCTGTGGGAAGTCCTGGTAGTCGTAGCCTTGGTAGGTGATGGCTGTTGAAAGCCGTTCATGGGCTGTGACATTGCCTGGGGTGGAGGAGCAGACCTGGACTGGGTAGGAGCAGCTTCAGCTGGGCCTTGAGGGTTGTGCAGAAGTGCTGTGATCTTCTGCTTCATCACCTGGAACTGGGCCTCGGGCAGGTCCCTGAGGGTCTGGTTCACGTAGGTGATGAAGGGCTTCTGGCCCGAAGATGGTATGTCGCTGTAGACCAGCTGAGAGAGAAGTTCTGTGCTGGTCTTCATTGTGTCCCTGATCTCCAACAGCACACTGTGGGCCTGGCCCTCCAGTCTGCCTCTCTCCCTGCATCCTCTGGAGCTGGGAGTGGGTGTGGGTGTGGGTTGGCCTCTGGTGGCTGCTGCTTCTTCCTCCATTTGTGACAGCAGGGCGTCATTCCCCATGGGATCCTCCAAGACTGCCGGCATGGGGAGTGCAGCTGTCGGGGGGTCTCTGCCATGGGGCCCTCAAAGACACCTGCCTGGACAGGCTAGCTGGCTCCTGGCTGGAAGAGGACTGGCTGTCTGTGGGCTGTCTGAGGGAAAGGGGTCTCAGAGGGGCTGCTCCTCGGTGGTGGACCTCAACCTCCAGGAAACTGCACTTAGCCATGACGTACATCTCCCGGTCAGTGAGCTTGACAGCGGCCTGCCCAGATTTCTTGAGGTGTAGCTTGCCATACCAGGTGTGCATGTGCTTCCACCATCCTAGGAGTACTTCTGCAGTTTACCCCAGGCTCTCTGCCTTGTCTCTCCAAGCTGCCTGCTTCTTCTTGGTGTCCCGATACAGTCTGTGGCTCTTTCTCCAAAGGTACTCATTCTCCCTCAGCCATTCCAGCACCTCATCCTCATGCTCCTCGTAAATGGTGTACTGTTTCCTCTCTCCCTTCTGCTTCCCTTGCCTGTTCCTCCCTCTGGAAGGGGCTTTTGCAGGGCCTTCAGGGGCTTGAGCAGCAGGGCCTTCAGGGGCTTGAGCAGCAGGGCCTTCAGGGGCTTGAGCAGCAGGGCCTTCAGGGGCTTGAGCAGCAGGGCCTTCAGCAGCAGTGTCTGAGGGCCTTTGGGCTGGTCCACCACAGCAGCAGCAGCAGCAGCAGGTTCAGAGTCAGTGCCCGGGGGGTAGGATGCTGGTTCTGTCCTTCTTGCCAGGGCTGGAACGAGAAGGCATGGGCTTCCTCTTCTTGCCTGACTGACGAACCATGGTGTTCCTGCTAGATGTATGTGGCAGCACGTCTTTTCCCTGTATGCTGACTGCGTGCATGCTGCATCCTTTCATATTCGCAGAGCTGACGTAATTCATACTCCCCACATGCGCAGTGAATGCTTTGCATCCGATATACATCCGCGCAGCATCTACTTTGTTTCCTATAGGCGTCCGTGATGCATCCGCTTCATCCGCTATGCATCTGCCCCTTCCGCTATGCGTCCGCTTTGAAATTCTCCCCCAGAACCCCTTCGGATGTGTCATCCGCTTCCATCCACTGTCATTCGTTAGGCTTCCTATGAACATCCATTTAACATCCCCACTACATACTACCCACATCCGTTCTTTTCCGTTCTTTTCCATTCTGTTTATGCAAATTTTCACCAATTTTTGGAGCGGATGACAACGGATGGAGCCACCCCCTAAATTTTGCTTGTCCGCTGTGTCCTTTATGCATATGTTTTGTGTCTGTTGGCCAGTGGGACTGGGCCTTCAGGCAGGACAGTGTTTGGAAAAAGAAAGTATTGTGATATATTAGTGTTACAATAGAGTATAGAATTTTAGAGCAGTAGTAAGTATACTAATGCAGTAATAATAGGATATAATATACAACAGGAAATAGTTACATATAGATTTATAAATTTAATATTTCACTTTTGAATCTTGTTCCCCCCCCTCCAAATAAAACATCTCTGAATCCTTGTGTGAAGATACAAAACCTACCTGCTCAGAGTTCAGGGCTGTGGTTCTTTTGTGTCTTGGTCAGTCTAATTTGGTACAGTTTCAAAAATGTACCCATGACACAATGTATCTTGTATTCTGGGGAAAGATTATACATACATACATACATACATACATACATACATACATACATACATATGTACGTACATAAGTATGTATGTACATACGTGTATGAATGTCTGTGTGTAATTATTTTTCTAAACAAAGTACTGCAAAAAATATACACACAATTAATATATTCTAGAGGCATTTTCCAGGCTGTACAATCTAAACAATGTTAGAGGAAAAAGTTCCTGATCAAAATATGTAATAATCACTGAAGAGTTGAAATTACTGTCTTAACTGCATGAAATAATGCATCCTTTCTCTGCCATTCTATAGGGAACACACATTTCCTGATAAAAACTAATCTGCAGCTTCTCTGTTGTCATAAAACATCAATGTTATTTACTTACTTTTGCATCTGTGTTTCTACTGGGACTATAATTCAAAAACAGTGACCTAGATTTAGAAAAATATGGAAATGTGCCTGTTCAGCAAAGAAAAATGAATGTCATTGGTTGGAAGGATAAATCTAAATCCTCTTTTGCTCCTAGTATCATTATGTACTCTATGTGGTTTGTAAGTGTGTTCCTTTTTAAAAAGATGAAGAAAAAGTAACATCAGAAGAAATGTTTTAATATTATTTTAAATGTCTTTTACTGATAGAAATACAGCTTTGGATTGTTTGTAGATAGATAACCTGTTCAGAATCAAAAAGAGACTGCTTTAACTTTGTGAGCTGATGACAGAAGACTATGAAATACTTTATGAATCGGAAGGCCCTGTCACACTGCCCAACGGATACAAAAAGGACACAACGGACGAGCACAATGTTCCATCCGTTGTTATCCTCTCTCAAAAGGGGCAAACATTTGCATAACCGGAGCGGATAACACGGACGGGAGGAGGACGCAGGGCGGATGGAAAGCGGATGCAGAATGGAAGCCCAGCGAATGGAAGTGGATGGGAGCAGATGGCACATCCGCTAGGCTTCTGGGGGTCGCAGCAAAGCGGATGCGGAACGGATACAGCGGATGCACAGCAGATGAAGCGGATGCACAGCGGAAGCCTAACGGATGCCGAGCGTTAATTGCGCATGTGTGGAGGATGCATTGTGTAAGCCCCACAGATATAAAGGGAAGCAGCTCAGAAGCAGGTCACCATTCAGAGGAAAGACCTGCTGCTGGATGGATTGACAGCCTTGCCTGCCCTGCCTTCATGCCTGCCTGCAAGCCTTGCTGCCAGCCTTGCTGCCAGCCTTGCTGCAAGCCTTGCTGCCAGCCTCTCTGCCAGCCTCCCTGCCAGCCTTGCTGTCTGCCTGCCTGCCAGCCTTGCTGCCAGCCTCCCTGCCAGCCTTGCTGCCAGCCAGTCTGCCTGCCAGCCTTGCTGCCTGCCTTCCTGCCAGCCTTGGTTCATGTCTGCCTGCCAGCCTTGGTGCATGCCTCCCTGCAAGCCTTCCTGCCAGCCTTGGTGCCAGCCTTCCTGCCAGCCTTGGTGCCTGCCTGCCTGCCAGCCTTCCTGCCAGACTTGGTGCCTGCATGCCTGCCAGCCTTCCTGCCAGCCTTGGTGCCTGCCTCCCTGCCAGCCTTCCTGCCAGCCTTGGTACCTGCCTCCCTGCCAGCCTTCCTGCCAGCCTTGGTTCCTGCCAGCCTCCCTGCCAGCCAGAAACCCCACAACCATGTGGAAGCACAGCAAGCCTCAGCCATCTTCTGCCAGCCCTTGCAAGAGGGACAGGGCTACCATCCCGCTCCCTGGCTCTCACTCTGGTTCTGCTGGGGCTTCTGCAGCACGGGTTCGCTTTTCTGGGGCTGGGGCTTCTGCTGCTTCTGCTTCTGGAGGAGCTGATGACAAGCACTCCAGCACCAGCTACCTCCACAGCACCTGGACCCTTCACCGCTGAGACTGAGTGACCAAGAGGAGTGCCAGAGACTCATTTTTGTTTTATAGCTTGTTGTTAATGAAGTCTATTTTTGATTCACACACTTGCTTCATTTCTTTTTTTTAATAAAGTCTTGCTGGAAACTTTTAGAAATGGTTTAAGCCTTTGCATGCTTGTGGGATGGGTTAAGATAGCAGTGGGATGGGTTGAGATAGCTGTGGAATGGGCAGAAATAACTTTGGGATGGGTAATAGCTATTGGATAGATAAACCTCCAGTGTAAGCATAGTGGGACTGTATGGTCCACCCTCCCAGGTGCCACACCTATGGCCCTTTATTATCAATAATAATGTAATAATCATCCACACATGTCAACACAAACACAACTCTTTATTAAATGCCCTGATCATTGTAGGGCCACTCAACATACATGGCACAATCTCATCAGTGTGATGAGACAGGCTGAAGGAAGCACCCATTAATCATCTATCATCCTGTCTTGCCACTCCACTGCTCCAGCTGGGGAATTGCACCAGTGTTTCAGTAGGTTGTGCTGCTTCTTCCCTTCACGTGAGGCTCTGTTGGGGCCTTGCACATCCTCAGTGTCTATCAGGTTTCGCCCTTGCCTCCATTCACCAGGCTCCATGTCCCCATTGCCTTGCTGGAGGTCCACGAGCCTGTTCTGCAAGACTGGGTAGCGGGTGCGCATGAGATTGTGCAGGATGCAGCAAGCTTCCATGATCCTCCTCACAGTCTCTGGGCGATGGTGCATGGTGGTGAGAAGTACCTGGAACCTGTTGGCCAGGATGCCAAAGGCATTCTCCACCACCCGCCTTGCCCTGGACAGCCTGTAGTTGAAGATCCTCTCTTCACGGGTGAGGTATTTGGAGGTGTAGGCCTTCATGAGGTAGGTTGTGAGGGAGAAGGCGTCATCCCCCATGATGAAGTAGGGCACATCTCGCGTGTCATTGGACAGGGGACTGGATCTGGAAAGCCCACCATGAGGTTGCGTTCCAGCCCACCCTTGAGGTCACTTGCGTTGTATACCTGGGCATCTGAAGATGAGCTGTTGCCTGAAGCATCGATGTACATGAACTTGTAGTCGGCATTGACCATGGCGAAGAGGATGATGCTGAAGAAGCCCTTGTAGTTGAAATAAGTGGACCCCGACTTGGCTGGCGCTTTGCAGGCCATGTGCTTGCCATCGATGGCTCCAACAGTGTGTGGGAAGTTCCACCTCTGATATCACTGCTCTGCAACTTTCTTCCATCCTTCTTCACTGGAGGAGCTCCTCCTTGTATTCTTCGATGATGGCCTGCACCACTTCTCTGACCACAATTCTGATGGTGTTGTGTGGCACCCTCCAGCCGTACTGCATGCTCCTGTAGGTGGTCACTGAGGCCAGGTGGCAGAGAGTGAGTGCCACCTTGAGCCCAGGTTCCAGGCTGGGCCAGAAGTTGGTGCTCTGCTTGGTCAACCTGGGTGTCAGCCACTGCACAACTTCGTCAAACATGGCTGGAGGCATCCTCATGAAGTTCTTGAATGCACGAGTGTCTTCGTTCCTGAGATCCACCATCAGCTTGTTGTACAGTCCATCCTCTGCTCTTCTGGCGAACCATCTTCGTACCCAGATGCTTCTTGGCCGCCTCTTTTTCTTCCCATAGTAGAGTTCACAGAGCCTGTAGATGGCTTCGCACTGTTGCAGAAGGATGGTGGCTGCCAAAAGGACTTTGGTATGATCCACGGTGGACATGACTGGATGCTGTAGAAGAAGAAGAGGCAGATGAAGGCTGCAGAGGTCTGCAGCTTGGTTGCTGTTCTGAAAGTGAGATCCAGGTGAATTGCTCCCCCTTTTTATAGGCAGTATAGGTGTCCCTTTGCATCCTCTAGGCATCCTCTAGGCATCCTGTAGACATCCATAATATCTGAGAAACGTCCCCTCTGCGAACGTATTTTCCGTTTTACATGCTTTGTTTCCGTGCTGCATCCGCTAGGCATCCGTTTTGCATCCATTCCGCATCTGTTCCGCTTCCTCCCTGTGTCCATTTACCGTTGGAGCGGATGGAGTTGCACGGATGCGCAGTGGATGCCTAGCGGATATAGCAGATGCATAACGGATGCATAACAGATGCCTAGCGGATGCGTAGCGGATGCAGAACGGATGCATTGGATACATTTTCCACTCAAAAGTTTTGAGCAGCTCAAAACTTTCTGAGCTGATGAAACGTCAATAAATGGATGCTGGATGGATAGAGAGGAATCAAAACGGAGGCAGTGAGTACAGAACGGATACATCATGTTAACCAACGGATGGTAAGCTTTTTTGTCCGTTTTACATCCTCTTTGCATCCGTTGGTGCAGTGTGACAGGGGCTTGAATAATCAATGTGCAGAATAGGAATTGGTAGATTAATTTCAAAAAAAATACTGGCTAATCTTAACAGCAGAAAGATGAAAAAAAATAAATTTTCAAAAATTATTATTATCTCATAAGGAGATGAAGAATAGCTTTAAAAACCTTGCTGGGATGCAAATGAAAGTAAAACAATTCAGATACTGCTCGATTACATTATTTCTCTGGAATTAATTTTCAATCACTTTAATATTTTACATGGACATATTTGGCCTTACATAAATGTATGTACACAAAGCCCCCACAAAGTAGAATATAAGTATAGCCCCTAAATTCTGTTTTGATGTTGATGTTTAATTGTAATTCTTGATACAACATGAAAAAAGTTTTTTTGAAAACTTTACACATTTTGAAAACAATACAAATTCATGTATTGAATTTGTTAAATGTAATCTAGCATTTATTTAATTTAGTTTCAATAGGCTTAGGTTTCATTAACATTTTGTTTTTATTCAATCAACCTTTTGTCGTGGTGCCAACAGCCCACCTTGGCCTGAAAAGGGATGCTTAATGCTTTTCTGTATGTTTGTTCCAAATGTGAATAGATGCCTTCTATGGATCTTGGATAATTTAATTTAATTAGTTAATTATAAAAAGAAGAGCATAGAAAAAAAGGGAAGAGAAAGTCCCAAGTGCAATTTTGAATGGAAGTGTTTCATCTGTGCTATTTACAAAAGGATTTCAAAAATGTGTTAATCTTTTACACAATTAAAAAAAATCTGACACTTGGGATATTGTCTTTTTTTAGATGGTTATAAGAACTAAGCCACATTCATAAATATTTTTGATATTTATGAATGAGAATAAATCAGTGTTGTTAAAAAAAACAAATATATTATGGAAAAAAAATTTTTTGCAGCTCAATTAATACTGTATTTTTGCTTTTCTCTCTGGCTAATACATTCTATTAAATAGCTTCAAGGAAGCTTCATACTGTACATTGTATATGCTGAGAAGAACTGCATTACTGAATTTTCCTGTTACTACTGATAAAAAATTCGTTTTGGATTTTTTAAAAATGGACTTACTAAAATGGCATCAAATAATTTATTTTATGAAGAGATCATGCAGATTTTTAAATTCCATATCTGATAACCTGCAGTGCTGTTATGTTTCTAACAAATTAAATAAATGCCCTTTTCCCCGCAGAAAATTCATTGGCATATATTATTCAATAAACTTTAAATTACTACATTTGCTACAGTGGATATTTCTAATTATTCATGGAGATATTTGTAGCATTGTAGCTTTTGTCTTTACTTTTCTTTTCATCAAAAGTAAAAGAAACAATGGCACGCGTGGTTTAGGGATGGCTATACACATGTTTTAAATCAATAAATAAATACAGTATATAAGCTAGTTTAGAAAACAAGAAGGTATTAATTGCAAACATCTTGAATACAAAATATTAAGTAGGGAGCTAAAGATAGCTGTAGAATGGATTTTAAATTTTGGGAAGTTTATTTCTAAAATTTATATGGATGCCCACTCACTCTCAGTGTCTCTGGACAGCTAACAAAAATAAAGTTGGTCACTATTTTCAATACTTCCATTTGAGATAATTTCCTGTGAAGAGTAAGGGAAGCATAGTCATCTCTACAGGTCTCTGGATAGCATGTTGGAAGACCAGAGATAGCACTGGAGTGGGGATTAGGGTCCAATTTTCAAATATGTCTGGACACAGGATAGATCATGAAATAATCTATATGTTGAAACAGCTGCTCTTACTAAGTAAACTGTAGGAATGGAAATTTTTTGCTGTTCACTTCCAAATTGAACAATGGGGTGGTACTGTTTATAGCTGTGGTTTAGCTTATATGGCAACCACCCAAGACTTATTTCTTTATATGGGTAAAAAGCCCCCCAAAAGCCTAATTTGAAAACAACTATTTTAAAGCTTGAGGGCAATTTTCTTTTACAACAGATAAATAAATAAATAGTTGGTAAATCTCATTTTTTTCACAATTACAAAAGTAAAAGTTTTAAATATTTAAAATATAAGGAATATTTTGCAAAATGTCAACAAAGGATAATATAAGAAAATTTTACTGTAACTGAATTAGATAATTGACTCACATTTCCCATGGGAATATTATTTGCTTTTTACTTAAGATCACAGATAATTGTTTAATAAATAGATAGATAGATAGATAGATAGATAGATAGATAGATGGATGGATGGATGGATGGATGGATGGATGGATAGATAGATAGATAGATAGATAGATAGATAGATAAATAAATAAATAAATAAATAAATAAATAAATAAATAAATAAATAAATAAATAAATAAATAAATAAAACAATCTGGGGACTCAAGATGCAAATGTGATGTATATCTGAAATTACAATATTACAAATACAAGACAATAAAAGAAGAAAAAAGGGAGTAAATCTGATTTTATATCAAAAGTAATAGATAGTGAATTGAAGAAGAATTAGAGCTAGCCCAAAGGCCACTGATGAAAATATTAGGGAAACAATGAGTTTTTTAAATTGGAATGAGGAAGACCCAGAGGCAGAGATAGATAAACTTTATGAAGTAAATAAATATGAAGTAAATATGAAGTAATGAAATATGAAGTAAGATTTGTGAGAACAAGAAATGTTCCGAGTAATACATTGTTACACTTTGTGAGGAAAAAGACAAAGGATAAAAGACTGATAATATTGATATAATTATTCTAAAAGAAATCATTATCAGACTTCTGTGACTGAAATGTTAAAGCATAAAAATATTTTATTTTACTTTGACAAATTAGAAGATTTGATTTTTACTCTTAAACAGAAATGATTTCAGCTGAATTCTGTTTAAAATATGAAAGAACTTTCAAAAGAAATTAAAGAAGGAATTGCTTTGGCCCAAACAGAGGTTTCAGGGAAGCCTATATAAAATTTGTGACCTATGTTAAAGAATCTGAAAGATGATATTGTATAATATGAATATTGACTTTTCTAAATTTTTGCCCTGACTATGGATTTCAAATGTTTAATGCAGAATATAGATGGAAGAAATACTTTTCAAAAGGAAGCATTTAAGAGAGATCATTAAAAAAATAATAAAATATATTTTTTACAAGAGATTCATATTAAGAAATAGGATTCAAATGTTTGATTTATAAAAAAAAATGATGAAGAATTTATTGCAGGGCTTAAACAAAAGAAATGAGATTGTTCTGTATTTGTGTGGAAGTTGAATCACATGAAATTAAGACTGAGATGTTGGGAATTTAAGCTGCAAATCAGGACAAAGTATTATTTTTTTTACAAATAGTTTGTGGAGAAATTAATATGTTTGCCTTAGGAAAATTTATAGTTGAAAAGGAATTGGAAAGGATTGACCTCCTCAAACAAGATAGCACAACAGAAAAAATGTTAAGTATCACTCAAAGTAAATTACAAAAGAGTTTTCTATCATTATATTTGATGAACAATTAGGGTAGTGTATATGTGAAAATGGTCTAAAATACATCTATTTTTCAGAAAGATATAGATCCTTCTCAAAAAAATATGTGATTTTGATTTTAAACAATTTGCTATTAAGAACTCTAAAGAAGAAATTTTACCAGAATTTTTTCTTATCATAATCATTTGAGTTTTGTTTATAAAAGGAAATCTGTTTTTTTTATAAAGTTTTATTGATTTTTAAGGACAAACAAAAACCAACAAAACATAAAAATATCCAGCTTTCTTCCATAAGTATACAAACAGTGTATCGGTTGGTTTACAAATTTTTTGTGAATTGATTTCATAGTCTCAATTACAGTTGCATTACATAATAACTCATATCATCAGAAATTGAATATCCTAGTATTATTATTAATCAATCATTTGACTATAATTTTGTTCATATATACTTTGCGAGATAGCTATACTTAGTTTATTTTATAAGAATTCATATAGTCCTTCCAAATCTATCTTAAAAACATTTTATATATGTAATAATAATAATAAAAAGAAATACATCTTTATATATTCATTATTTTCTATAATTCTACATATTCTATTACCATATTTTATTGTCTAACCATTCATAGAAAAGGTCCCAAATTTTGTAATATTGTTTATCCTCTTGTTCTCTAATTTCAAATGTCAATCTACTCATTTCAGCACATTCTAGTATTTTCTTAATAATTTCCTCCTGCAATGGTATTTTCTCATTTTTCCAATTCTTAGCAAAAAAATCCGAGCTGCTGTTAACACATTTACAATCAAATATTTTAAATCTTTGCTGTATGTATCAGGTAGAATTCCCAATAAAAATATCTCTGGTTTAAAATCTATATGCTTTTTAGTCATTTTTTCCAACCACGTGTGGATTTTAGTCTAATATTTTTTTGCATCCGCAAAAGTCCACTACATATGGTAATATGAGCCAGGTATCTGATGACATTTCCAACATCTTTCAGATTTATTCTTGAACATTCTTGCTATTCTTGTCGGGGAAAAATACCACCTGTAAAACATCTTATACAGATTTTCTTTAAATGCTGTTGACATTGTCATTTTATAATTTTGAGACTACAATTTTTGCCATTTCTCTAGATCAATCCCATACCCAAAATTCTTCCCCTAAACAATCATAGTTTCTTTAACTTGTTCTTCTTGTAGTTTAATTTCTAATATATATCCATACAATTTTTTAATCACCTTTTCATCAGTACCTGTCAAAATCTTATCTAAATCAGTCAATTTATTATAGAAACCTTTTGTTTTGAAGTCTTTTTCATACCTTGAATATATTTGCGCATAAGAAAACTAATCCATCTTTATACCTTGTTCCTCTAGTTTTTGCATCGATTTAAGTTCACCCTTTTCATTCAAAATTTCACCATCTTTAACTGTTTATTCCTTCTTATATGTTATAGGATAAGAAAATGCTTCAATAGTCGATAACCAGACTGGAATTTTCAAATAACATTGTCTTTTAATCTTCTCCCAATTTAACCACAAAGACTCCTGTACATGATGTCTTCTAAAATAATCCTGTATTTTAGTTCCTTTATACCATGAAAAGGCATGCCACCCCAACAACAGATCATGTCCTTCTATTCTCAACAATTTAGTACTTCTTAATGTTATCCATCCCTTAACCATGTCAAGTTTGTAGCTTGATAGAACCACTCCCAATTAGGCAGACCAAATCCTCCTCTAATTCTAGCATCTTGTAAGATTTTTAACTTTATTCTCGCGTTCTTACCTTGCCATATATATTTCAACACAATTTTGTTTCAATCTTCAAAGTAGTCCTTTCTAAGCCTAATTGGTATTGTTTGAAACAAGTATAGAATTCTGAGTAAAATATTCATTTTGATTGTGGAAATTCTCCCTATTAGTGACAATTGTAGGTTTTCCCATTTCATAAAGTCTAGTGCTATCTGTTGTTTAAGTTTAATATAATTGTTCTCTTTTAATGTACTACATCTTGCTGTCAAGTACTTAACCTTATTCGTCACTTGAATTTTCAATATATCTGCCAATTCTTTTTGTCTTAGTAACATGTTCTTTGTCAAAATCTTTGTTTTATCTTTGTTCATTTTCAGGCCAGCCACCTTACCATATGCCTCTATCTTTTCCAATAGTTTTGGTGCTGTTTCTAGACGGTCTAAAATAAAGGCCAAGTCATCCGCAAAAGCTTGCAATTTAAATTCTTCCTTTTTAATTTTCATTCCTTTTATACTCTTTTCATCTCTAAAGTTTCTATTTAACACTTCCAAAGTTAGTATAAATACCAAAGGTGATAGTGGGCAACCTTGTCTTGTACCTTTTCTGTTATTGATAGAGTCTGTTAATTCTCCCTCTATCATTACTTTTGCCATTTACTTATAATATATGAATAAATTTTCTGGCAAAGCCCATCTATTCCAATAATAATAATAACATGAATCTCCAGTTCACATTATCAAATGCCTTTTGTGCATCTAAAAATATCAAAGCCATTTGTTTTTCGGGGTGAGCCTCATAATATTCCAAAGTGTCATATTGTCTTTAATTTGTCTCTTTGGAAGGAATCCATTTTGGTCAGAATGAACAAAATTATTTAAATATTTTTTGAGTATTTTTGAATATTTGAGTCTGCCAATATTGAAGCAAAGATTTTATAATCTGCATTTTATAAAGAAATACATCTATAATTCTTAATTTGTAATGGATCAGTCTCTTCTTTTGGAATAAGTGTAATGTAGGCTTCTGACCATGTTTTAGGTATCTTCTTCTTTAGCATAACTTCATTCATGACTTCTAGCAATGGAAGTTTCAGCTATTCTTGCAATGTTTTATAGAATTCTGCCGGAAGTCCATCTGGGCCTGGTGCCTTCCCATTGTTTTTTAAGTGCTTCAATTAACTTCATCATGGTTATGTTGCTTTCTAACATTTTTTCAATCTCTTTAGGTATCTTAGGTAGATTAGCATTCTCTAAATACTGTTTAATTCTTTCCTCATCAATATTCTTTTGCTCATATAATTTCCCATAAAAGTCTCAAATGATTTTCTTCTTCTCTTTATTGTCATGACAAACCTGACCTTGATCATCTTTAACTGCAGTATTTTCCTTGATTCTTTTTCCTTTCTCAATTTGTATGCTAACCATCTACCTGGGTTGTTTGCATCCTCAAAATAATTCTGTTTAGCACTTCTGATTTTCTGTGCTAATTCTTCTTTCTCTATTAAAGTTATTTTATGTTTAATTGTATCCAGTTTTAGCTTAATGTCTTTTTTCTGTGGCATTTTCTGTAGTTCTTTTTCAAGTCTTTTATTCTCATCTTCTAAAGCTTCCATGGTTTGCCTTTTCCTAATGTTCCTTTTCCTTGTGTAGTCTATTATCAAGCCTCTAGCATATGCCTTCATTGTGTCCCATACATTCTGAATTGATGTATCTTCTTTTTTATTTTCTCTAAAGAAAAAAGAACAATTATTTCTCCATCCGCTATATAAAATCCTTCTCCTTTAGAATGGTATTATTTAATGTCCATCTTGATCTTCTTTTTTGTCCTTTCCATTTAATTGTCATTGGATTATGGTCTGCCCAAGTACTTGTTTCGATATTTGTTTCTTGAATATTAGATATTAATTCTGTTGAAGTCCAAATCAAATCTATTCTGGACCATGTTAAATGTCTATTTGAGTAAAAAGTGTATTGTTTGGTTTTAACATTTCTTTCTCTCCATATATCTTTTAAATTTATTTCATCTATCATTTTAAAAAAGGATTTGGGGAGAGTCTTCCTATTTTGCTTTGTTGTTGTTGTTGTTATATAGTCCAGTTTCTTGTCTACAATTCCATTGAAATCTCCCATCATAACTATATTGACATAGTCCAGTTCAATTATTTTCATGTGTAATTTTTTATAAAATTCTTCTTGTTTATCATTCGGAGCATAAATTGCAATCAAGAGTGTTTTTGTATTATTATCTATTATTTCCACCATTAATACTCTTCCGTCTTCATCAGTATAAATCAATTTTGCTGAAATGGTCTCTTTGATATATAAAACCACTCCTCTTTTCTTACATTGAGTCAAAGAAGTAAATATTTTCCTGAATATTGGCTGTATCAACAATTGTTCATATTGTTTTTTAATATGTACTTCTTGTAGACAAATTATATCAAATTTTAGTTTTTCTAATTTGTGAAAAATTTTCCTTCTTTTAGCAGATGAATTAAGTCTATTTATATTCATTGTAATCAGTTTTTTCTCTTCCATTATTATGCTTTATAATTAGGTTTGGCAGCTCTTATAGATCTTGGTTCATGTTGTCCTTTAATCTCCACCGATTCACCTACTGTACCTTCTTCTTTTTCAGTCTCCATTTGATTGTCTTGGAATTCAATTAGTGAAATCTCTTTTTCTACCTCCTCTCTCCTTCCAAAAAAATTCTGCATAGAATAATTCTGCTTTCTCGATTGAATCAATTCTATATCTCTGTTCTTGCCATGTAAACATTAACCCTTCTGGGATTAGCCATCTATAATTCACCTCTTTTTTAATAGCATTTTAGTCAAAAATTGATACTGTCTTCTCATCTCTCTCACTCTTCTAGATATTTGCTTTAAAACCACTATCTCCTTATCTTTGTATTTCAATGTTTTCTCTTTTACCACTTGTAATATTTGTGTTTTAATGGCTTTTTTTGTAAATCTGATGTGAACTTCTCTTGGTAGGTTATTTCTTATCGCATATCTTGTAAAAACTCGGTATATCTCATCCAACATTCCCTCTAATTTTCTATGTGTCTGAGCAAACACATCAACTCCTTGAGCGGTCCCTTGGACCACTGTGAGCAACATCAGATGTGTGCACTGTGGTCAGGCCAGTATCGCATCCATCCAATTAGCACGATTTATTAAAAGAATCAAATTACAGCATTTATATTTCTGTTAGAATTCTTTTCATTAAGTGCTTTACAAAGCTTACAATGAAAAAGACAACATACTTGTTAATCTGTGTACTATGATAACACTATTCGAAGTATAAATGTTTGTTTTTAACTACAGCAAAACATAAATTGCCAACCAAGCCAACTATAAAATCAATTTTCATTGTGAAGCTCTGACTTGTATTACAAGTATGAGTTTGAAATGTCAGTGTGTGAAGCTCTTTCTGGGTGAGAGCCTGAGAGGGTCCTATTGTGTGGTCTGATAGAGAGTTCTGCTGTCCATTGGTTGAGACTGATAGAGAGTCCTACTGTGGTCTGGAAGAGGGTTCTATAGTCCATCCATTGGGGGAGAGAGAGTCTTCCTACTGTGATCTGAGAATGTACTGATTGACCTTTGTTTAAGTTTTTGCCTCATTATGAACTTGAATTCAACATATTCACTGTTAATGACCTCTACAGAATGTGGGTGATGAAGAATGGCCTCCTACTTCTTTGGCAGTGTGGCAACATCTGCTGTTCCATAGTCAAAACTGATGTCTGAGCTCAATGCTTCAATGTCAAATGCAGACCACTCCTTTAATTCATCCTCTGGAAAACGAGCATCCAAGTGATCACAGAGCTTACCAATAAAATGAGTAACCTCACTGGTTTTTCTGCCACCAGCAGATGAGGCCCTCATTGCCTCTTTGACACGGTCACTCCACTGAACATTCTTTTCATCTGTCAAGTATTGGGAATGCAACTTCTCAATCTTTGCTCTTGCAAATCAGTGCCCTTCCATCACAGTCAGGTTGTGTCTTTGAAAAGAAAGTCAGAGGTGTGCTAGCTCATCCAAAACATCTCCCAGAGCAATGAGAGTAACCTTGAACTTTGAATCAGTCAGCTTTTTGTAACAGTAATTTGCCACTGGATCTCTGTCATCACTGAATTCTCTCTTGCAGTATTCTTCCAGCACAGAGTAGTTCCTAAGAACAGCATTCACAGCTTGGTGCCGCGACAGCCATCACACTTCATTCAGAGGCATGAATGACAATGTATCCTCATCCATAATCTTTGTGAGGTCTTCAAGTTTTCCCCTCTTTCCAGTGGATCTTGAAAAAATGGAATAAACTGTTCTAAGAAGAGTTTCCACATCACGCATCAAACGTACATCTTTCCATGCATCATCAATGCCCAAGTCCTCTCTATGGGCCACACAGTGTTGTATAGTTAGGTGTGATATTTGCCGCTTTAATAAAGCTGCAACTCCGTTGTGTTTTCCTAGCATTACTGAGGCACCATCGGAGGTCAGCATCACCAGATGCTGCAGACCAGCATCTGCAGGTCCAGTTCATGCTTGGTGTAAAACTGAATTATTGCTTGCACAATATCCTTAGCAGTGCAGGCTGACAGCTGAATGATGCTGCCAAACACAGTTTTATGGTTAATGTTATTTTCTTCCCTGTATTTAAAATACAGGACCAGAATTTTGTGCACTGTTATGTCTGTGCTCTCATCTACGATGAGGGTGTGCCAAGGTGCATTTTTAACACTACACACCATCTCATTCTGCACCTTGTGATTTATTGAATTCAAAAATTCAAAGGCGTAATTTTTGCTACGACAGCTTTCTGGTATACTCACATACTTTGCCATGTGATTGTGAATTTGTTGAACCAACAGCATAGATGCATTCATGTTGATGGCTAGCAGAATATTGTTAATGAGAACTTTAACTTGCTCTGGGTTGGATTTCTTTACGAGTGATAGCTCATTCCTCTTCTCTTTGGCGCTTTCCCCCAGCAAGGTACCAATCCCCATTTCCCATCTTATATCTGCGTACAATTTCAACCACTTTCAAATGACTTTTGTGCTGAATGTGACACTTGAGATAGTCCAGCTTCCATTCTGTCCACACTTTTCCTTCCAAAATCTCACTTGCTACTTTGGCTTCACAACATGTTTTGCAGAGCAGACCTTTCTCGCTCAAAAAAGAAAAAATATCACCCAGTTTCACATTTTTTTCTTCTGTTTACACAAATTCAGACAGCCATTCCACCTTAAAAGAACTGAATTTCTTTTTAACTTTGGCTTCGTGAGGTAATGTGTTGATGCCCGTTCGTTTTGCCATTGTTATATAAAGGTTTGAACAAAAGCAGCCTACATGTGTCTTCTCTTTAGTCACCATTTGGCTAACTAAAAACATGGTGGGCAGCACATAATGATGTTGTCATTGTCAATCACGTCAATTTGGTGTATCAGTACATATGTGAATCACATCATTGGCTGGAGCAACTAGTTGCCCCTCCCTCACTTATTGAATCACATTCCAAAATAGCACAGCCACAGACTGAATAGTTATACATGGTGTTTTTTATTATTATTATTATTTACTTATTTTATTTTCACTTCAGGTGGGATTTCTATTTTTTGTATGCAGCGCAAAATATCTGTGCGTGGAGACCGTAACACCAGTGCGCAATTGCGCACGTGCGCAGCTTAGAGGGAACGTTGACCTCATCTACTCCATCCATCATCTTCTCTTCTGTTATTTCCAAAGCTTCAGCCAATATTTCTATCATTATCTCAGCTAAATTTTGTCCTTTTTCAATGTTTTGAAATCTGAGATAAAATTCTGATCTGTCCATCTCCCATTTCAGTATCTCACTTTTATCTTGTTCAACCACTGTTAATCTGATATCAGTATCTCCAATCTTCTTGTCTCTTTGTTTGTCTTCTTCAATTTTTTGGAATCTCTCATCATATTTCACCATCATTTGTTGAATATTCTCCACCTTTTCATCAGTTTTCTCTGTTCTTTGCTCAATGTTTTCTGTTCTCTTTTCAGTGGTATCTGATTTTATTTTAAGGTCTTGGATTCCTTGCATAATCATCTGTAGAGTCACTCTTTCTTGATCTTTGTCTTGCTTTAACATTGTCTGAATTGAACGTTGTCCTCCAGATGGTGGGGAGGCAGAAGTAGAAGTTGAAGAGCCAGAAGCTATAAATATCCTACTCATTTTAAACAATTCCGGATCTTCAGGTTCTTCAAAACCCTATCCAATTATGAAATAGCCAATTATAATCCAAAATGAAAAATAAAAATGGTAGAGAGAAAAACCCAATAATAATAAAAAGAAAAGGAGAGGAAAAAAAATTCTTCAGGTTATTCTTAACCTTAATATAATCAGAAATTAGGTAGATAGGAAGGAGAAGAATAAAAGAGCAAAAAAGAGTAAAAAGAGCAAAAAGTAAAAAAGAATTAAAAAATAATAATTCTTCAGGTTCTTCAACACCTTAATCCAATTGAAAGTTTTCAAATAAAAAAGCATATCAAAAAACAAAAAGTCCCAAAGAAGAAAGGAAAAGAAAAAAGAAAAATTTTGAAGCTTTCCCTTTAAAATACAAAGTATAGATGAAAATATTACAAAAAAATAAAGGTTTTTTTTTTTAAAATGAACAGTACAACTGGTGGGGGGAGTAAACCAACTTAAGAAAATAAAAAGAAACACACTGCACTTTATTTAATTATCCAAGGCTCTTGTCATAGCTCTCTCCAAACTTCAAAGCCAAGTTTCAATTGTTGATAGAAATCCAGAAGAACACCTGCAGTAACACTTCCATGCTCTTCCCTCTATCTTATCACGTAGCAATGTCCTTGAAAAAGAATTTCACAAGCCTCTAGTTGGCAGTGTTACAAAGTTTCTTTACTCTCACTCTCCCCCTCCTTTCCCAGACAAAACATAATAAAAGTTAGAAAAAAGTATAGCTTAAGGGAGCCTCTACTCTAAAATATTACAAAAAGCCTCTAACTTAAAATATTACAAAATCAAAAAAGAAGAGAAGAGGAAAAAATAGATATGAATAAATTGAGAGAAAACCAGTCCAGTTAGCAAATGCTGAATCACAATATGAATCCAACCATAGAAAACATAAAGCAAAGCCTTTCTTTGACACTTCTGTTTAAAAACTGCCACTTATTCAGTTCTGTCAAAACTTTTACAGATTCTTTTTCCCCTTAGGGTATCCTTTGAAGTCCTTTGAAGTCTTCAAATAATAAAAGAACAGTTCTCACCAAACCGACACACTTTCTCTTTCAACCTCGTCCATTCGGAGCTGTCCCAACTTCAGCAGCTTTGGGGGCTGTGTCTCTGCCGCTGGCAAAAGGGCTTCTCCTGAATCAACCAGGGACTTTGTCATATCCCTGAGATCTACAGGACACGCCCTTTACTATCACCATCTCTTCGGGATGGTTTAGGTCCATTTGGACCGTCCAGGGGCAAAGATATCGGCTACAATCTCAGACCTCCAAGATTGCATGCAGTATCGTTGCAACGCCAGCTCCTCCTCCCCAAAGGAAATCTGTTTTTAAATAAAATGTTCTTATAGAAAGAAGCAAGAATAGAGGATTGCAAAAAAAAAAAAAAGATTTTTAAGGCAACCTAAATAAAGACATTGATTTAATAATTGTATGAGATGCAAGTAAAGCTTTTTAGAAGATATTTTGTCCAGCACAATACTGAACTTAAAAAGAAGATACAAGAGAAAACACAGGATATTTTGGATGACATAAAAAAGAAAAGTAAAAAAAAAAATTAAAGAAATCTTAAGAGATAAGTCTTTTATCAAATTAAACTTCTACAGCAAAGGTATCAATGTTAATAGGAAGAGAAATTGCCAAGTTAACGCCAAGTTAAAAAAGGAAGAAAGATATTATGAATTATTTTGAAAAAATGCAATTCATATTTGTCACGTGAATACTCAAATATTTCACCAAAATAAATAATTAAATCTATATTAAATTAAATTTAAAGGTCAGCTTTCTGGAAGCTTTTCTCCAAGATGTCTGCTAAACAGAAAGATGTTTTCTTCTCTTGCTCACAAGCTGCTGATAATGCTTCCAAAGTTCGTTCTTTGGCAGTGCTAGTCCCTGGATTTAAATGAGAGCATTTAGGAATAGTCTAAGATAGCTTTTGAGTGACTGTGGATGTGTCTGGGAAGGGGAATCTTGAAAATTTCAGTTCATTTTGGGAGCAGCTGGAAAGTCATGAGCATCCATCTTCCTTTCAGCATTTCATTTTTTAAAAGCCTGGGTCTAAACTTCACTTTTTGAACTTTCACTTTGCTTTCTGTATTTAAAAGTAAACTGGTTGGCTGAATGCTTAATGCTCACTCTCTGAAATCTCTCTATAATTGATATTTACTGATTTTGCATCATGTGGTTCCAGTGAAAAGAATCCCTTAACCAAATGTCAGACCTAAGCCTAAGACAACACAATGAAATCAAATTAAATTCAGTTTTTTATTTGCTTACACCTAACAGACAGAATCTCACCAGATTAAAGCTATCATCTTCTAACTTAATACCCTCAAAGATTCTAGAGTATGGCTACTTCCAACTTTTTTCTTCCCTTACTTTCATGTTCAGGAATTCTGAAGTTTTTTAATTCGGGTGTCTCTTTAGAATGTGCTGTCTCCTTCCAGAGAAGCCACAGTGCTATTGCCACAATTTCATCCCCTTGTCCAGCTGCATATTCCATCACATCAACACTTTAACAATCCCTACCCTATCTCTATATCAAGCTAGTTACATAACAAATTCACTTTCTTGTTTTTATAATACAATATACAGTAGCCACATAAGCATCAATGTTATATAGGAAACCTACAGAACACCATGCACACAAACACACACATAAGCTTCCAACTTCCACCACAAATATACTATCAGTCCTATTATCTACAGCCAGGCCCATGCTATAAATGTGTTAATTCTGTTTCACGTAACAGGAATATTCAACTGATAGAACAAAACCAGGCACTTGGTTTTTAACTACCCAGCCAAAAAGATCAGTATACAAATCAATAGATCTAGTCCCAAAACAGCCCATTAAAAGACAGACATTCAAAGCAGAACAAACTGGTTGTCACTTACAGCACACTGCACAAGCCATTCAAGCACATTATTAATAAGTTATAATCAATACTGGATAATAATACAGCATTTATTCAGGCACTTGGAAGCAGATCTATACTAACACATATTGCTGTGCAATATCAATATTAATTAATGCTTAGAAGGATTTTCTGTAAATGAGTTATATTTATCTTACCAAAACTGTATCTCCAAAACTGTCTTTCAATTCATATAAGAATGGAACCTGTACAGAATGCTATTGGTGAGTTTTCCAAATACTTGCAACTGGGCCAGTCAAATTAAGAGGATATATATAACTGTTTTCAAGAGAACCCATCTTTTGCGTTAAAGCTAGTTAGAATGCTGGGATTAAGTAATTTGAATTTAAATACTTTTACTTCCTTTGCAGTGATAATCAACATGACACTGTGTGATCATCTGAAGGTCAAAGGTCAAAGAATGAATTCTTACCTTCTGAGCTTTTTTTTGTAGGCAGATTTATAAACACATATTTGCAGCTGTCTAATTTATAACAAATATTCTGGGAACTGGACATATACTAGGAGCAGTAAAATTGAATTTGAAGAAGAAAAGCTCAGGAAAAGTTTTCCTGGTGGTTGAATTGGTCTTTTTTGTCATGTCTTTTGTATTTCATACAAACATACAAAGACAGTTTGCTTGTTTGATTATTTTTCCTAAATCAAAGAAGATTAAATGAGGAATAGATAGATATCTAAAAAAAATAAAGGATGGACAATCTATAGTGAACAATCAAAAGTATAATCATCATAGGATAGAATTTGACAAAACTGACGAGGAAAGGGTGGTTTATATTATTATTTTTGATTATTTGTTTTGACTCCTAGTGACTGATTGGATAAGTCCCGGCAGTTTCTTGGAAAGATTTTGGGAGTGGTTTGTCATTCTCTCCTCCCTAAGCTAGGAGGACAATGATTGGCCAAGTTCACCTAACTGGTTTCATACCTAAAATGAGACTAGAAATCATAGATTCCCAGTTTCTAGCTAGGTGCCTTTAACCACTAAACTAAACTGGTTCTCTTATCTCTATACAGATATATACAGAAGATTTTATACCCAACTGAGCAAAGAATATTGGATTACTATACAACTAGTATAGGATGCACAGGTGTAGTTTTTAGAAAGACATAATTAATTGGCTGCCTTGATTCATCAGAATTTTAGCAAGAATCACAATTTCCAGTTATAAAAAACTAATGGAATCAGCTTATTTTTTATCCAATCTAGCCAAATGAAACATAAGAAATGTGAGTTTGAAACCAGCAAAAGAAATAATTCAGAGTGTTTTTTTTTCTTTCCTACCTATCATTTTACCTACCTAGTGTAACATTAGTTCACTAGAGAGCAAGCAGTTAGAGTCATTTTATCAGTAGTTGGTTTGTCTCTAGTCTACATATCATCATTGTAGACAAGGGGTCGCTGACCTTTTGGACCTCAGGGACCACCAAACTCATAATTTTAAATCCCAGGAACCCCTAACTGGTTCTGTGGGCATGGCCTAATTTTTGAGTGTGACTTGGTGGTCATGTGACTGCCTGGGCATTGCTTGTATGCAAATATTATAAATATTTATATAAATATTGAATTTTTTATTTAAAAAAGAGCAACTTTTACCCAAAATCAGGCAAAGCAGGCAGGCAGATTGAGTTGCTCACAGAATCACAGATTCATTCAGAGATCTATCTATCTTCTGTTGGCTAGCTCAGTCTGTCACATAATAATATTTGCTACCAAGCAAACTCACAAAATTAACTCACAACACACCATGTATATTGAATTTTTTATTAAAAAAGAGAAATTTTTACCCAAAACCAGGCAAAGCAGGCAGGTAGATTGAGTTGTTCACAGAATCATTCAGTGATCTATCTATCTGCCATCGGCTAGCTCAGTATCTCAAATTTACTAGTCATGAGTCTCCACTAAGTAATAGAATCTTCAGTCCTAAGTGTTATGTATGGAACTTGGTAGGCTCCAAGTTCCCTATTCTGATTGGCCAAAAAGGCCGTTCTCGGATTGGCCATTAGAGAACCAATCCGATTGGCCCACTGGACAGCAGGAACACTTAAAGTGGTGTCATTGGCCACAAGCCGCGAGCAAGCCGCTATAAAAAGGGCTGCCACGGCTTGGGCTGTTCCGTTACCATTGCTTTACTGAATTAAAGAGTTTGTTGTTGGAACCCGGTCTCACGCAACTTATTTTCGGATGGAACACTGGCGATGAAGGTGGGATCATCGTAGAAGAGCGAGAGCGAAGCACGCGGGGATCTGAACTTAGCGAGAGAGATGGCCGGTAACAACGCACCGCCTGCACCATTCAATCCTGATGAGGAGGATTGGGAGTTGTATATCAATTGCTTTCTTATGTTTTTGGAAAGCAACGAACTGCAGGAAATATCTGATCAAAGGAAGAGGGCTGTCTTCCTCACACACTGTGGACCAGCCATCTTTAAAATGGCGAAGACATCTCTGGCAAAACCAAGAGATGTCAAACAGATGACTTGGCCCAAGCTGAACAGAATGCTCAGAATACATTACGCACCCGTGATCTCCAACTTGATAAAGAGACACAAGAGAGACCAGAAAGAAGATGAAACCATCGGAGATTTTGTAGCAGCCCTGAGACACATTGGAGGAGCCTGCAAGTTCCAGAACATGGATGAGGCCATGAGGGACTGCGTGGTCCTCAGTTTGAAGGACACTACACTTCAGAGTAAGCTGCTGAATAGACCAAACATAATCGTGGCCGAGGCTATTGCAGAAGCAACAACTACCGAAGCAGCAAAGAAATTCACAGCCACCATGCACCAAATGAATGTGATTCCAGATCCGCCAAACCAAGTCAGAGAGAAGAAGGCAGAGGGAAGCAAGAAACAACCCACAGCGACTGCCCACTACAAAGATCTCGAATCCCAGAGTGACACCGATGATGAAAATGAAGATGTCCATAGACTTCATTCAGACAAGAAATGGCGGGAAAAGAGAAGAAACAGGAGGGAGTTTCAGTGTGCAGGATGCGGGGGCAACCACCCATGAGCTGAACGCAGGTTCCTAGACACAATCTGTAGGGCTTGTAACAAACGGGGGCATATCAAAAGGGTCTGCCAAAACAAAAAGAGCTACAGTCCTAAAAGATGTGGCAGCACACACACAAACCCCCCAGACATGACGAGAGACAAGCCGGAAGCAGATGGAGCTGAACCAAAAGAACCAGTGATAGAGAGGAAACGCACCAGACGGTAACCATTGGAAATGCCAGGGCAGAAAATGGGAAAAGCCCTGTGAAATGCAAGTTGACTCAGGGTCTTTCTATCTATGATATCCTGGAATACCATCCGGCGCTTGATACTGGACATTAAACAAAAAGAACTACAAAAACAAAGACTGATTTTAAAAGACTACCAGGGAAATCGAATCCCGGTAGAGGGCCTTGGACATTTCCTCGTCGAATTTAAAAATCATGCCGAAATCTTGCCTCTGACCATCATCGACTGTGATTGCCCTAGCCTGCTGGGGATTGAATGGTTCGCACCCCTCGAAATTGGGATGACCGGGATAAACCACATTGTTGTAGCCAACTGGGAGGAGAGCCTGCTACAAGAATTCCAAGGTGTTTGTGATGGGATCCTAGGCAAGTACAAGGAGACCCCAATTTCATTTAGCCTAGACCTGAAAATAGCCCCCATCCAGTTAAAAGCCAGATGCGTCCTGTTTTCCTTAAAACCAAAAATTGATGAACAATTAAACAAAATAATAGCACAAGGGGTGTTAGAACCAATCGACCATGCCAGGTGGGAAAAACCCATCATGACTCCTGTAAAACCAGATGAGTCAGTGTGCATCTGCGGAGACTATAAGGCAACTCTAAACCATGTGCTCCAACAAAGCGCATACTCAGTACCAGTAGTGCAACACTTATTGCACTCCCTAGGGGGAGGAAAATTTTTTGTGAAGCTTGATCTCGCACAGGTGTTCCAACAGCTACCTGTTGACCCCACTACCACAGAGGCACAGACTATTGTGATACATAGAGGGGCATTTAAGTGTAACCATCTCCAGTTTAGCATTAGTGTCGCCCCAGGTGTGTTCCAAAGCTTTATGGAGCATCTGTTCAACTGAATCAAGGGAGTCTTCCCTTATTTTGAGGACGTTCTGCTGTCAGCAAAAAACACCAACCAACTAGAGAGCAGATTGAGGGAAGTTTTAAGAAGATTTTGAGACACAGGCCTTAAGGTAAAGTGAAAGAAATGTAATCTAGCCACAAGCCAGTTCAAGTTTCTGGGCTACCTAATAGGTGAACAAGGGATACACCCCACTGAAAAAAAAGATAAAGGCAATCTGTTATGCCTGGGTTCCCCAACCAGGGTTAGGTAGACAAGCTAAACAGAATGTGCAGCGTTAGTCAGATAGGCACACAGATAAATGAGTGAGCTAAGCTTGTATGTTTATTAACATACAGTAAAAATAACAGATACGCTTGTGCTATCAAGAATATATTTTATTCCAGTATAAGTTTATAGCATAGTCAAAAACAGTCCAATATTCATTTACCATGTAGTCAGTCCATTCAGGGATATTCAGTTAGCAAAGTCCATGTAGAATATCCTATTGTCAGTTCACATAAATCAGTCCGTTGTTGTCTCTCCCGTTCGAGCAATGCAGTCTTGCTTCCAAGCAGTAATCAGGGATCATCAAAGCCAGAGAGAGAG
>BLBF01000026.1:7766350-7784149 GCA_015471245.1 Laticauda colubrina | reverse complement strand
GAGCAAGCTGTAGCCTTGCTACTTTTATATGGTTTTCATAACCACACCCACAATTGCCATTTTACATTTAAAGCTGCATACACTAACTATGATTCATAGTTAGTATTTCACCTAAAACAGTTAGGGTGAACAATGTTATCCCTAACACAATCAAAGATGCACCTAGACCTAGGAACAAAATTGACCTTCAAGCATTCCGAGGTCTCATAAATTTCTACAATGTGTTCCTGCCCCATAAGGCAACCATTGCAGAACCTTTACATTGGTTATTAGACAAAAAAACCTACCTGGAAATGGGGCCACCAGGAACAAGCAGCATTTCAGGGTATCAAAGACCTATTAACATCTAACACCATTTTAATCCAGTACAGCAATACCCTGCCCTTGATGGTCATGTGATGTGATGTCGCCTTTTGGGATCGGCACCATCCTGAGCCACAAGCTACCAGATGGCAGAGAGGCACCAGTCACTTTCTATTCAAAAATGCTTTCCAAGTCAGAATACAATTACAGCCAACTCAACTGAGAAGCCCTCGCAATCATCGACAGAGTCAAAAGATTCCATGAGTACCTTTATGACAGAACTTTTTCGATCATCACTGATCACAAGCCCCTGTTAGGAATCCTAGCAGGAAACAAGGCAACCCCGAACATTCTGTCACCTAGAATGATGAGGTGGTCTGAATTCCTCGCTGCCTACACCTATACGCTGATTCACTGCCCAGGAAAGACCATCATCCATGCTAATGCCCTGAGCCATTCTCCGCTATCCATCACAGAAGAGGACCCAGTTCCCATAATCTCCACACTTCAACTCGAGACCTGCCAAACCTGCCGCTAAGTGTAGCAGACATCACGAGAGCCACCATGAAAGACCCTTTGACAGCTTGCATTCTGAATTGGGTAGATAAGGGCTGGCCGGAGGAGAACAAAACTGAGACTTTTAAGCCATTTCGCACCCGACAGACTGAATGGTCTATCAAAAAGAGCTGTATTTTGTGGGGTGACAGGGTGGTGATACCAAACAGACTCTAGGAAAATGTTTTGTGCATGTTGCACGAGGGGCACCCAGGCATAGTCAAAATGAAAGCCCTGGCCAGGAGTTACATCTGGTGGCCAGTGCTGGACAAGGACATTGAACGTTGGGTGGCAACATGCCATGACGGTCAAAAATTGAGGCCTCCCCCCCCCACAGGCAAACTCCCCAAGGTCCATGGTCTAGACTACATATTGACTTTGCTGGACCGACAAAAGGCAATACATTTTAATAGTTGTGGATGCCTACTCAAACTGGTTAGAGGTCATCCTCATGGCTTCCACAACCACTGAGGCAGTCATGAAACAACTAGACAAACTTTTCACCATGCATGGATTGCCTGATGTACTGGTGTCGGACAATGGGCCTCAGTTTACCGCGTTAGCGTTCGAGCAGTATTTAGGCATCTGACATGCTTTAACGGCGCTGGCTCATCCGGCTGCAAATGGCAGGGCTGAATGCATGGTTCAGTACACTAAGGAGGGCCTGGATAGAATGGACAAGGGGGATGTGCAAGAAAAACTGAACTGATTACTAACCCTAGAGCATATTACCCATAGTAGCACAACCAAAAAAAGCCCAGCAGAACTCCTAATGGGTAGGAAATTGCGTTCCTAACTCGACAGACTGCATCCCACTTACATCTGGGATACACCCTCCAGCAAATACCGTGCTTTTGAAATAGGTGACCTGGTCTATGCAAAAAACCTCACTGGGGACCCATTATAGCTTCCAGCCACGATCACCCAGATCACAGGCCCCCGGTCTTACCGACTACTCCTAGACAATGGAAGAGAATGGAAGCGGCACATCGACCAGCTTCGTTCTCGTACCCTCAAACACACAAACACACCAGCGCCAAAAATAAAAACCAATTAAAAAACAACCGAGGAGGGGGAGGAAATACAAAATAATAAAAAAAGGAGAGACGAATCTCCCATAATGAGACAACAAACACTACAAAAAGACTATCAAACAAATCAAAAAGAGCACTCATGGTGAGATGAACCCCAAATGAGAAGTCCAGGAGCAGGAGAGAGAAGTGAGGCCGTCCTGGAAGGAGACAGCCAGGCCAGCTCAACCAACCTGGACAAACCAGGAGGGAGCAGTGGAGCCATCTGAACCAGCCCGAGAGACTCAGGCGGGAGCGGCAAATCTGGCCTTCCAGGAGGTTCCTTGGAGAAGGAAAAGAGAGACAGCGATCCTGACCGAACCACTCAAAGACCACGCCGAGACTGAGCTGCACAGGTCAACCAGGACTCAAAAGAGCCCCACCTACCTGCATGACTACGTAACACATGTTGGACTGATCCAAGGGGAGAGGAGTATTATGTATGGAACTTGGTAGGCTCCAAGTTCCCTATTCTGATTGGCTGAAAAGGCCGTTCTCAGATTGGCCATTAGAGAACCAATCTGATTGGCCTGCCGGACAGCGGGAACACTTAAAGTGGTGTCATTGGCCACAAGCTGCGAGCAAGCTGCTATATAAAGGGCTGTCGCGGCTTGGGATGTTATTCCATTACCATTGCTTTACTGAATTAAATACTGACTTTGCTGATGGAACCTGGTCTCGCGCAACTTATTTCCGGATGGAACACTAAGGGCAGTTCAGCTGTGCTTAAAAGCAGAGCCAAAGATCTTAAGACTAGTTAGAAAGTAAGAAATCCAACCATTTCCTGCTTCCTAGCTAATCTAAATCTCCCAGCAGAGCAGAACAGATGATGGTTGAAAAAAGGAATAATAGAATTTAGCAGGCAAGTTTGCAGGGTAAGGAGTGAGTGGGCAGGGAGGGTTCCCATGGGCCATGTGGCCGGTGCAACCTTGTGTTTTTGCACAACCTGTATTAATTGCTTTGGGGGGGGTGCACTGGGGGTGAGTTTTCTCTGCAGCCCACCAAAATTTTCTCACGGCCCACCAGAGAGCCGTGGCCCACTGGTTAGCGACTGCTGTTATTGACCATTCTAACTCCTTTTGTATGTATGAAAGTCTTCTCCAAGGGGAAGATGTTTATACTTTGCTTTATAAATTAAATTAGAGCAGCTACGTGTGCTCTCATTGGTTCACTATTCTTAAGCCTAATCTCTTCAACTTTAAGCCCATGTCACACTGGCCAACGGATGCAAAAAGGACACAGAGGACGAGCAAAATGTTCCATCTGTTGTTATCCGCTCTTAAAAGGGGCAAAAATTTGCATAACTGGAGCGGATAACATGGACGCGGGGAGGATGCAGGGCGGGTGCAAAGAGGATGCAGAACGGAGGCCCAGCGGATGGAAGCGGATGAGAGCGGATGGCGAAACCGCAGGGCTTCCGGGGGGGTCAGCAAAGGGGACGCGGAACAGATACAGCGGATACAGAACAGACGCCAAACGGATGAAGCGGATGCATAGTGGATGCACAGCGGATAAAGCGCATGCACAGCGGAAACCTAATGGATGCACAGCGGAAGCAGAACGGATGCCGAGCGTTAATTGCGCATGCAGGGGGAAGCATTACGTAAGCCTCCCGGATATAAAGGGAAGCAGCTCGCACATGGCCAGCATTCCGAGGAAAGACCTGCTGCTGGACACTTCGAGTTCCCTGCCTGCCCTGCCTGCATGCCTGCCTGCCAGCCTTGCTGCCAGCCTGCGTTCCTGCCAGGCTTTCTGCCAGCCTTCCTGACAGACTTCCTGCCAGGCTTCCTGCCAGCCTTAGTGCCTGCCTGCCAGCCTCCCTGCCAGCCAGCAACCCCACAACCATGGGTAGGAAGCGAAAGCCTCAGCAACCTGCCGCCATCCCTGGCAAGAGGGACAGGGCCAACCTCCCGCCCCCTGCCCCTGACTCTGCTTCTGCTGGGGCTTCTGCTGAAGCTGCTCCTGGCGGTGGTGCTTCTGCTGGTGCTGGGGCTTCTGCTGGTGCTTACTCTGTTGAAGCTGCTCCTGGTCCTGCTGGTCCTGCTCAACCTGCTCGTGCTCCTGGACTTGCTCATCCTGCTCGTGCTCCTGGTCTTGCTCGTCCTACTCATCCTGCTCATGCTCCTGGTCCTGCTCGTGCTCCTGGACTTGCTGGCCCTGCTGGTGCTTACTCTACTGCTGTTGATCCTGCTGCCACCGCTGCTGCCACTGCTGCTGCTGATGATCCTGCTGCTGCTGCTGCTGCTGCTGCTGATGATGATGATGATTATGATCCTGCTGGTGAGGATGATGATGATGATGATGATAATGATGATGATGATTCTGCTTGTGCTGCTGCTGCTGAAGAAGCCCTTGTAGTTGAAATAAGTGGACTCCGACTTGGCTGGAGCTTTGCAGGCCACGTGCTTACCATCTATGGCTCCAACGGTATGGGGGAAGTTCCACCTCTGATACCACTGCTCTGCAACTTTCTTCCATCCTTCTTCAGTGGAGGGGCACTGGAGGAGCTCCTCCTTGTATTCTTCGATGATGGCCTGCACCACTTCTCTGACCACAATGCTGATGGTGTTGGGTGGCACCCTCCAGCCGTACTGCATGCTTTTGTAGGTGGTCCTGAGGCCAGGTGGCGCAGAGTGACTGCCACCTTGAGCCCAGGTTCCAGGCTGGGCCGGAAGTTGGTGTTTGCCTTGGTCAACCTGGGTGTCAGGCACTGCACAACTTCGTCAAACATGGCTGGAGGCATCCTCATGAAGTTCTGGAACGCCCGAGTGTCTTTGTTCCTGAGCTCCACCATCAGCTTGTTGTACAGTCCGTACTCTGCTCTTCTCCTGATCCATTTTCGGACCCAGACGCTTCTTGGCCGCCTCTTTTTCTTCCCATAGTAGAGTTCACAGAGCCTGTAGATGGCTTTGTACTGTTGCAGAAGGATGGTGGCTGCCAAAAGGAGTTTGTTACCATCCATGGTGGAGATGACTGGATGCTGTGGAAGAGGAAGAATCAGATGAAGGCTGCAGAGGTCTGCACAGTTGGGCTGCTTTTCTGAAAGTGAGATGCAGATGAGTTGCTCCCCCTTTTTATAGGCAGTATAGGTGTCCCTTTGCATCCTCTAGGCATCCTCTAGGCATCCTTAATATCCAATATAGGTCCCCTCTGCGAATGTTTTTTCCGCTTTAAATGCTTTGTTTCCATGCTGCATCCGTTCTGCATCCGTTCTGTATCTGTTCCGCTTCCGTTCCGCTTCCTCCCTGCGTCCGGGCAGAAGCGAGTTGCGTGGATGCGCAGCGGACGCCAAGCGGATATAGCGGATGCGTAACAGATGCATAATGGATGTGTAGCGGATGCGTAGCAGATGCAGAATGGACAAACTGGATATATTTTCCGCGCAAAAGTTTTGGGCAACCCAAAACTTTCGGAGCGGATGAAACGTCAATAAACGGATGCTGGACGGATAGAGAGGAAGCCAAATGGAGGCAGTGAGTACATCGCGTTTTCGAACAGATGGCAAGGTTTTTTGTCCATTTTACATCCTCTTTGCATCCGTTGGTTCAATGTGACATGGGTTTTACATTTCTCATTGTAAAAATTTGAACTGTATCTACCTTGTTCTGTCATGTTTCTTTCCTGTTTTTATATTTATTTTTCTTCTCTTTCCATTCACCAGTTGGCTTCACTAATCATCCTTTGATTATCAATTCTTTGTACATACATACATACATACAATTTTATTGAAAACATTTTTATAAGATTAAATATTGCAAAAATATAACAAAATAAATGAAAAATATAAAACAATAAAAGAAAAAGTGATAAACAGTAATGGTTAATAAAAAAACAAAATGAAAGAAAGAGCTATATCTGAAGAACTTACTTCTTTGCAGAAGTTATAAAAATAATTTTTATGGATCTCACCTTCCAAAGTTAGATACCATGGATTCATTCTTCCCATAAAACCCCTTTTTAATCAGTATATTCTGAAATCAGAATTCATTTTTAACAAATGTTAATAAAAGATTTCAATAAAGTAGTTACTGTTGCTTTCCTCATCAGATAAGTCAATCTGGCCATTTCAGCAATTTCTACCTCTTTTTAATCTATAGTGTACAACTCACGAGCCATGGTGGTCCAGTGGTTAGAATGAAGTATTGAAGGCTCACTCTGCTCACTGCCAGGAATTCAATCCTGACTGGCTCAATGTTGACTCAGGCTTCCATCCTTCCAAGGTTGGTAAAATGAAAACTCAGATTGTTGGCACCAATGTGATAACTCTATAAACTACTCAGAGAGTGCTGAAAAGCACTATGAAGTGGTATATAAGTCTAGGTGATATTGTTATTATTATTAAAATCCACTCTTTTGTTATGTGTATTTTTATATATTTCATCTATGTGCATATAACAGCTTCTCTGCATTACAATATATAAACCCAATTGTTCCTGAATATTTTTCTAATTAAAAAAAGCTTTAATATCCTGTTCTTACAACTGTCAACTGTCTAGGCTTTAGTGTTGTTAGCAAACAGATAAGTGGCAAACTTTCATGATTTCATATTCGGCAATCATTAGTTGATATCCCTGTCAGTCCCACCCCTTGAAATAATAATAATAATTGTTGCAGAGAATTCCAACCATTTCTAGAATTATTATGTGCATCATTTCAAATATATTTTACTAATGATACCAACTTCATTAAAAGAAAATAATACAAAAGTAATAGTTGTTGTGGCTGGATCTTCAACAATCTTCAGCAGTGTAAAATATTATTTGTTGAACATGAATACCTTTATATTTCTTAAGCATTTCAAATTATTAAAATTAATTTTAATTGACTTATCATTTTATTTGTTGCAAGTTCTGATTTGTAGTATATAATTCATATCTGAAAGGATTAGAAATACACTTGTTTTCTTGCAAATCCTTTCGGACTAAATATACAGTATGGTTTATAAAAAATTGCCTTATTTCAGTTCTGAAAGTGGTTTCCTCTACTGGTGCTGCTTTCACACCCTGATTCTACTTCCTTTCATGTTCCCAAACTGCTGGGAACCATGCTGTCAATCTTTGATTGGTGATGTAGCAGTTCCTTAGGAGGAAGAAAATGTTTCTTGTCATTACTAATCAATCTAGGAGCAAAAAGGAGCCAATCAAATATTTTTTTCCCAAGATAAAAAACTATAGAAAGGAATACATGATCATGCTACTTTGTCCTTTAACTTTGTAATAGTGCATGTCCTCTGTAATAAGATGTCTTACTTCATTGCATATCTAGTATACTGTTTAGACATGCTTTTTATAGAAAAAAATATATGTCTTTCTCAAATTGTATAGGGTCTCCTGCTTGAAAAAGTGGTTTTACTAGAGGTTATTCAATATCTTTTATTCTAAGTGATTGGTTGATTGAAGATTCCATATTACAAGGTTCTCACATTTTATTTATTTATTTATTTAGTCAAAAGCTTATAATACAATAGAAATAAGAATAAACGTAAGTAGAAAAAAATAAGAAATATGAACTAATAATTGGGGACAATAGGACAGGGACAGTAGGCATGATTGTGCATTTATGCACACATATTTGTTTTTCATAGGACCTTGAATTGGGTGAGGATAAGTGAAGCATCCTTTTGATTATATGTTCATTTCTTTCCATTCCCATTCAGTTTTTGTCATCGTTGCCATCTTTACTACTAATTTTTAATGGTTTTTTAAAAAAATTGTTCTGATGTATTTATTTTTAAATCCTCCAGACTTGTTGGGTGTCATATAAATTTAATAAATAACAAATCATTATCATCTTAACCTGAGCTCAAGCACCTTTTATTCTTTAATAAATTTGGAAGAATTACTCAGGAAAAAATGATTTTGTGACAGATTTCCTTTAAAAAATGTCTTTGGCAAATGGTCTGCATGTATTTATGGATAGGTAAATATACAGTGCTTTTATTTTATGCTTTGTGATTTTTAAAATTAAAAAATACAATTGATTATATCCATCTATCTCTTTTTAGGATACATATTAATGTAAATCCTGATCTGTTCAGTTTTTTGTCCCATATGGGAAGTAGAGAAGACAAGAAAGTATCAAAATATAATTCAGGCAACAATATTTCTGTTAATTAAGCAACCATTAGAAGAAAAATCACTATTTTTTTCTGAATACTTGCCCAAATCATGCTGTATCATGACATAGAATAACAACCCCTGATCCATGGACCAGCAGTGATCCATGGCATGCCAGAAACTGGTCCATGCCAACAAGCAAAACCTCATCTGCAGGATGCAGGCAATACACAAAGCCTTATGGTCCATGGAAAAATCCTTTCTCTACAGAACTGGTCCCTTGTGCCCAAAAGGTTGGGGTCTCTGGAATAACAGACAGACAACTTATAGAATAACTTTCTCTACTATTGACATTTTTTCCTGCCACCATTTGAAAATAGAAGCAGGTAGGAAATCAAGGCAACAAAGGGTAAATACTTTCAAACTGAAATGATAAATCATCTTACTCTGTCTTTCTGCATAAGTATATATGCATATTCATTCATTCATTCATTCACTCACTCATTCATATATATTATTTGGAAAACCAAAGCAAAGGAATTATGTTTATGAAGAGAATTAGAATGATAATGAAAAATATTCAGTAGATGGGGAAGTTATGAACTCAGATGAATATGAATAGATACAATAAGATAACTTCAGTAGATATGTGAAAATAATTTATTCAGTGAATATCAATCCTAGAGAGATATATAGCTTGAAAATGATTCTAATGATATTACAATGTAAATTGGTTTCTCATGCAATCCATTTTTAATACTTGCCACATAAATAAACACCTAAAAATGTTACTGGCTGATGTGTCATACTGACATCATAATATATCATCAAGTTGCTAGTTTGACTTGCATACAACATTTGCATTAATGTGTAGGCCTCATTTATTCAAATTAATACTTTGGATAATAAAAGTTATGTAATATCACAATATTGAAATATGGAGCTTGGTAGACCTGATATACAATCTCACAAAAATGAGCTTCTGTCTGCTTTTTGAAAGAAACTTTTCATTATTATGAAGACTTTGATACAGATAGATGTTAGATAGAGAGAAAGATGGATGGATGGATGGATGGATATATATAGAGAGAGATAGTTTATTATTTATGTATTTCATGTTTTCTTAATTAACCTATTAAGTTTTTACAATCTGCACAAAGATTTTCAACTTTACTTAGAATTACAACCATTGATAAATTATCAGAAAATTAAAGCAATACATAAAAATAATGTTATATAGTAATTTTGGTGTTAATTTTGCCAAAACTGTTGCATCAATATACATTGAGTAGGCACTGGAAGGCATCTGAGTAATTGAAGGTTCATATTAAATTTCATATGTAAACAACACTTTAAAAAAATGTATTGACTAGCAAAATGAACATAGACTGAAAAGCATTCACCACAAATTTATTTTCAAGCAAAAATGAAATTCATTTTAAATAAATATGCTATTAAAAGTATAAATATTTCATCCATTTTATATGCTTATTCATTTGAAATATTTTGCTTTTTATGATAAAGATAAACCATCTCAAGAATTAATGTCCAACAAAAGAAAGAGATTAGTAAAGAGCATGTATAATGTCAACATAATAGCAATAGCAAAGCACTTAAACTTCTGTACCACTCGACAGTGCTTCTCTAAGTGGTTTACAAATGTCAGCATATTGCTGCCAACATCTGTGTCCTCATTTACAAATCTCAAAAGAAAGGAAGGCTGATTCAATCTTGAGCTGGTCAGGATCAAACTCCTAGCAGTGTGCAAACCCACAATACTGCATTCTAATCACTGCACCACCACAATTCCTAAACACTTAATAAAATTATAAGTAATGCAGATTTAAAGCAAAATGTACACTTTTGCAAACATAGTAAAACTATAAAAACTGCTTTTCTATATAAAAAAAACATGTCTAAAACAGTACACTAGATATGCACAGAAGTTAGACATAGAAGTTTTCTGAAGTAGTGAATTCTATACTATGACCATACCATGACAGTGAAACATAAAATGGTTATTCAGTATCTCTTCTGAGTTACTTGATTCACAGGGATACAAATAGCTTTGTGTAGAGATATAATAATAATGATGATGATGATGATGATGATGATGATGATGATGATAATGAACAAACTACTGTGGGACTTTCAAATACAGACTGATAAAGTTTTGGAACACAACACTCTGGATATTATGATTATGGAGAAGAAAAAAAGTGTGGATCGTTGACATTGCCATACCTGGTGACAGCAGAATCAACGAGAAACAACTTGAAAAAATCACCAGATATCAGGACTTGAGAATCGAACTGCAGAGACTCTGGCATAGACTAGTGCAGGTAGTTCCAGTGGTATTTGTCACACTGGGTGCTGTCCCTAAAGACCTAGGCAAGCATTTGAAAACAATTGGCACTGACAAAATCACCATTGGTCAGCTGCAGAAAGCCACCTTACTGATATCTGCTCGCATAATCCACCAATACATCACAGGTCCTAAACGCTTGGGAAGTATTCGACTAGTGATTTGTGATACAAAACCCAGCATAGTCATCTCATTTGCTGTGTACACTGTTGTTTTTTGTGTAAATAATAATAATATTCAAAGTCAACCCTTTGAAATGGACCAAGAAATCAAATGTAAGTCAAGAGATAGGATGAAAAAGTTGAAATATTGTTTAATATAGCCTCTTGAGAGTATGAAATGTAAATTGGGGTGAGCTACTTAACCTAAGTAAATTAATTTGTATTAAGAATAAATATCAAATGAGCTTTCTACTTAACCAGGATGTGTTGTGGTATAAATGTACTACATATCAGCTGCTGATGTCTGAATTAGTTCTGATGTAACCATAGTTATAATGTTGCTTCATTGGTTATATGTGTTTTTCATCACACAAATCTGTATTTAATCATTCTGTGACATTGAAAGAAATTGAATGACATTTCTCCTATATTATATATAATGGACAAATATTACCAATAGTATCACACACACACACACACACACACACACACACACACACACACACATCATCTTCTGCCATTTTATATTTCACTTTTGCGGCCATGCTTGGTTTTAAAGTAATCGAAGATGTACTTGAACAATGGCAAGTTCTCCCAACAGAGTAGCAGAAAATTTCAGTTTCAATATAGATTCTCACTTTACAAGATGTGCTCATCAATAGTCATCTTTTTTTTTTTTTTAATACTGATTAATCCTCCTAGAGATCAAAATGAATGGCAACTTGGAACAGTTTCTCTCCCAATGGAACAGAAGAGCCTAATAAAGGGATTGGGGCAAGGAAAAAGAGATGACTTAGTGTCCTGGGGGATCTAAGATTAGAAAGGAGAGATATAATGAATAGAAATTCACATATGTCTGCTCAAGAAGAAATGAGTGACATTTTTGCTATATCTTACCTTAGACTTTTACTGGTACAGATCAAAAGAATATCTACCAAAATCTAAAATTGTCTTCATATGGACACTTAAGCCTTATTCAAGCATTTATATCTGCTGCAGGATTAAAATTGGTTCAGGAAAAGTCGGAATGAAGAATCTTTCTTTTCCTTTATAACTTCAGAACCATTCTCCTCCATCCTTTAAGGATTCCTGCAGATTTGTTTTGTACATGGTTTAGGTACCTGAAGATGAACAAAATAGTTTTCAGCAAGGTATCCAGTAGGATTTAGGGATTTGCTTCATTTTGTTTTTGGAAGTCTGTCTTATATTGATCATATTCATGTTGACTGTATACAGTTATTGAAAGTGAGTCATTCATTTTATTTTGGTAATTTACCGGAAAATTATATGGTTATAATTATAATTGTAAGCAAGGGTGGGATTCTCCTGATTCAGACTGGTTTGGGTAAACCTCTAGCTGCAATGATCAGCTGGCTCTGAACGAGGTTGAACCGACGATCATGTGGGCCTGCCTGCCCACCCCTGCACTGTATTCACCTATATCTGTTCACCTGATTCAAATGGCAGAGCAGATTGCTGTGCCTCATATATGTTACTTTCCTGAAGTAACATTAAAGGTAATGTGAGAGGTGCATGCATGCGAAGTGCATGATTAGTGAACCGGTTGTTACACCGGGAGAATCCCCCCCCCCGGTTATTTTGTATTATTTTCTTAAAAACAAATGAAACAAAAATAAGTAGGAAATCATATCTTTGGGAGAAAATCAACTATCTCGGTATGTGTTTATGTATAGATGCACACATGCAAACATACATGTACATACATATAACATGATGATAAAATGTACTTCCCCAGATGTGATCTGCATTCACTACCAAACATATAATATATCCCAGCCCAGCCCATACTTGTGAATTGTTTAAAGTACCCTTGTAATAAAACATTCATAGTAATCTAAATTGATTCTGTATGTAAACAAAAATCAAACATTAACCTGTGATCCAATAAACCAAACTGTTTCCATTCACTGATCAGATCTCAAAAATTGTACAGTTAGAATGCTGATCTAGTGGAAAGGGACAAATAATAAGATAACCCAGATGGATTTATCAATAGCATTCCAATATAATTATCTAATTTTCTCTTGGCTCATCGCTGAAGGTCGGTCAAGGATATATAAGCTGTGGGTTGTCTTTTCTGGGAGCAAATTTCATATATTTATGTTGTATATTCAATGGTTATTTGGTTGCTTTATGTGAGGCCAGATTTTAGCCACAACACAACACAACACACAGAAACAGAAAGATGCACAAAAACCAAATGAATATTCACATAGACACCCAGAGTTCTCTCAGCATCTATTCATGGTTTTTGTTTTTTGTAACACTAAATAAAATTCAGGTAGAGATTTTTTTTTCCTTGGGAAAGATTTTCACATTTATATTTCAGTAAAATGGATGAACTAAATTCTCAACTTTGATCTGATTGGTGTTGGTTTGACTTATCTTTAAGAGAGACACCCATGCAGAAAGAACCCCAGGGTTCCAACAAGAAATACTCAATTGCCTAAATTTTAGTATTTCTAGTCCCATTTCAGTCTCGCCTAATATGGTTTCAGATTGTGCTTCCCTCAGTTTAACTAATTCATTGCCGAACAATTTGTGGACTATATTCACCTTTGAATGTCACAGCTTTTGCAACTTCATGTCATACAATTTGTCAAAAAAGATGTCTGTTAGTGCTTTTTGTAAATCTACTGATTTCTATTTTGACTCTGTTATACAGTGGTTTGTTCATATCCTTTGTATTCATTTGTACTTGGATTTAAAATTTCACTTCAGCTTTAATATATCCCGAGTTATTTTGTTCCGTCTTGTCTAATGTAATTGTTGGGCATTGATATTATGTCACTGACACTTCATCTCCAGTGCAAAGGTTGTTCTCAGTAAACAGCTTGACAATTGGCTTATTGAATGTCACTTTTGACTTTAACTTCATAAAAGGCAAAGAAATAAAAATATTTCTCAGGTTGTTTTATTACTTATTCAAAAATGTGTCAAAATTATAATTTTCCTCATACTTTTTCTTGATTTACAGTTTATAAAAACCACATTTTTCTCAGTGAGAATATAGAAGTATTCAATTTGGCCATTAAGCTATACCTGTGTTGTGGCCCGTCAGCTGCCAGCAGAGCTAGCAGCAGAGTCAGGTGAAGAGGAGGGGGAGTCTGGGTTGGCTCTGGAGCCTTTGGAAGGTTCTGATGAGGAAGCAGAATTAGAAACAGAGGGGAGGCAGCTTTCTTCGGGGCCTGAACTGAGTGAGGGGGAGAAACAGATGGGGCCCATCCCCATCTGGATATATGCAAAGAGAGGAGAGGAGAGGAGAGGAGAGGAGAGCAATGAAAGGCAATAAGCCAGCTCTCCAGGAAAAGAAGTCATAGATACTAGCCAGCCCTTCCCTGACTGGGAAATAAATAGGGATTTGATAGTGGCCTGTTGTTTCAGACAACCTTTCATTTTCCAGTGTACATCAATCAAGTCAAATTCCTTTGCTTGAACTACAGGTATGTTTGCTGTGACTAATTGCTAATTAAGTGTTCCTCCTAGGAAATAATAGGTAGTGAATTTGCCTCAGCTAGTATGAACTGGATGTCAGCCCTGGATCCAACTTGATACAGATTCTAGGCTGCCTCAGCAGGGGATGTGGGAAAGGGAGAGCAGCAAAGGGAATATAGTCACAACAACATTCTTTCACCAGAGAACAAGGACAAGCTGCTTGTTCCTGGAGGGGAGTGTCTGTAATATGGCAGCAGCTGAGATCAGTGACCTGGGAGTTACTAAATAGGGCAGGGTATGAGTTTTAGTGTGAATGGGGGAAAACATGAGTATTCAGATCCGGGTTTTCCCCAGATGTGCCAACATGACTTTTCTATTAAATTCTTCCTTTGATGGACTTTGTCTCAGAGTTCTGAATTGTCTGGAGAGTTTACTTGAAATGCTGACACAGAAACTGTTTCTACCTGGCTTAATCATTGAATGACTTTTTATCTTGAGTTCTCATATAAACAGAAACTGTGTCCTGTTTCAGAAAGGGGAAAGACTCTCATTTGTGACTAATTATTTTTGGTTTTGTCTGTCCAGTGTGAATATAGACTAAAAGGGGGTTGTTTTACTCATGAGTAAGTGGTTTCTCATTGCTTGCGAAGACTGGATCAGAACAACCTGTATCAATTACTTATGGCATTACAAGTCTTATCCCATGCAATAGAATTTGCTGTTACTTTATATAAAAAAATAAAATATATAAAATACATTGTGCACTTTTAGAAAGTAAGTTCATGTAAGGCTGTTCTTGCTCAGTACATAATACATAATCTCTAAACAATTTACACAAAAATGGGACAAACAGATAGAGAAGAATATTCTCCAAATATATTGCATATCAAATTAATATGTTTGAAGTAACCAAGAATATTTATACTCTAGGATATAAACAATTGAATCATCACTTGAACACCATTAGCACTGACAATTTTACCAGCAGTAAATTGCAAAAGGTAGCTTTACTCAGAACAGCTTACATCCTGTGATGGTACCCTTAACACAGTCAAATATCAGCATCTGTCTATGCCATCTTTTAAATGAATTGTAGTTGGATTGCTTCAAGATGTTGCAAACCACATGGTTAATAGAAGTTACAGTTCAACATTTCTAAAAGGTACTGAATTAGAGAAGACAGATCTATAGAAATAATTGCTTTGTTTATTTCAATAATAGTTATTAAGCAGATGTCTTCCCATATTAGCCATGCTTATCTCACAATGCTAGAAATTAATGAAGTTAAAATCTTATACACAATATGTATATGCTTACAGCATTGTATTCATTCCTAGGAAAAGCATGGTTTGGATGTATTTCTTTAGTACCCATTGGTTAATAATTTACCTACTTTTGATATAAGGCCTAGACATGATAGCTTTTCTTATGTTAGCAGTCACAATTCTAACCACATTCCCAACATAAATTTGTTCCAGAAGTAGTCTTTACTATTAAAGATGGTAGTGGCAATGTTTGCTGAGATAACCTGAGAACCCAAATATTTCCAAAGCAATGATCGCAAAAGAAATAATCTTACTGATGTTGGCTGAGCTGTAAAAATAATAATTGTTGCTGCTGCATTAATAACGGTGTGAAAAAGTAGTGATGTGCACTCAAGTTGATGATGCCTCCAAGTGGCTCTTATGACTTCTTTTTATGGAGGATTCTGGTCAATACTTTAAAGTTTCTTTGAGTTTATGAATTCTGATCAAACTGTAGAATAGAAAAGATAAAATTCCTCAGTTAATTACATGCCTGAAGGCACACTAACAATGAAGGCTTCAGTGCTGTGCTAGAAATTCATTTTGCATTTCTAGAGAATGAAAAGGTTTGAATGTGAGAAAATGGGGAAGAATAATATTTGTTCTAACTTCTTGTTGAAATAATAACATAATGATTAAGCCAACACAAAAGACGCAGTGAGGAATTTCTACTAGTTGTGCTATGAAGTAAGCATGAAGGCTAACTCTTCATCTCTGTCATCAACAAGCGGAAGTTCCTCAAGATTTCTCATGTGCTTAATTGAAAATTCATACATACATACCTATTATGTTATCTCTTTTCAGGAAAATAACTATTCAAAGAATGTGTAATGAATGAGAAACTCTAAACAGAAAAAAAATTAAAGGCAGATATTTGAGAAACACAAAACTCCAACACTATTGACTTGTTCCTACTTTTCAATCTTTGCATGCTTTGCTTGTTGTTAGCATATCTGATCAATCATTTTCACATTGGTGTTTTTATCTTTAGGATTTTATCAATTCTATCCAACCCTGACATTCTGGGTTTTCTTTTTTTCCAGTTCATTCACCCCTTAGCAATTTATTTTGCAACATAATATTCGCTGATTTTCTTATGACCAAAACATCCCAAAATACTTTTAAAATGTCCAATAGGGCATTTAAGTTCAAGAGTTTTTAAATATTTTTTTTATCATGTGATTTACATCTTGGCGGAAATGCAAACTGGGGATATAATGTAGTACTAGTAGAAAAGACTGTGACAGAAAATATGGACTTTTGTTACTACATTATTTCTCAAAGGAAGCCTGGCTTACTGGCCTCTTTATTCTCGTAAATAAAAATGAAAACATAACAAACATTAGGTCGATTTAGATAGTCACCTGGCATGTGAAACAGTGAATGATTGGATGTCCCTTGGATTGGAAATAATCAGTAAGGAGGAGTGTAATCCTTGGAATCAAAATTTTGTCAGCATCTTTTAATACCATTAACCTAGTATTCTTCTAGAACACCTCTAAGGGAATGGAGCATTGTTTGCAATGGTTTATCCTGTCCTTCTAGAAGAATCAATTCTAATCAATGGAGATAAGTAAGAACAGATCTGTTTGTGAAGTGCCTTATGGGTCCCTCCTCTCTTAATATATTTTTAAAAGCTCAGTGAAGAGCTATATGCTGAGACAGCTATATGCTGAGACAGGTCTTCCATTAGTATTTTTAATAAGTAGATGACACCTAACTATACATCTGAACCCTGAGCTAGACTAGTGATGCAATGAAATACTAATGCAGTGCTTAGAATCTAGATGGGAAAAGAGACTTTGATTTAATCTCTAAAATCTTCAGTAACTTTCAGGTTGTATGCCTAACTCTCCCATAGAAATTCTATTTTTGACTTGGAATAGGGCTCTAATTACTTAGTCAGAGGTGGTTTGCAATTTGGGAGTCATTCTAGACTCACAGCTCCTGCTATAAGGACCTGGGACTAGGGTGAATTTTGTATGCCAATTACAACCTTTCTGGAACCTACTCATTCTATCCTTTTCAAAATGGGTTTATCCTTGAAGAAAATCAGTGGAAAATACTTCAAGCAGTGATAGCATATCTTAATATATCCTACTGTAGTGAACTATATTCACTACAAGCTGACTTCCAGGTACAATTCAAGGGATTTATCATTATCTTTAAGCTCTTACATGGCTCTGGACCTGGTTAGTTGAAGGACTATCTTCTCCCATATTCATATGTCTATCCAACCACATCAAATAAGTTCACTGCCTTCATGTCCTAGCAATCCAGAATTATAACTTGAATAATGGTTGTTGTAACTATGTATCATTCATGTGTTTGCAACTGTGTATCATAGCAACTATGTATCATTCAGGCATTTGCAACATTGTATCATTCACATGTAATCATTAAGCTTCTGTCTTCTCAGTGACCTTTTACAGGGCACGTACAGAGACAAGGAGCTAAACCTCTGTAGAAATAGCCTATTTATATTTGAGATTACATTGTCTGGCATGCAGCTTTGTGAAGAAGGAATAT
>BLBF01000026.1:7706078-7758631 GCA_015471245.1 Laticauda colubrina | reverse complement strand
ATATAATATAATATAATATAATATAATATAATATAATATAATATAATTAAAACAACGATCTATACCAATTCAATTCTATCATGAATGTTAATATTCATTTAAATTTTAAACATTTAACACATTACTTTTCAAGTAGGTATCATGCTTCTATGGGAATGCTGATAAACTTTCCATGATTACTTCCCCCCCACTTCACTTGCATTTTAAAACATTATGTCATTAAAATGTTCCCATTCCTTTCAAAAATAATTCTCTCATTTAATTAATTCCATTTATTTATTCAGATACGTTTCACTAAATCATACGTTGTTTCCAATTTTATAATATTATTTCTAAATACAAATATAACAATACAATCATATGTACCTTTTCAGAATCTCTTTTTCTATAAAAATTTTACCCATTATCTCTAAATAAGTCCTGTTTCTTTACATCTTGCTACACACCCTTGTAGTTTCTCTTCTCTTCCCTCCTTCTTTGCTTCTTCTCTCTGCCCTTTTTACCCCCTTGTCTCTCCACCTCAATTTCCAGTTTCTGTATTCCCTTTTTCTGTTGCTTTCTCACGTTATGTCCACTTTTCAGATTATTTTTCATTTTTTGGGTTGTTTTTTCAGGTCTCAAATTCTCCATTCACTTTCCCCTTTCTTCCCCAAGTAAAGTTACTTGTTCGTTAAAGATGGCTTCTTTGTCCCAATCTTCTTGCATAGTCTTTTCTTGTAGTTACTCATAGGTAAAGATCACCATTTCTAAGAATTGAAAAATGGAACCAAGAGAGTCCTTCCCTTTTTGTTCCTCTTCTTTATATTTTTTAAATTCTATTTTCAGTTCGTCCATAAGTTATGCCATTGTAAAGTTTTTTTTCTTCTTTTAAAACAACCACCAAAGTATTTTTAATCCTTCCAGTATAATTCCAAAAGTCCCAAAGTCAGCAAACAATCCAAATATACACAAGCTACTTAATTTGAAACCTTCTTCCTTTTTTTTACTTTCTCTTCAATGGGGTTGGTATTAAAGCCCATGTCACACTGCACCAACAGATGGAAAGAGGATGTAAAACGCAAAGAAACACTTGCCATCCGTTGGTTAATGCGATGCTTCCGTTCTGTACTCACTGCCTCCATTTTTCATCCTCTCTATCCGTCCAGCATCCGTCTACTGACATTTCGTCTGCTCAAAACGTTTTGAGCTGCACAAAACTTTTTGAGCAGAAAAAGTATCCAACACGTCCGTTCTGCATCCACAACGCATACGGTGAACATCCGTTCTACATCCGTCATCATCCCTTACGCATCCGCTATGTCTGCTAGGCATCCGCTGTTCATCTGCGCAACTCGCATTCGCTCCAGTGGAAAATAGACACAGGGAGGAAGCGAAACGGATGCGGAACGGACACGCAGCATTAGTAGGATGGATGGAGAAAGGATGAAAGCGGATGCAGCTCGCATACAAAGCATTAAAATGGAAAAAACGTTCGCAGAGGGGATGTATCTCGGATATTTAGGATGTCTGCAGGATGTCTACAGGATGCAAAAGGACACCGAGCGGAAAACCTGAACCTTTTTCCAAGCAGAAAAAGGGGGAGGAACTCACCTGGATCTCACTTTCAGTCCAGCAGCCCTGCGGTGCAGACCTCTTCAGTCTTCATCTGGCATTTGCTCTTCCACAGCATCCAGTCATCTCCACCATGGATCATCACACACTCCTTTTGGTAGCCATCATCATTCTACAACAGTGCGAAGCCATCTACAGGCTCTTTCACCTGTTCTACGCGAAGAAAAGGAGGCAGCCAAGAAGTGTCTGGGTCCGAAGATGGATCGCCAGAAGAGCAGAGTACGGATTGTATAACAAGCTGATGGTGGAGCTGAGGAACGAAGGCCCTCGTGCATTCCAGAACTTCATGAGGATGCCTCCAGCCATGTTTGACGAAGTTGTGCAGCAGCTGAGACCCAGGTTGACCAAGCAGAGAACCACCTTCCAGCCCAGCCTGGACCCTGGGCTCAAGGTGGCACTGACTCTTTGCCACCTAGCCTCAGGGACCACGTACAGGAGCATGCAGTACAGCTGGAGGGTGCCACACAACACCATCAGCATTGTGGTCAGAGAAGTGGTGCAGGCCATCATCGAAGAATACCTGGAGGAGCTCCTCCAGTGCCCCTCCACTGAAGAAGGCTGGAAGAAAGTTGCAGAGCAGTGGTATCAGAAGTGGAACTTTCCCCACACCGTTGGAGCCATAGATGGCAAGCACGTGGCCTGAAAAGCTCCAGCCAAGTCAGGGTCCACTTATTTCAACTACAAGGGCTTCTTCAGCATCATCCTCTTTGCCATGGTCGATGCTGACTACAAGTTCATGTACATCGATGCTTCAGGCAACGGCTCATCTTCAGATGCCCAGGTATACAACGGCAGTCACCTCAAGGAGGGGCTCGAATGCAACCTCATCATGGGCTTCCCAGATCCAGACCCTCTGCCCAACGACACACAAGATGTGCCTTACTTCATCATGGCGGATGACGCCTTCTCCCTCAGAACCTACCTCATGAAGCCCTACACCTCCAGATGCCTCACCCATGAAGAGAGGATCTTCAACTACAGGCTGTCCAGGGCAAGGCGGGTGGTGGAGAACGCCTTTGGCATCCTGGCCAATAGGTTCCAGGTACTTCTCGCCACCATGCAGCATCGCCCACAGACCATGAGGAGGATCATGGAAGCTTGCTGCATCCTGCACAATCTCATGCGCACCCGCTACCCAGTGTTGCAGAACCGGCTCGTGGACCTCTAACAAGGCAATGGGGACATGGAGCCTGGTGAATGGAGGCAAGGGCGAAACCTGATCGACACTGTGGATGTGCAAGACCCCAACAGAGCTTCAGGTGAAGGGAAGAAGCAGCGCAACCTCCTGAGACACTGGTGCAACTCCACAGCTGGAGCAGTGGAGTGGCAAGACAGGATGATAGATGCTTAATGGATGCTTCCTTCAGCCTGTCTCACCACACTGATGAGATTGGGCCATGTATGTTGAGTGGGCCTACAATGAACAGGGCATTTAATAAAGAGTTGTATTTATGTTGAAATGTGTGGATCAATGATTACATTGTTATTGATAATGAAGGGCCATAGGTGTGGCACCATACAGTTCCACTATGCTTGCACTGGAGGTTTATCTATCCCACAGCTATTACCCATCCCATAGCTATTACCCATCCCATAGCTATTACCCATCCCATAGCTATTACCCATCCCACAGGTATCCTAACCCATCCCACAGCTATTACCCATCCGAAAGGTATCCCTGCCCATCCCACTGCTATCTTAACCCATCCCACAAGCATGCAAAGGCTTAAACCATTTATAAAAGTTTCCACGAAGACTTTATTTAAAAAATAAATGAAGTGTGTGAAGTGTGTGAAGCAAAGATAATCTTTATTAATAACAAACTGTAAAAGAAAATGACCCAAGTGTCCCAAGCAAAGATAAAGTCAACAGGTAGCCACCCAGTCTCTGGCACTCTTCTCAGTCACTCTGAGGCATGCCCATCATCTCAGGGGTGAAGGGTCCAGGTGCTGTGGAGGCGACTGCTGCTGGAGTGCTGGTCTGAAGCGCCATTGGGGTGCCTGGCCCCGAGAGGATAACAGGGGACGGTGTGTGGAGGAAACTCTCAGAGAGCGGGCTCAGTCTTGTGATGTTGAGAGCCCCTTCCTCCAGGACATGGGGTGTCAGTCCCAAGACCAATGACAGATGTTCTGAGGCCAGGATTGGATGTGGGGTGGAGGAGGAGGAGTGTAGTGGGGATGTCTGGTCTGCAGGTAAGTGAGGTGAGGCGTGGGTGGCATCTGTGGCATGGGTGGCATCTGTGGCGTTGGTGGCCTCTGTGGCATGAGTGACATCTGTGGTGTCGGTGGCGTTGGTGGCATCAGTGGCATCGGTGGCACCGGTGGCTTTCGATGTACCTGTGCCTGGACTTGGAAGAGCTGCCTGTGCTGCTGGAGCTCCTGGTAGCCATAGTCTTGGAAGGTGAGGGCCTGTGGAAAGCCTTAGAAGGGCTGTGATATCACCTGGTGTGGAGGAGCAGGCCTGGACTGGGTGGGAGCAGGTTCATCTTGGTCTGGAGGGTTGTGAAGAAGACCGGTGATCCTGTCCTTGATCACCTGTACTGTGATTCGGACATGTCCAGGAGGGTCTGGTTTCCATCGGTGAGGAAGGGCTTGCGGTTTGAGGATGGTATGTCGGTGTGTACCAGCTGAGAGAAGACATCTACGCTGCTTCTGATGGTGTCCCTGATCTCCAGCAGGACAGTGTGGCTCTGCCTCTCCGGTCTGGCTCTCTGCCTGCTTTCTGTGGAGGTGGAGCTGGGGGTGAATGTGGGTTGGTCTCTGGTTGAAGTGGCCTCTCCTTGCTCCCACTGCATTAGGGGGTCCTCCACGCGCTCCACCATGGGGAGTGCAGGTGTCGGGGGTGTCTCTGTTGTGGCATGGTCCACAGATACCTGCCTTGAGACAGGAGCTGACTCTTGGCCAGAAGAGGACTGGCTCTCTGTGGGCTGCCTGAGAGAGAGGGTTGTGAAAGGGGCTGCTCCTCAGTGGCGGATCTCACCCTCCAAGAAGCTGCACTTGGCCATCACGTAGGTCTCCCAGTCCGTCAGCTTGACCGTGGCCTGGCCAGATTTCTTGAGATGCAGCTTCCTGTATCAGGTGTGCATGTGCTTCCACCAGCCGAGGAGCACCTCTGAAGTGTAGCCCAGGCTCTCCGCCTTCTCTCTCCAAGCAGCCTGCTTCCTCTTGGTGTCTCAATAGAGGCTGTGTCCCTTCCACCATAGATACTCGTTCTCCCTCAGCCATTCCAGCACCTCATCCTCATGTTCCTCTTCAATGGAGTATTGCCTCCTCTCCCGTTAATGCGTTTGCCTCTTTCTCCCTCTGGCAGGGCCATATGGGCCCTCATCAGAGGGGCTTTGAGGTTGTAGGGGCTGCTCCTCTACACCACCACCAGCAGTAGCAGCAAAAACAACAGTAGCAGCAAAAGCAAGACCAGCAGCAGCAGCACCACCACCACCAGCAGCACCAGCAGCAGCACCAGCAGGAGCAGGAGCAGCACTAGCAGAGTAAGCACCAGCAGGACCAGCAGGACCAGGAGCACCAGGAGCACCAGCAGGACCAGCAGGACCAGGAGCAGTGCCAGCAGAGTTAGCACCAGCAGAAGCACCAGGACTAGGAGCAGCGCCAGCAGAGTAAGCACCAGCAGAAGCACCAGGACCAGGAGCAGCGCCAGCAGAGTAAGCCCCAGCAGAAGCCCCAGCACCAGGAGCAGCACCAGCAAAGTAAGCACCAGCAGAAGCACCAGCACCAGGAGCAGCGCCAGCAGAAGCTCCAGCACCAGAAGAGTCAGCCCCAGTAGCAGAAGCCCCAGCGGAAGCAGAGTCAGGGCCAGGGGGTTGGATGGTGGCCCTGTCTCTCTTGCCAGGTCTGGCAGCAGATGGCAGAGGCTTTCTCTTCTTCCCCATGGTTGTTGGCTGGCTGGCTGGCTTGCTGGCTGGCTGGAGCTGTGTCTGGCAGCATGTCTTTCCTCTGAATGGTGACCTGCTTGCGAGCTGCTTTCCTTTATATCCATGGGGCTGACGCAATGCATCCTCCCCGCATGCGCATTGAACGCTCTGCATCCACTAGGCATCCGCTAGGCATCCGCTAGGCATCCGCTAGGCATCTGCTAGGCATCCGGTAGGCTTCTGCTCTGCATCCGCTGTATCCGCTCGGCATCCGCTCGGCATCCGCTCTTTCCATTGCACGTCCACTTTGCTGTGCTCCTCCGGAAGCCCTGCAGATGTGCCATCTGCTCCCATCCGTGGAGCATCTGCTTTCCATCCTGGCTATGTCCTCCCCCCGTCCGTTCCTTTCCGTTGTTGTCCACTCTGTTTATGAAAATTTGGGGCACTTTTGAGAGCGGATAACAATGGATGGAACATTTTCTCATCTGCTGTGTCCTTTTTACAAACGTTTTGCATCCGTCGGCCAATGTGACAGGCCCTTAAGTTACAAAGTTCCAGTTAAAATGTATCTTTTAGAAGTCCTTTTAAAATTTACTTTAGATTCTTTAGATTCCAGGCTATCTCCTCCTTCCAAATCCTGTTCTTATTCTCTTCCTCTCCCTTCCCACTTGCAGCAAAAGAAAATTTTCTTTATCTTTTTTTTTTTTGCCTTTTATATTCAGAAATCTTTTTTATCCCCTTGGCATTAATTTTTCCAGCTTAAATTCCTATCGATGCCAAAGCAGATTTTTCCGATTTCTCATTCATCTCTGTTTGCTGTCAACGTAAGGAAGGAGAGTGAAAAGTTTTTTTCCCCTTTTCACTTTCATTCGCTGCTTCTGAATCTTCTTTGGGAGCGATGTATCCTTTTTTAAAATTTGAGTTCCAAGATGCCTTAATTGTTGTTTCTTATCCCGGTCAGCCAAAACTTTCACTTCAGCACTTTCTTCCTCCTGCACATACTTTTCCGGATAAGGGCTTCTTTGAGGTGGCCATTTCTGACTGCCACTCTACCGCCTTCGGGAAAGGGAGTTTAGCCAGTTGGGGAGGAAAGATGCAGCTTTCCTCAACCCTGCTGGAATCTCCCTTGTTTTCACCGACCTCTACGGGGTGGCTTAGCCCTGAAGCCAGCTGGCTCGGGGCGCTCCAGTGGCACGCCTAGGCAGAAACTGCGCACGATCGCGGATTCCTGCCTGCCCGGCAAACCGGAAGTCAGCAGTGATCTTTCCATTGCTTTTTTCTTTTTGTTCAGCTAACATAAGAGGAAAAGTTTTTGCTTCAAGTCAAATAGTAATTTTTAAAATCTCTTGTATAATTTAGTTCACATTTCCAAGTATATAGTTGAAATGCCTTTATTCAGTCTTTCCCATGTTGTTCTAAAATTAGTATAAATCTTAAACAACATGCTTTTTGCCCAGTTTCAGTAATGTCACATTATTCATTTTTTTTCTCAATCAATCTATACTTTCTCTCTTACTTTCTAAAATTTTCACTCTGTCAGTCATTTGCTTTAGATAGCATAACAATAACACTTATACTTATACACTGTTCCATAAAGTTTTACAGCCCTTTTGAAGCGGTTAGAGCCAGCAATCTGGGACCTCATTTTACCAACCTTGGAAGATGAAAGGCTTCAGTCAACCTTGGCTGGTCAGGATTGAACTCCTGGCTGTTGGGAGTTTGCCTATAATACTGCATTCTAACCACTGTGCCACCAGGACTCTTTTTATCTTTATAATTTGTCTTTAGAGCTGTTTATTTAGATCTCTAGACAACTGTCATACAGGTTTTTAAATCTTTTTTTATTGCAAATTCTTCTTCCATTTCGTTTCTCAACATATCCAAATTACTGACAACCATGGCAGTCATTTTCTTGCCAAATTTCTCAAACTTTTTCTGCAATAAATATAGCAAAAATTTCCTTATTTGTAACTTTTTCTAGTGAACCTCTTCTTTTTTCAATCGTACAGGTTTTTTTATGATTGCCAGAAAGTGCAAGTATGTCAATTACTAGGGTGAAAGGAAAAGTCAGGTTTCTTCTTTTTTCTGTTTTGCTTTTCTATGTCTTTAACACTTTGGGCCCAATTAGTTCTTTGTAGTTACAGTCTCACAGCCTAGCTCATATTGTTCTTCTATTTTTATTTTGAAAAATCTATCTATTATCTACTTTCTTTAAGAATAACCAAACAGCAGCATTCTTACAAAACCTTGATCTTTTTGTTTAATTAAACAATTGTTTGCCACAATTACTGTCCCTTTTACCAATTGAAAACTTCTTGAATCACAATCTGGTCTTTGATTTAAATTAAAATTATTTAAAATATCATTGCTTTCCTTTACTAAATTCCAAAAAGAAGGCAACTCAGCAAGAGACTTTTTTTGCTGATATTTAGAATGTTTTTCTTTGTTTGTAAATTAAATACACTCAAACATTTTGCTGGTCATATGTTCAAAAAAGCTTTACATGTGTCAGCTTCCAAGCTGCCCTTCTCATCCTGGACTACAAAAAACTTAATTTATGTGTTATGTTCACAAGAAAGTGCTATCTCAAACATAAGTGGATGATCCCCTGATGTCTTCCTCCTTCAGACTGATTTTCCCTGTAATGTTATTCCCCACTTGCAGAGTTGTTCACAGGGACATCTAATTTGCCAGAGGTCCTCACAAAGAACAGATGGAGGGAGGGAAAGAAGGTTGGAGAAGGAAGGAAGGAAACAAGAAAGGAAGGAATTTGCTTAGTTGTTTCTTTTTGCATAAATTACTGTTCAACTTGAAAAATGTCAACAATTGTAATGTATTAAAAACTATTGTACTTCTTTTGACCTTTGGAAAGGCCTGAAAACCTTTTGATGTATGTAAATTTGATTCATACGTAATTTTTTCTTCTGCAGTGATTGAAAAAGCATTTCCGTTTTCAGTATTATAATTTGCAGAGCAAGAGACATTTCCTGAAGATGGTTTACAGCACAAGTCTGAATGCTTGGAAGAATAAACTGTTGGTTCTGGTGACCAATTATGATTGGATCTTGCAATGTGATCCTGAGACATGTACTTGGGACATTGCCTTCATCTGCACTCTTCTGTATTTTAAATGCAATAAGATAAGGGGTCCAAACTGTTCATTTGAAGAGAAACAGATAAGAAAGAAAACTCTGTGAAAAGTATCTTGTGCTTCAGTATATATAGGAGAAGATAATCCTTTAGGTAAAGTAGTGCTGATTTTGTGCAATTCTTTAAAAAAAACCACTTTAACAATACCCAAAATGAACTACAGCTGGTTCCCATTGTAAAGCATTTGCATAATATAGTCCAAATGCCTACTGTTGAAAGAGCTTCAATGTAATGCTGCATATAGCAAATGTCTGTAATGTGATATAGGTAGTTTCAAATATATGCACATTTGGTTCATTATTTTGAGGGAACATATACAAGGAATTTTTTTAATGTCTGCTTCTAATACCAGGAAATATGATTGGTAATGCCATAATATTCATGTAGATATTTTTAAATGCTGCCACATTTTGTCATTGATGTTGAATCACTGAGCTAAAATTCAATCTGTGACATTACAGAATGGTTTGTGCATGGCATTATGAAGTTAACTTTGAAAAATATTATATACCTGTGTGAACTGCTGTGTTAATATATTTTTGCCAATTTACCTACCATTAATGTTTTTACCTTTGGAACACAAAATCTTCTTTATTATAAATAACAGCAATGCTCTGCTGACTAGAGAACTAAAGAAGATTATGATTGAACACTGCAATTGTCATTTCTTGCTTGTTCTAGTCTTATTTATGTTAAACTTGGGTGTATATGTAGCTTTGCAATTAACAAAGAAAAAAATATAACATTTTTAAAACTTTGTTGAGAACTGAGCTGAGATAAAATGGTTTTTTTTTCCCCAGAATGTTTTTGGCAAACAAAAATAAAACAAACAAAACATGCAATAAAAGAAGAAAAACAAAATCCAACAAAAGTGAGTCATTTCTCTAACCTTTCTCATCTAAAATTAGAGATAGTTTCAAAAAGTATTGAATTTTCAACCAGACTATACTGATCAATTTTTCAATGAAATTATCATATGGTTTTAGCCTGTTTTAGTTTAGATTATAGCTGAGCTTTAGTCACTTATGATTAAATGCTGTTGATCAAAAATATCTTTGTGTATTGAATAACATTTTTGTTTGAAGAAAAAAAATAAAAATTTACCATAGTTGCATTGCATCATGAAAGGATAAACAAATGATTCTATTCATGACAGTTGCAACTTGCCATTCTTGTATGGAGGTAGTTAAGCCCCTGTCCCACTGCACTTACGGATGCAAAGAGGATGTAAAACGTTAAAAAAAGCTTGCCATTCGTTGGAAAACGCTATGCATCCGTTGTGTACTCACTGCATATGTGTTTCATACGCTCTATCCCTCGAGCATCGTCCACTGAGATTTCATCCGCGCAAGAAGTTTTGAGCTGCACAAAACTTTTTGAATGGATGAACTTTCCGCCGTGTACAATGTACATCTGCAACATATACGGGCAACAAACGTTTTATGTCCGTTATCATCTGTTAAACGTCCGCTGTATCCTCTCGGCATCCTCTGGATATCCTCACAACTCACATCCTCTGCAGCTGAAAATGGAAAGAGGGAGGAAACGAAAGATACACAGAATGTACACACAGGGTTAGTAGCACGGAAATAGAAAGGATGTAGCGTATGCATCTCGTATATAAAGGATTAAAACAGACAAAACGTTTGTATCTGGGATGTATCTCAGATATTTAGGATGTCTGGAGTATGTCTAGAGTATGTAGAAGGACACCTAGCGGACTACCGATATTTCCTATAAAAAGGGGGAGAAAATCATCTGCATCTCAGTATGAGTCCAGCAGCCGTGGTGCACAGACCTCTTCACAGTTGGTCTTGGTCTTTCACATCATCCATTGTTTTCCACCATGGATCATGAAACAGTCCGTATGGTAGCTGCGATCATTCATCACCAGAACCAAACCCCCTTCAGACTGTTTCACCTTTTATACACAAGAAGAAGGAGACGTCCAAGAGCTGTGTGGGTCTGAGGACGGATTGTGAGAAGAATGAAGTTTGGACTGTATGACCAGTTGATGGTGGAGCTGAAGAATGAAGACCCTCATGCATTCCATCACTTCATGAGGATGCCACAAGCCATGTTTGATGATCTTGTAGAGCGTTTGAGACCCAGGTTGACCAAGCCGAGCACCAACTTCCATCCCAACCTGGACCCTGGACTGAAGGTGGCACTGACTCTGTGACACCTGGTCTCTGGAACCACATTCAGAAACATGCAGTATGCGTGGAGAGTGGCACACAACAGCATCAGCAAAGTGGTCAGAGAAGTGGTGCAGGCCATTATCAAAGAATACATGGAGGAGCTCCTCAAGTGCCCCACCACTGAACAAGGCTGGAGGAAACTTGCAGAAGAGTGGTATCAGAGCTGGAACATTCCCCACACGGTTGGAGCCATAGATGGGAAGCATGTGGCCTGCAAAGCTCCAGCCAACTCAGGTTCCACTTATTTCAACGACAAGGGCTTCTTCAGTATCATCCTCTTTGCCATGGTTAATGCTGACTACAAGTTCAAGTACATCAATGCTTCAGGCAAAGGGTCAGCTTCAGATAGCCAGGTATACAATGCAAGTGACCTCAAGGATGGGCTGGAACGCAACCTCATCATGGGTTTTCCAGATCCAGATCCCCTACCCAATGACACACAAGATGTGCCCTACTTCCTCGTTGATGATGACACCTTCTCCCTAAGAACCTACCTCATACCTACACTTCAAGATACCTCACCCATGAAGAGAGGATCTTCAACTACAAGCTGTCCAGGGCAAGACGGGTGGTGGAGAACACCTTCGGCATCCTGGCCAACAGGTTCCAGGTACTTCTCACCACCTAGCAGCATGAGGCACATACTGTGAGGAGCATCATGGAAGCTTGCTGCATCCTGCACAATCTCATGTGCACCCACTACCCAGTGTTGCAGAACAGACTTGTGGACCGTCAACAAGAGAATGGGGACATGGAGCCTGGTGAATGGAGGCAAGGACGTAACCTGATAGACACTGTGGATGTAGAAGGCCCCAACAGAGCTTCACATGAAGGGAAGAAGCAGCGCAACCTCCTGAGACACTGATGCAACTCCCCAGCTAGAGCAGTGGAGTGGCAAGACAGGATGATAAATGATTAATGGATGCTTCCTTGAGTCTGTTGCATAACACTGATGAGATTGTGCCATGTATGTTGAGTGGTCCTACAATGAATAGGGAATTAATAAAGACCTTTGTTTATTTTGAAATGTGTTGATCAATGAATTGTTATTGATAATAAAGGTCCATATGTGTGGCAGCTGGGATGGTGGACCATACAGTCCCACTATGCTTGCACTGGAGGTTATCTACCCCACAACTATCCTTATTTATCCCACAACTATCATTATCTATCCCACAACTATCCTTATCTATCCCACGAGCATGCAAAGGCTTAACCATTTGTTAAAAGTTTTCACCAACACTTTATTAAGTAAAAAAAATGAACCAAATGTCTTAAGCAAAGATAACCTTTATTAACTGTCTTAGGTAAACTTTATGACTTTATGAAATAAGCAAAATGACCCAAGTAAAGTGTCTTAAGCAAAGATAAAGTGAACAAGTAACAACTCAGTCTCTGGCACTATTCTCAGTCACTCTGAGTCATGTCCATGGTCTCAGCTGTTAAGCGGGCAGGGACTGTGGAGGTGGCTGTGGCTTGAGTGCTGGTCTGCGGCGCCATTGGGGTGCTTGGCCCTGAGCGTACAACAGGGGATGGTGTGTTCAGGAAGCTTTCAGAGAGCTGACTCAGTCCCGTGAGGTTGAGAGGCCCTTCATCAAGTACCTGGGATGTCTGGCACAAGACTAATGACAGATTGTCCATTGACGGGCTTGGCTGTGGAGGAAGGAGGAGTGTAGTGTGGCTGTCTGATCTTCAGCTGGGCAAGGTGTGGCATGCGATGAACCTGGGCCTGGACTGGGAAGGTCTGCTTGTGCTGTGGGAAGTCCTGGTATTTGTAGCCTTGGTAGGTGAGAGGCTGTTGAAAGCCGTGAAAGGGCAGTGACATCACCTGGGGTGGAGGAGCAGACCTGGACTGAGTCGGAGCAGGTTCAGCTGGGCCTTGAGGGTTGTGCAGAAGTGCTGTTATCTTCTCCTTCATCACCTGGTACTGGGCCTCGGGCAGATCCCTCAGGGTGTGGCTCACATAGGTGATGAATGTGTGGCGGCTCGAGGATCCTCTGTCCAAGTGGACCAGCTGAGATAGAAGTTCTGTGCTGGTCTTCATTGTGTCCCTGATCTCCAACAAGACAGTGTGGCTCTGGCCATCCAGTCTGCCTCTCTGCCTGCATACTGTGGAGCTGGGGGTGGGGTGCATTGGTCTCTGGTGGCTGCCGCTTCTTCCTCCATTTGTGACAGGGGATCCTCCAAGTCCTCCAGCATGGGGTGTGCAGCTGTCGGGGGGGGTCTCTGTCGTTGGGCCCTCTGAAGACACCTGCATGGAAAGGCTAGCTGGCTCCTGGCTGGAAGAGGACTGGCTTTCTGTGGGATGTCTGAGGGAGAGGGGTCTCAGAGGGGCTGCTCCTCAGTGGTGGCCCTCAACCTCCAGGAAACTGTACTTGGCCATAATGTATATCTCATGGTCAGTGAGCTTGACAATGGCCTGCCCGGATTTTTTGAGGTGTAGCTTGCCATACCAGGTGTGCATGTGCTTCCACCATCCCAGGAGTACATCTGCAGTGTAGCCCAGGCTTTCTGCCTTGTCTCTCCAAGCTGCCTGCTTCTTCTTGGTATCGCAATAGAGTCTATGGCCCTTTCTCCACAGGTACTCGTTCTCCCTCAGCCATTCCAGCACCTCCTCCTCATGGTCCTCAGAAACAGTGTACTGTTTCCTCTCTCCCTTTTCCTTCCCTTGCCTCTTCCTCCCTCTGGCAGGGCGTTCAGCAGCAGGGCCTTCAGGGGCTTGAGCAGCAGGGCCTTCAGCAGCAGGGCTTTGAGGGCCTTGGGGCTGGTCCACCACAGCAGCAGCAGCAGCAGCACCAGTACCAGCAGCACCAGCACCATCACCAGCAGCACCATCACCAGCAGCAGCAGCAGCACCAGCACCAGCACCAGCACCAGCACCAGCAGCAGCACCAGCAGCAGCACCAGCACCAGCACCAGCACCAGCAGCAGCACCAGCAGCAGCACCAGCAGCAGCACCAGCAGCATCAGCAGCACCAGCAGCTTCAGAGTCAGTGCCAGGGGGTGGGATGCCGGTTCTGTCCTTCTTGCTAGGGCTGGCACGAGTAGGCACTGGCTTCCTCTTCTTTCCTGACTGACGAACCATGGTGTTCTTTCAAGATGTATGTGGCAGCACGTGTTTCCTCTGAATGCTGACTGCGTGCGAGCTGCATCCTTTTATATCCACGGAGCTGACACAATTCATACTCCCCACATGCACAGTGAATGCTTTGCATCCGATATACATCCGCTCGGCATCCGCTTTGTTTCCTCTAGGCGTCCATGATGCAAGTACATCATCTGCTATGCATCTGTCCCTTCCGCTATGAGCCTGCTTTGCAATTCTCCACCAGAACCCCTTTGGATGTGTCATCTGCTTCCATCTGCTGTCAACCACTAGGCTTCCTATGAACATCCGCTTAACATCCTTGCTACATACTACCCCCGTCTGTTCTTTTCCGTTCTTTTCCATTCTGTTTATGCAAATTTTCGCCACTTTATGGAGCAGATGACAACGGATGGAGCCACCCCCGAAATTTTTCATGTCCGCTGTGTCCTTTTTGCATACGTTTTGCGTCCCTCAGCCAGTGGGACCTAGCCTTTAGTGAAAAGGATTGTCTGGTATGAAAAATCTTTGTAGTTCAAATTTCCCATGTGTTTGCTGCTATACTGAATGTAAAAAAAGAATTTGAAGTCTTCCCCCTACCCCAATACTCTACTACTAAATCTGTAGTAGAGCATGACAACACTGTTCCTCATGAGCATATTAAATGTCGGTTTTCTTGCCTTCTCATTACTTAGTACTATACTAAGGATTGCAAATACAATATTCGATTTATGCCTTAAAAGAATAAATTATCATAAGCTCTTTATGTAAGACTCCTTCCATGATATAGTATTCCATGGTGGTGAGGTGGTTAGAGTGCAGTACTGCAGGCTATTTCTGCTGACTGCCAGCTGCCTGCAATTTATAAGATCGAATTTCACTTGGTTCAAGGTTGACTTAGCCTTCCATCCTTCTGAGGTCAGTAAAATGAGGACTCAGATTTTTGGTGGCAATATGCTGACTCTGTACACTGCTTAGAGAGAGAGGTCTTTAAAACTGTGAAGTGGCATATGAGTCTAAGTTTTATTGTTATTGTTATTCAAAGTATTTTTCAGAAATAATACTTTTATGTCGAAACAGCAATTTTGACAGATGTATATTATGGCTCTCCAGTGCATCAGTTTCAGTTTCCAAAAAGAGTTTCAGAGCATAGTGGAATTCAACTGCTGTTACAATTGTGTTTTCATGTATTTTAGGAACTGAATTTGAAGAGCTTAACAACCTTAATACCCTTTGTGCCAAGTCTTCCTAGACTAGGAACTTCCAATTAGATTCCACTCCTAACATGGAAACACCTATTAGATTCTACTCCTAACATGGAAACACATTTCAAGCTTTAATAACATCATAATTGCATAAATAGGCTTGTTCAGAGGTGGTATTTAATTTGGGAAGCACGAGCTACAATCTGTTGATGGAAGTTTCCTTTCTGCTGAGAATGTTTCATTCATTATAATGGAAGAAATATTGACAGGCAGTCCTTGTGTTATGACCAGAATTGAAGCCCAAAATTTATGACCAGAATTGAAGCCCAAAATTTATGTTTCTAAGTTAAATATTTGTTAGGTGAGTTTGCCCATTTTCTTGCCATAGTTAAGTGAATCACTGCAGTTGATAAGTTAATGACATGGTATTAAGTGAATCTGGCTTCTCCATTGACTTTGCTTATCGGAAGATTGCAAAAGCTGATCACATGACCCCAGGACCTTGCATCCATCATAAATATGAACAAGTTGCTAAGCATCTGAAATTGTACATGTAAGCAACAATCATAAGATATTTTTTGCAGTGCTGTTGTAACTTTGAACAGTCATTAAACAAACTGTTGTAGGTCAAGGACTCCATGTATATGTAGACTTTCTAGTATGTTCAGATCTTTTTCATTCTCTGAAAATGAAAACCAAACACAAAGATAACATACATGTGTTATAACAATATGATTGAATTTCTGATATAAGACAAAGTTCTGGTATGATATTTGAAGGATATAATTTATTTGTTACACTAGCAATAGCACTTATATATAACTTCACGGTGCTCTATAGCCCTTTCTAAGCACTTTACAGAGTCAGAATATGCCCCCAACAATCTGAGTCTCCATTTTATTGTCCTTGGACGGATAGAAGGCTAAGTCAACCTTGAGTTGGTGAGAATTAAACTGCTGAACTTCTGCTAGTCAGCAATCAGCAGATTTGCCTGCAATACCTCACTATGCCACTACAGCTCTTAAGAGTAAACTTTCACAATTTCTAACATGCAAATGATTAGAAAGCACCATCAAAATATACTCTGTCACGATTTCTCAAATTGTGAGATGTGGTTCAGGAGGTGTGCTGTCCATGAGAGGTGTGAAGAACATTTCAGTTACATCATTGCAATAAATTCTTCTGTCCATTTAATTGTTTTCACTATTTATTTTGGTGTTTCAGTTTTTAGGAGATGTGTATTCGCTAACATTACACTAAAGACAGATCTGGTGGCAAAAAAACTTTAGAAACCCAAATTGGTGTAGCATCAAAAGAACTCTCAATTGCTTATTGGTAACAGGAACCTATGAATGGGGTGTCTTTGACTTTTTCTGAATTGTGATGAGTTCATAGTATCTTACCGCTCTCCTGTTAGTGCCCTGTGGACATGTCTTGAATCTGACAAGTATATTTCATTAGATTCTTATCTTTGTTAAAATTGTGTTCACTCACTTAGATTCAAGCTGAGAAATCATATTAAACTGAATTAAATATTTGTCCATTGATGTTTTTTTTTTTTTTATGTCACAGTCATTGGCTATAAAATTCCACATTCCACATTAAAAGTATTACAATAAAGCAAAGATAAACTTTTCTTCTGTACATTCTTTAGTTTGTACTAGATACCTTATTTCATTTTCATCTTCCTTTAAAAGTATTCTTATCATGTTTGGCCATATTCTTATTTGTTAAGATCTTAAGAAAAACTTTGTTTGATGTGGAATTAGTATGCTGGTTCAGTAATGTTATGTTCTTTGATACAGGTATATGCTCTGATCTTTTACAGTCTCAAGGTCACATTGTTTTGTTCCTTATTTGTTTGACACAAAGATATTAATATTTTAACTCCAAGTTCTCCTGTAGGTTTTAGCAGTTTGGTGGGTATATTCTCTCTGCTTGGTTCTTTCCTGTTTGACAACTAAATAGGTGAACTATTTAGCAGACTTTGCCTTGAATACATTATCTGGTTACAAATTATTAATCATTATATAATCCTCGTTGTAAAGGAGTTCAATATAAGCTTTCTGTTTTGTTTTAACTTAATTTGCTTCTATTTAAGTTATTCTGTAATTATTCTTGATCCTAACATTGGTATAGGGGCAGCCTATTCCACTGCTTAATGAGTCTCACAGTCAGGAAATTTCTTATTTCAAGTGTGAATCTCTCTTACTCTCTCTTACATTACTGAACCAGCATACTAATTCCACATCAAACAAAGTTTTTCTTAAGATCTTAACAAATAAGAATATGGCCAAACATGATAAGAATACTTTTAAAGGAAGATGAAAATGAAATAAGGTATCTAGTACAAACTAAATAATGTACAGAAGAATTGGTGTTAAATTATCTTAATCTCAGATGCTATGCAGAATAAATTCACAGTCTTCTTGCTGTGATATCCCTTTATATATTACAGACTGCTTAGTCTTCTCTTCTTTTAGCAAAATATACCCAGGTTCCTTTATTCATAATATCTGGTATCTAAGCACCTTCCATCCTTTATTATTTGTTCATTAAACAAATTTATATAGCTTCCCAACCCACACAACAGATGATTCTGGACAGCTTACAGCATTTTTTTTAAAAAAATAATCACATAAAAATCATGAAGCAAAAAAAAAAATCTATGCCACCCTCACCCCATCCCATGGCAGCAACAATGCAAACAGAATAATTACTTGATCAGTTCCATTTCCATTTGTCGTCTCCAGGTTCACTGACAAAGCCATGTTTTGGGGGGGCTTTTTTAAAAGCAGCACCACCAAGAAGACCCCTTTTCATGATCCAACCAGATGATTGATGAACCCTATTATTCTATGTCTTTTTTGTATTCCAGACGTAGTCTGACCAGTACAGCATAAAGTAATACTATCACTTTTTTTTTTATCTTGACTGCATATCTTTATTTATTCTGTAAATATTTTTGGCACCTGTAGCACATAGTTGGTTCCTATTTAAAAAACTTCCAGGTATTTCTCACAAATACTATTTCTAAGCCAGGTACCACTTGGCTTGTACATATTTATCTGTTTTATTCCATGTAGAAAAACAAAGAAAGCAACAAGATTTGTCTGGTTCAACCTGCTTTATTTTTTATTGTATTGTAGTCTCCATTTAGTTTAAGTTCTTAAGCATTTACATTAAGCACTTGCAAGCCCACTATTAGATTATCTTTTATAGGATGTTCCTAGATAATGATATCAAATTGAAGTTTTCTAGGTCCACTTTTTCCACTTAGCCATGAGAAAGGCTGGAAACAATGGGCAGGAGCTAAGAACTGGGCTGGTGCCAATGCACAACTTCTTTACAGCTAACAATACAAGATCACACAAATTCTTGCCTTTCTAGGTGACAACTTTCTTAAATGTTTCCGTCATAATGGAGATTCATTATGTTATATAATGTATATCATCATGAGGTACAAATAACTCTTTTTTAAAATCACCAAAATGTGAACAATATTGCAAGGTTTTTAGCATCCCACCTTCCCATCTCTGTCCAGTGAAAATTTTCTGCTTTGCCATGGAAATACAGGTAGTCTTTTGACTTATGACAACAATTGAGCCTCAAGTAAGACAGTTGTTAAGTAAATCATTGCAATTGTTAAGTTACTAACATGATTGTTAAGTGAATCTGGCTTTCCCATTGACTTTGCTTGTCAGAGAGTCACAAAAGGGGAATTACATGCAGGGATAGGATCTGACTGGTATAACTACTGGTTCTTTTACTCTGTATCGTGCACGCATGTGTGAGTCACGTGAGTCATGCAAGTGCAATTTACGACCTGCTGAGCTGCCTGGGCAGCTGAGCAGCACTGCATGAGGGTGCGCAGTGGTTGGAAAAGCCCATTTTTCTTGCTTTTCCATGCAAAGCAGCTGTGGTTGAAAAAGCAAGAAATAAAGGACAGGTAAGAGCCCGGGTGAACAGGTGGGCCAAAACAGCATCAGACACAGAATTGGTTCTGTGACAGCTGATCTTCAGAGCTACTGGTTCTGTACATCCAGACAGAACCAGTAGAATTCTACCCCTGATTACATGACTCTGGGATACTACAACTGAAATAAATATGCATCGGTTGCCAAGCATCTGAATTTTGATCATATGACCATGAGGATACTGCAATGGTCATAAGTGTGAAAAAGGGTCATGAGTCACTTTTCAGTGCCATTGCAATGTCAAATGGTCAATAAACAAACTGTTGTAAGTCAAGGCCTACCTGTAGTTGGACTTTTCAATGTGTTCAGGAAGGAGGCAGCTATGGCATTTCCTACCAGGCAAGTCATAGAAACCAGGATCCCATATTATAATTAAAAGATAACATTGCACATCTACTAAAAGTAATTGAAGCAAAAAGTAATTGAAGCATTATTTTTAAAAATGATTTACTTATTTGTTCAATTCTCCAGCATTTGTACCCCCAATTTTCATACTAAAAGAACATGGGTGAAGACTGCTCATGACTGTAAACTTACCCAGGAGCCACTAGTCATTGACTTTGATCTGAGATCTTGGAAACACCTCCATGTATGTATGAATGTATGTATGTATGTATGTATATATACATATATTCCAAGTTGGACTTTAGAAATATATACAATGATAGAATGAAAGAAATACATAAACATTTAAGAATTTGATGCTAAGTATTGCAATTTGAATATGCTGTGATGTCTTTTGGTTTGGTCAGTTGCAGATCAGTCATCTTCAGATTCATGACTGAGATCTTTTCAGATGTTTCAGACAAATGTGTAATGGCATATTTGTATGTATAATATTTCTGAGGTCCCTTTCTTGCATAAAATACAAAAATTCGTAAAGAAATTTTTTGAAGAACTTTTATTAAGTTAGTGAAATGTATATTTGATCAACACGAGTGGACTATTTATAGTAGAGGATTTATATTGAAATCATGCAAATGGAGCAAAATAACAATTTGGGACAATCACCTCAAAGAAGAATGTACAGAATTTTGAGGACTTCACTCATTTATATTGGAACTTTATATAATTTTGTAGACTGCATATAACTACTATATCAATTTCTTTTAAAAAGTCTAAAAAGTCTCATGGTTTACTCAGGTGCAAGCAGTATTTCAGGAGCTAAAACATCATTTTATTTCACAGGTGATCCCCAGACACTGAAAAGTCACCTGCCACTTTGGGAATTATTTTCCTCCAGCCAGAGTGGGTGGAAGCCATTTAAATATTTTGCCATTTGTATTTTATTCAGATGCTTTAGCCAACAAATGGACATAATTTTGGAAGGTAGAAGCCATTCAGTCTAGATACAACAGATCACAAGAATTTAGAAACTATAGAAAACACAGGCAGTCAGGGACAAAGTGTTCCAACTTTGCCATGACAGTAAAATGGCTGGACATGGGTTAGTGTTTAAAACTCTTTATTGATCTTCAACTCTGTGGACATTAATAAGGGCAAATATCAGTAACTATAATTTAAACTAAAATAATTTCATGAAAACAGAATAATTATGATTTTCTAAATCAGTTTTACCATGTTTGGGATATCCATTCATCTTGCTATGCAATTTTATCATATAGTTCTCAGGTCCAAAAATTCTATTTGTGGGAAATGATGTACTGTAAATAGATAATTTTCATACAATGTAAATTACATGCTTTCTAAGCAGGACACATTAAGAAGAAATTAAATCATCTAAACTCTAAACATTCCATTAATCCTTACCAAATTATATTTTGTAAAATGGTTAAAATGCCCTGAAAGGCATTATAATGGATTTAGTATGTTAAAGATGTCCAAGCTAACAGTAGATTGGAAAAATTGCATATTTTAATATAAAATGAGCTGAGCCAATTAAATTACTTCCAGAGAAATTCAGATATAGTTCTAGCAATAAGAATAAAGTATTTTTAACTACTTTAATACAAATAAGGTATACAATATCTAGCAATTATACTAGTTGAAAATCTGCCTCTCTCTATATTTTCTGATACTTAATTTGAACTGCAGTAGAAGGAATAAATTCACTGGGCAACAATTTTTGACAAAAAAAAATATTCTTGAAAAATATTTGGTGATTATGATACTCAATTGAACTGAGCAGAAATATTATTTCAGAATGACTGTATTCTGTAGAAATATTGAGAAATATGAAACTAATGTTTAAAGATTATGTTTTTAATTGCCTAATATTTCTGACATGCTGCATGAATTCAAAAAAGCTAAAAGTTTTGATTTTCATTAGTACTCAATGTCCAATGCAGCTTGCTACAGCGTCCAATAATAGTCATCTGGCACTGAGGGATTCCAGTTGCTCTGACACTGTTTCTTCCATTTTGTCAATGTCCTGGTAAAATCCTTCACCATTTTCATCACTGACTGAACCTAGATTTTCAGGAAAAAAAAAAGTCCAAGCAGTCCAATGCAGAAAATGAATTTTATGTGAAAATGTGAAATGTATCAATCAGATGAATGTAGTTTGGTGTTTTGTAGTTGTCAAATTTTTTTAATAACATCCTTGAATCCTTTCCAGGTGTTTTTATCTGTCCCCATTAACAGATCTTTGAATTGCTAATGTATCTGATCTATGAACCAGTACAATTCTTTATTTAGAACCAAATTCTTTCAGAATGGCCATTTCTTTTTAATAGAACGTAGCTGTTTTTGACTGCTATCCCATACAATAATTCTTGGTATATATCCAACCTGTCTTCCAACTTGGGATACTGGATGTGCTTTAATAACAGTTACAGGTTTTTATGTTTCATTCATGTGTGCAGCCCAGCCAACTGATACTAAAGAATATACTTTCCCATTTTGTAAATATAGAAGTTTTCTATAAATGGTATGCAATAAATTAAATGACAGGTTATTTTCACAATCAACAACCAAAAATCTATAAGATACATCCCAAAGTGTTCAGGAATAAAAATATTTATTATCCAGTGAATTATTAAGAAAAACAACTGTTTCTTCACTTTCTTATTATTGATATTCCTTTCATAAAGTTTTGGGTGATTTATTATTTACTATATATATATCTATCTCACCTGTTTATCCAGGTAAGAATACAGCATGACACTAGTGGCATGTTTCATATTGGACAATCAATACTCAAATGAATATTCAAGTTATTTCATTCAGAATGTTGTGATTTAATATTCTTAAGTTTTTTATGAGTATGGGCATACAAGAGCAGATACTGGGGAAAAAGGAATCACTTCTGAATTTGTTGCTTCATTTATTCATATAAGTTCTGCTTCATATATCATCTCTGGTAAGAAACAGCTTTTAGAATGATAGCACTTAGAGGGACATATCAGTTGAACTAATTATTTCAGTGAAATATAATATTTATAAAGAAACCCTTAAAAACAGTGTGAAAAAGAACAGATGATCTTGATTGCAAAAATGAGCATATGAATTACTTTTATCTTCTGTATATAATGAAATTTAAAAAGACCCACATTAAAGCTTTCTGGTAATCCATAGAAGTCTCAGCCATACCAACAGAAGTTAGCACATTTTACTGAAAAGACACTTCAGGGTAATTTTAGCCATCACATTTCTTATCAGTGATCTATATCCTTTGTTTAGTAAGACTAAATATTTAGATTGTCATATGAAAGGAAACAACCAAAAATTCTATAAACATTGCAACCTGTTATTGTGACTTGAAAAATAATTTTCTGACATTATGTTACATTTCCAGATTGTACTTAATTTATACTATTTTATTATGCAATATGTGGTGCAATGGCATAGCACAGCATAGCATAACAAGTCTTTGAAAATGCTGCGCAAAAGTGTTTTAATTGTTAGGGGGAGAAGAGGAATGAAAAGGAGAAAACATATGTTCAGCTGATTGCACAATTTGCTTCCAAATGCAACACTATAAAACTCAGCTTGGGTGACATATTAGAAATAATCATCAAGCTCACTGTTTTCTTTTTTTAGAAAATAATTGTGCAGAAATGAAAGAACAACTCACAACACTGAACCTGGGCAAGACTCTTTTGCTATTCCAAGTCAGGGTATCTCTAGGTCAATTGCAAGGTAATTTTATTTTAACTAATGAAGCAAACACACAAATAGTCATTTGTCTATAAGAATTGTCTAGTCCTATTATATATACATATAACTATTTTTCATAGTATGTTAGATTAGCTGCTTGTTGCAATTGTCTTGCTAAATCTGATGGACTGAGGAAGGACTCCTTTAAAGATTTGAAACTAAGAGGTGAGATTTTTTTTATTTTTATAATTATTTTAAAAAGGTTTGACCTATTTAATGAGGTTGGAAATGATTTTATATCAGAATTCTATGCAAAATATTGACTGCTTTCTGGATACAAACAGCTGAATGAGTTTAGAGGAGGAGAAATATTCTGAATTGCTTCATATGTTCTTGTCTTTCCTTGAATATTAGTAGCATTTTCTCACAAACTCATTGTCTTCTTTTAGGAACCCATTGGCATCACTCTTCATTATCTTCATTTGCCCACACTGGCATGATTTGACTCTGCTATCAAATCAGCAGCTAATGAGGCTGTAAAGAGATTTACTTTGGAATCTGGAAGCATTGCCATATGGTGAACATTTTGACCTCCTTTCTTTTACAGCACTTGAAAAATGTCAAAAAAAAAAGCACATCCACTTGGAAGAAAATGTTTAGGAAATTTCATCTCAGCAAAAATATGCTGAAATCCCATAAAGATAAAAATTACTTTCAAGTTAAAAAATATATCTCTGATTTTTTTAAATATGTCTTTATCCATTAAGGCCATTCGATAAAGTCCATGTTTTTTTTTTCATATTACTGAATAAGATCATCTTCATATTACTTAAATTATAAAAACTCCAAACAACTCCTTGTTCTTAAACCTCTGTGTTTTTTTTAAACCCATGCATTTATTTATTTTTCTTCCAAACAGAGACCACAGGTGGATATAACATAATTTTCAGCCCCTATTTAGGAATATATTCCATTTGTTCCTAAAATTATTTAATATAATATCTAAGTGAAATAGCTGATAAAATATTTGTACATCTTAGTTTATGTCTTGTTACAATCACTTTATAAATGTTATAGTTAAAGATTTTTTTTTGGTTACCATCAGGGGTGGATTCTACTGGTTCGGGCCAGTTTGGGAGAACCAGATGTTAATTGTATATCCAGTTTGGCGAATTGGTAGTTCCGAAGAACAGCTGGCCCCGCCCACCCTGCCCCACCACTCCCAGAAGTTGCCATGCGCCTGGTTCTGGCTCCCAGGTAAGTGGAGGCTTGCAAAGCCAAAAACAGGGTGGGGAGATATATGGCAGGTTTCAGGGGTCACAGGGGTGCCCCCTGCCTATTCCCCCCCCCCACTGTTTTGGGTCTTCTAAGGCTCCAGGGAAAGGCAAACTTATCACCTAATTGAACACCCCATTTTTAGCATTTGCAAGCCTCCCTGGAGCCTCAGGAGACCCAAAACGGCGCGCAGGGGAAGGTGCACTTGGTAGGGAGGCTGCCCACCCCCCACCCCCCAGCATGTCCCCCATGTGCCTTCCCCCAGCACACTGTTTTGGGTCTCCTGAGACTCCAGGGAGGCTTGCTATGCTAAAAACTGTCCTCTTTTTTTGCTTTGGAGGGAGGGTGCAGGAGGAGTACTTCCTGTCATATACCCCTGGCCAAGCCCATCCTTAGGGCAGAGAATGGGCTGCTCAATTAGGTGATTAGTTTTCCTCTCTCACCCGAGGGCTGCCTGCTCTCCCTCCCACCAGCTGGCATGTAAGGGCTTCATTCAGTTTGTTCCTGCCCTCAAACAGGAGAGGTTCTCTGGCAGCTGGGCTTGCAATTGGCTTGAAACAACTGAATTCCAGGTCCTTCCTCCACCGCCTCTTTTTGCTCCTTTCTGCTTCTGCCTCCTCCTCCTTTTCCTCCTCCTCCTTCCTGTTTCTCCTGCTACCTCTTCTTCCTTCTTCCTCCCCACTTTCCTCCTCTCCTTCTCCCATCCCAGCATTGCAACTGGGCTTGAGTTCCCTTCCTGCACCTCTCCAAATCTGCAAGACAAACACGTAGCAGCCCAACTTGCAACCAAGTGCTTTCCCAAAGCCTTGTTGGAGGAAAACAAGGTATGTATGTGTTATATATTAGCATACTCCAAATACTCTATTCCTATTGATCCACAAACACTTGAATCTGATTGGTCTTCTACTCAATGCTGATTGGCCAAAAATAGCTAGTCCATGATTGGCCACCTCAGCGGTGGGAGAATCAAGGAGGCATCATTGACCACAAGCCATGAGCAGCCTCTCTATAAAAAAGGGCTGCCACAGCTCCTGACTCAGACGGAATTTAAGAACTAAATAAAAGAGCTGAAGTTATGCTGGTTTTGAGTCTCATTCTTTGCGAACAAAACACTGGCGACGAAGGTGGGATACTGAGACAAGGAGACCAGTCGAGCACGTGGCAATGAGAACCAAGCAGACAAAATGGCCAGAACAAACTCACCACCCACACCATTCAATCCAGCAATGTAGGACTGGAAATCATACATCGATAGATTCCTCATGTTCCTGGAAAGCAATGATTTGCAAGGAATCTCCAACAACAGAAAGAGAGCCGTGTTCCTGATGCACTGTGGGCCCACAGTATTCAAGATGGCCAAGGCATTAGCCAAACCAGAGAATGTAAAGCAGATGGCCTGGACAGATTTGGAAAAATTGCTGAAGGCTCACTACGCACCGACCGTCTCCAGCCTTATTCGGAGACACAAGTTCTACAAATGGGACCAGAGAGAAGGTGAGAGCATTGCAGATTTTGTAGTGGCTCTCAGGGACATTGGAGGGGCATGCGAGTTCCTCAATATTGATGAAGGCATGAGGGATCACGTGGTCCTTGGCCTAAGAGATCTCACCCTACAAAACTGACTGCTTACTCAACCAAAAATTACAGTCACTGAGGCTATCGCTGAGGACATGGCAGCTGAAGCAGCTAAAAACTCAGCAGCCAAAATGCAACAAATGAATGCAACAACACTAAAAATACCGGCAGAAACAAGCCAAATTCCAGAGAAAAAGTCAGAGAACACACACAAGACCATCACACACTACATGGATAACGAATCGTTGTCTGAGATCAATGATGAGTAAGAGGAGATCTGCAGACTCCAGGCTGAATGAAATAAATGGGAGAAGAAAGGACATAAGTCGGAGTTCCAGTGTACCAGATGCAAAGGAGACCACCCCCATTCCAAGTGCCGTTTCCTAGACGCTATGTGCTGTTACTGCGAGAGATGGGGACACATAGCAAGACTCTGCTGAAACCATTAGAGCTACAGTCCCCGATGTACAGACAACATACCACGAAGCATAAAAGAAAGACAAACATGGAGCTGTCAGAGTCGAGAAGGCAGAGGCAAGTGGCTAAACAAAAACTACAGAAATGAAGAAACACACCAAACTATTACTATCGGTCATTCAAACGCAACCAATGGCCGAAAAGTACATGTATCAGTCAGGATTGAGGGCCAGGAATGCGAGATGGAGGTGGACTCCGGATCATATCTATCAATGGTATCATGGAATACCATTAAAAGACTAATACCGCATATTGGCAGAACTGAATTAGAAAACCAAACGCTAATACTAAAAGACTACCAAGGAAACAGGATCCCCGTAGTCGGACTTGGACACTTCCAAGTCACCTTCAAAGAACACACAAAAATTCTGCCTCTAACCATCGTAGACCAGAACCGCCCAAGCCTGTTGGGACTCGAGTGGTTCGAACCCCTGGTTCGAATCGGAGTGACGCACATCAACAGCGTTACCGAGACAGACTGGGAGGAGAACCTAATGAGGGAGTTCCAGGACGTCTTTGATGGGAAACTAGGCAAGTACTGAGGGTCCCCCATATCATTTAATTTAAATCCAACAATAGCTTCTATTAAGTTAAAAGCGAGGCAAGTTCCCTTCGCATTAAAATGGACGATTGATGAGGGACTCAATAAAATCATAGCACAAGTCATATTGGAACCAATTGACCACGCTAAATGGGAAACACCAATTGTGACCCCAATTAAGCCAGATGGGTCCATGAGAATCTGTGGTGACTACAAGGTCACTCTAAACCATGCACTACAGCAAAGCGCATATCATGTTCCATTAGTGCAACACCAGTTACACTCATTGGGGAGAGGCAAGGTTTTTGAAAAGCTCGCCCTTGCGCAAGCACACCAACAATTGCCAGTTGACCCCGAAACAGCAGAGGCACAAACGATCGTGACTCATAGGGGAGCCTTCAAATGCAAAAGACTGCAATTTGGAGTCAGCGTGGCCCCAGGGGTGTTCCAAAGCCAGATGGAGCAGTTGTTACAAGTAATAAAAGGGGTAGTCCTATATTTTGATGATGTGCTAGTGTCAGCCAGTGATGAGAGACAACTAGAAGCCCATCTCAGAATAGTATTACAAAGATTTCAAAAGGTGGGACTCAAGGTCAAAAAAGAAAAATGTCAGCTAGCCACCTCAAATGCTGAATTCCTGGGGTACCTAATCGATAAAGAAGGTATCCACCCCACAGAGAATAAAATCAAAGCAATCAAAGAAGCACCTAAACCAAAAAACAAAGTAGAATTACAACCATTCTTGAGACTTATCAATTTTTACAATGTTTTTCTGCCACAGAAGGCAACGACGGCAGAACCACTACATAGACTACTGGACAAGGCAGCCACCTGGACCTGGGGATGATGAGAAGAGACAGCGTTCCATAAAATAAAAGATTTAATAACATCCGAATCTGTATTAATACAATATAGCGAGACACTACCATTGACAGTCACCTGCGATGCGTCACCATTCGGTGTCGGAGCCATACTCAGCCACATGCTGCCAGATGGGAGAGAAGCACTGATCGCATTCTACTCCAAAACACTATCCAAAATGGAAAGAAACTACAGTCAGTTGGACAGAGAGGTGTTAGCAGCAATATCCAGTGTCAAACGGTTTCATGAATACCTTTACGGTAGGACCTTTACACTTATTACAGACCACAAGCCCCTATTGGGAATATTAGCAGGGAACAGGACCACTCCAAACATACTCTCCCCACGAATGATAAGATGGTCCAAGTTCCTTGCTTCATACAATTATAAACCGATTCACCGAACAGGCAAAGACATTTCTCCTGATGCGTTGAGCCGTACTCCCCTACCTGACCTAGAGAGTGACCCGGCACCAACCACATCCACCCTACAGATTGAGACACTACCAAACCTACCCATAACCGCAATGGACATTGCGAAAGCAACAACAAGAGACAAAACTTTGTCACAGGTTTTTAACTGGGTAGGAAAAGGGTGGCCAGAAAATGAGACAGACGTTAGATTTAAACCGTTCAGGAATAGGCAAACTGAACTGTCATTGTTAAAAGGTTGCATTCTATGGGGGATCAGGTGATAATACCGGAACTGTTACAAGAGCAAGTACTGAGAATGCTACATGAAGGACACCTGGGTATTGTATGAATGAAATCTCTGGCCAGGAATTATGTATGGTGGCCAGGGATGGATAAGGATATTGGGAAATGGGTAGAAACCTGCGGTAAATGCCAAAGACCTGCACCTCCTTCAGCACCTATACTAGACTGGGAAACACCGAGGGAGCCCTGGTCAAGAATTCACATAGATTTCGCAGGGCCCACAAAAGGACACACATTTTTAATCATAGTGGATGCTTACTCAGATTGGCTGGAAGTAAGCCTCATGAACTCAACAACTACAGAAGCAGTTATCAAACAACTCAGACAACTTTTCGCCACACATGGGTTTCTGGACCTATTAGTTTCAGATAACGAGCCACAGTTCACGGCATTGACATTTGAAAAGTTCCTCATCAAACACGGAACAAGGCATGCTTTGACAGCGCTGGGCAGACCGGCTACAAACGGGCGGGCAGAACGCATGGTCCGGTATACCAAAGAAACCATAGAAAAAATAGACATGGGAGACATACAGGAGAAAATTTATAAAATGCTCACCATACAACATATCACACTGAGCTCAACTACAAATAAAAGCCCAGCAGAATTATTAATGGGCAGGAAGTTAAGATCACAATTGGATAGATTACACCCCACATATAGCCCTGAAAAACCAACAGACTCCTCCAGCAGACACCGCACATTTGAACCAGGAAACCTCGTCTATACTAAAAATCTCATGGGGCACCCACTGTGAATACCAGCAAAAATAACACAAATAACAGGACCCTAGTTGTATAGACTAGAAACGGATGATGGTAGAAGCTAGAGGAGACACATTGATCAATTAAGATCAAGAACATTGGAACGAACCAGTGACATACCCAGCCATGAAGAACAACACACATGCCAGAACCACAGCAAACATTAAACAAAAACAGTAATAAGCCAACCAGAGAGGGGGGAGACCCCTCAAACACAAATAAGAGGGGTGAGGGAGACCCTCTGTCAGAACAAGAAAAACCACAAAATAAAAACACAACCTACAAATCACATTCACAAATAAACTCAGAAAGAAACAACGATTTACCTGGAGAAGACTTCGGTGAAGAGGAACAGGAGTTATGGTATATTGTATAGTTATGGACAAAATATTGCTCAAGTGTTGTAATTTGGCACTTTCTAAATTCTGCCAAATTATTACAATTAGATTGAAACAGGCATACCTTACATCATATGTAAACTTTCTCAATTTCCCACTAAATAATAAAATAGATGAAATAAAGAATAAAATATTAGATAACATTCATGTGGATTTACTCCTTTGCCTGTCAAATAATTGGTTTTCAAATAAAAAGAAAATTTAGTAATTTTTTTACTGGTAGAGTATGGTGTATTTTTAGTTATGAAGTCTCCTTGAATCATATATCTTTATAGTCATCTCACAATTTAATTATCTATTGGGCCTTGGGCAGGCTGGACACTCTGCAAGCCTTGAAAGAAATGAAAAGATCTTTATCCACTCTCATTATTTTTTTACAATAAAGTAAATTAAGAAAGGAAAAACAAAGACATTTTTTAAAAAATTAAGTATTCTGGGAATAAGGTTAAAAAGAAAAGGGAAGAAAAGGAATGCTTTTCTCAGAGGAAGAAAATGCTCCTGGAAAATTGCAAGACAGATTTCAATTAGGCATTAATAGTGAGGGAAGAAAGGAAGGAGGAGGTGAAATCACTAACATACATCAATGCCCTAAATGCGAAGTTATGGTTACAAAGCACATGAGAAAGCATACTGGCATCTTCTTTAAGTGCTAATAAAAAATGTACTTTAAAACACTTTACCTAACTAATTTATTTTGAAGAATAATGCATAAATAAATGCATTTAAGATCAGTACAGTCTATACCTATAATTCTCTTTCTTTGTATGAACCTGGGAAATCTGATACAATACCTCTTTATGATATATTTTCAGTAAGATGGTTTAAAGTTAAAAAATCTGTCCATCTTTTTTTTTCTTTATTTTTTATTGGATGGCATATTTTTAATTGGATGGCACATTTATTTTTGTTTGTAAATTGAAAAGAAATTGTGCCCTCTTGCTGCATGTGACTTTCTATATTTTCTTCTCTACTGTTTTTGGTATTTATATACATGGTGTGTACTGAAGATATTATCCTTAAATACATCATTTTGAAGCACAGTTCTGTCATGATTGTTTCATTCTGTGTGATTCATCAATGCTTACAGTACTATTAAGCTATAAGGAAAGGTTTATTAGCTTTTTATCTTCATTACTGACAATAATAAGCTCACTTTACTAGAGAATAAAACAAAATATGGGATGAATAATGAGTATTTCTCCAAAAATATGATTCTTTGCTATTTCTCTAATGTTAGTTTCCCAAACTACAAACAACATAAGTCATCAAAGACTAACTGCTGTGAAATGATGGGAAATGAATGTTTGCCTTACAGTTATATTTTTTTCTTCTTTGCAAGAGATATTTTTCATAATGGAACTTGTAAATCTTAAATACTGATTTCAGTAATATGTAAAGAAATAAAAAACATTTGTGTTTCATGCCATTAAGGAAAATTGCTTATATATCCATAACTGCATTATATACTGTACATGCAAAAGAACAAATGACAACTCACTTCCCATGTATTAGTGTTTGAGTAACAAATTATTCAAAATATATACCTTAAACAGTGCAAATAATAAAATATACAAAGTCAAAAACAATATGCTTCAATATGGTTTCAAAAAGTTTCTTCCTTAAGTTTCTTTTGGTAATGATGACATTATCATAGCTGTGAATATCTATTGATCTTTCTGTTCTGTACCCTGTTCTCCTACCCATCATAATGAGTAGTAAGTAAGTAGCATAGTGTTTGATGCAACTGAAAAAAATAAAAATAATGAAAATCCTAAGTAAAAATCAAAAGTGTTGTGATATCATGACACAAACTCCATTTGTACTTATCTCCTGATATATACTTTTACTTTACTCACAATTTTATCTTCTTTCATCTTTAACATATACAATAAATTTCTTTACATTCTAGTAGCCTCATTGTTTGGAAATGAGCATCATCTAAAAAAGGTCTCTCAAATATAATTCAATGTTAAAATGATTATGTTCTGATTTTCATCATTATTTTATATTACCCTCTCATGCTAAAAATGGTTTTCATGGTATTGTAAATGAAAGCTCTCTCTGAAAATGAATTTGCTAAGATACTGTTAATGTCAAGACTTTCTAATTTCCATTTATATTAAACAAACAAAATATTTTAAAAATCATTTTTATTGCAATATAAGAAGGAGTTGGGTTCTAAATCTTTATGTACACATGTTTACAGAGATGTGACTGATTAAAAGATTATAGTGTGTGACACACATCTACTCCCACTATATTTTGAACATTTAATTCGCATTATAAACACAGCCTAGGTCTTTCTTAATATACAAGACAGCTGAACAAATTCTGCTAAAGATAGTCCACAACTTATGGCCTAACATTTAACAAGAGTTCTAAGTTACAATGGCTTGGAAGAATGATTTATTACCTGTCTTCAAAGTTATAACAATTGTATCATCCCTGTGGCTGATCATATTCAGACACCAGGCAACTGGCTTACTTTTACGATGCTTGCAGGGTCTTTTTGTACAGAATCACAATTTGTAATCTTCCCAGCTGACTTCCAACAAGCAAAGAAAATCAAAGATACAAGATTTTCTTAACAGAGTACTATTAGTATTACTAGTACCACTACTATTATTACTGCTACTACAATGGGCTTTCTTCACTGGTCACAGAAAGAGGCATAAGGATCGATAAGACATCCATGCTTACAAAAGTCCAATGGTCCTCTGAAATTTTCATTTTTATTCTAATAATTCTAGTAATTGCATAAAGGGGACATGCTGAGACCAATCCACAAAAGTTAATTTGAATTTTCCCAATCAAGTCCCTCTTACATCCCTTGAGACATTCAGAAGGCTGGCACAGTACTTGATTCTTGATTTACTGGGAAAAAAATTTGTTTGTATGACACTCTCCTTGTATCTTATTAAAAAAGATCACAAAAAAATTTCATTTTCTCTATATTTTAATGGTGATTCTGTAAAAAAAATATCAATATTTTCTACGATTAGCTAAACAATAACAATTTCTATATGAACAATTAATTAATTTATTTCACTAGTTGTAATGAACATTAAGTAAAATACAGCCTAGTTTGTTACAACATAATGGTTTATATGGAAATTCTGATTTGCATTCATTGCAAGTTACTGTTGTTGAAATAATAATTGCTATATCTATGTTATATATATTGTAAAATTTGAGAAATAGGCATACAAATTATAGACATAGGGTCCAAAACAATAATCCTTGGAAAAGAAAAGTGAGGATGGTTTTCTTCCAATATGACCCATTTATTTGTTCTCATGATACTTAACAAGTCCGTAAAGGCATCCATCTTGTCAGGCTAGAAGATGAAACATATTCTTCACTCTGTCTTGCTCTTACCCCAGATAAATTAGCCTGTCAAGGCATTTTAGCCAATGCCTGATATGCCTAAACACAACAAGCAGTGCTTTGCATTTCTAACTTTCAACAACAGGAAACATCACAAAAAATGTAAACATTGCTTCTTGTCTAACTATTTATTCAAATGTAGTCTAAATGTCATGTAGGATGCAAGGTCTTTTTGGTAATAGCTTTATAATGAAATATTTTATTATAATTTTATTAAGTATTGTAGCTATACAGGTAAACACTAATACATTTTTTAAAGTACAAAAGTAGAAAGTAAAATAAAAAGAACATAAAAAGAAAAGAAAAAATAACATCACAAAGAGAAAAAAAATTTGTTAAGAAATTGCTTCCTTCTTTGTCACAATTACAAACAATTTTAAAAATCTATCACTTGTAGAGCAAATAATCTTTTATCTCATATCTCATTTCTTATCTACAAATGCATCCTTAAAACATGATTGCTTAGTCCTGGTCAGCAAAAGCCCACCAAGAGTTACCAGAAATAACAGCATATGTATTTTAAACTTCCTCAGATAAGCCCACTTTAAAGGTGAAACTCAAAAAATTAGAATATCGTGCAAAAGTTCATTTATTTTAGTAATGCAGCTTAAAAGGTAAAACTAATATATGAGATAGACTCATCACATGCAAAGCAAGATAGTTCAAGCCGTGACTTGTCATAATTGTGAGGATTATGTCTTACAGCTCATGAAAACCCCAAATCCACAATCTCAGAAAATTAGAATATTACATGCAATCAATAAAACAAGGATTGTATATAGAACAATATCGGACCTCTGAAAAGTATAAACAGGCATATGTACTCAGTACTTGGTTTGGGCCCATTTTGCAGCAATTACTGCCTCAGTGCAGTGTGGCATGGAAGCTATCAGCCTGCGGCACTGCTGAGGTATTATGGAAGATCAGGATGCTTCAATAGTGACCTTCAGCTCTTCTACATTGTTCAGTCTCATGTCTCTCATCTTTTTCTTGGCAATGCCCCATAGATTCTCTATGGGGTTTCAGGTCAGGCAAGTTTGCTGGCCAATCAAGCACAGTAATCCCATGGTCACTGAACCAGGTTTTGGTGCTTTTGGCAGTGTGCCAAGTCCTGCTGGAAAATGAAGTCAGCATTGCCATAAAGCTCGTCTGCAAAAGGAAGCATGAAGTGCTCCAAAATCTCCTGGCAGACGGCTACATTGACCTTGGACTGAATGAAGCACAGTGGACCAATACCAGCAGATGACATGGCTCCCCAATTCAACACAGACTGTGGAAACTTCACACTGGACTTCAAGCATCTTGCAGTGTGTACCTCTCCATTCTTCCTCCAGATTCTGGGTCCTTGGTTTCCAAATGAGATGTAAAAGTTGCTCTCATCAGAAAAGAAGACTTTGGACCAATGAGCAACAGACCAGTTCTGTTTTTCTTTAGCCCAGGTAAGATGCTTCTGACATTGTTGTTCAGGAACAGCTTGACAAGAGGAATATGACATTTGAAACCCATGTCCAGGATCCATCTCTATGTGGTGGCTCTTGATGCACTGACTCCAGCCTTGGTCCACTCCTTGTGAAAGTCCCCAACACTTTTGAATGGCCTTTTCCTGACAATCCTCTCCAGGATGTGGTCATCCCTGCTACTTGTGCACCTTTTTCTTCCACACTTTTTCCTTCCACATAACTTTCTCTTAATATGCTTTGATACAGCACTTTGGGAACATCCAACTTCTTTTGAGGCTGTCCCTCCTTATGGAGGGTGTCAATGATGGATTTCTGCACAACTGTCAGGTTAGCAGTCTTTCCCATGATTGTGATTCCTACTGAACCAGACTGAGAGACCATTTAAAGGCTCAGGAACCCTTTGCAGGTGTCATGGCTTAATTAGCTGATTAGAGTGGGACACCTTGAGCCTAGAATATTGAATCTTTTCACAATATTCTAATTTTCTGAGATTGTGGATTTGGGGTTTTTCATGAGCTGTAAACCATAATCACTTCAATTATGACACATCACAACTTGAACTATCTTGCTTTTCATGTAATGAGTCTATCTCATATATTAGGTTCACCTTTTACATTGCATTACTGAAATAAGTGAACTTTTGCACAATATTCTACTTTTTCAAGTTTCACCTGTATATTCTGTTCTAATACTTTTTATAATCTTGTGTCAGGGCCAAGATCAGAAACAAGCAAGATAAATTGAATCACATTCAATCTTTATTTACTTATAACTAATTGAATGGAAGATATCTTTAAGATTTACTTCTTGGTCCATTGTTCAAAAATATTCTTCAATACATCAAACATTAAAGTACTAAAGACTATTTTTGAACAATGGCTCACTAGTGTTAGTAAGTTGAATTCAAGTGCTCTTCTTCTTTAATTGCAATCTTTGTTGACTTTGGTTTCTTCTAATGTCTAATGTTAAAAATTTCATTTTATCGTGTTTTCATGAGTTTATTATGAAATATAAATATTATGAAACTAATAAGGGAAGGAAGAAAATAAAAAGGGGTGAATAATTTAAAAGATAATCTAAGACTATGAAATGAAACAAAACATGATTGCATTGCATGAAGTAGTCAATTTAACACAAAGTTAATTAAGATATTTTCCTAGAAATATTTTTATTTGTGACTTTATTTTAAAGGAATAAAGAAAAAGTAGCTGAGAAGATGATTATGTTATATAAAGTAGGATTTTTAGATGGAAAAGATAACTTGGAGACTGACATTTTATTTCCTGAATTGGGATGTCTGGCACTGCTTTGTAATTGTTTAAAACTCATTGCATATTATGGAGACTTGATTCAGCATGGATATAATTACAAGTGAACTCTGAAATGTGAGCTCCAGAATCTTATAAGTATGCCCATTACTCTTCTATAGTATAATGGAGATTATTTCCAAACTAAATCTAGCACATACACAGAGGAAAAAAAAGTTGTATTTCTAGAGATGTATGATATGAATTGAATGAAAACTCAGAACTTCATATACTCCAAACAGTCCTTGATTTTTTGTGTGTGTGTTTAGTTAGTTTGGCTATAATAGTTTTAAACATGGAACAGCAGTATAAATATCAGAAACACCACACTATTAGGATGGGAGACTGTTTCTAATGAGTAGTTTACAATATTGAGCCACATTATCATATCAATTCTGTGTATGCCACTTTCCAACCAAAGAATAGCATTGGGTATACCTCATAAGACCTGGAACATATTACTCAAGACTGTAGACTGTAGGACTCACATCTTGAGGTATTTTTATAAAGTCCTTTCTGTATATTATGCAGAAGTTGTACTTCAGACTTTTACAATAAATAATTGCATTGCAGCTAGAATATGTAATGCTTTCCAAGATTTGAGTAGACAAATTTGATTTTCATGCATTCTGTATGGTATATTCAAAATGTGCACTCCATTTCTTAGTGAAATGATTACTTGCAAGTGCCTATATACTTTGACCTTTTTCAGTAGACACCAATTTAGTACCCATAGATGGATATTAGGGAATTTTGCAATAGTTATATCTGATTTCAAAAACTTCATCAGAGAAGAGTTCCCTAATCCCACAACAGACCACAATATTATCAACCCAACTTGTGTCTATGCAATATCACTACATTGACTGCATATATTATGGATAATTATGTGCTAACTAATTTAAGACTGGGATCATGAGTGTTTGGATGTTATATAATAGTTAAATAATATAGGAGCCAAGATACTATAGATCCTTGCCTATTTTCTTTGATTATTAAGTTTTTCCAGATAGAGTGATATGGTGGCCTAGCTCTCCCCTCACAATCAGGAGGCTGTGAATTCAATCCTAGGTCGAGGCAGATATTTCTGGGCACAATGAGAAATATCTGCTAAACAAAGGCCCACATTGGCAACAGGAAGGACAAACGGCTATTAAACACTCTGCTAGCTCCATTTAGTTACCGAGATTGTGCACTGCACAGGGGCAGGGGTGGGATTCTACTGATTCACACTGGTTTTGTAGAACTGGTTGTTCCCATTCCCAGTAGTTCGGAGAACAGATAAAACGGGCCCCTGGGTGGCCCCACACCTTTCTGCCCACTCCTCCATTCCCTGCCCAACAGTCATTATTCTGCATGTGTGACATCATGTGCATGCATGACATCACGTGCATGTGCAACAATCACTGATGGCATTCTCCCCTCCACCTGCCCCACCCAGTCACTCCTTATAGTTCATGTGTGTTCGCTTCCCACATTTTTCCCCCCACCCCATTGCAGGGTTAGAAGTGTGTGTGTGTGTGTGTGTGTGTGTGTGTGCATGGATGTCAAAACTTCAAAATAGGTCAAGTAGCTCTGGGGAGGTCAGTCATAAATTAGAACACTTGCTAAACAACCAGCCATTAAGTGAGGAACACTTGTATTTGGTTTGCCATGCCATCCAGTCACATGACCACCAAGCCACATATACAAATTAAGCCACACCCACTGAACTGGTTGTTTAAAAATTTGAATCCCACCCCTGTGCAAGGGATTATGAGGTTGTTCAAAGATGATGATGAAAGATGATGATTATGTTTTTCCAGATATATTGGTTTCACAACATTAGACTACTTGTATTGTCCAAAGTTTTTGCAGAAATAGAGGCAAAAGTTTGTCAACAAAGGATTCCTTCTGTCAAGGTACAGGGGCTCACTTACACTGAATACCAGAGGAGGTATTCAGCAGGTTCTGACCAGTTCTGGAGAACTGGAGCAGAAATTTGGAGTAGCTCAGAGAACCAGAAAATACCAGAAAATGGCCCCACCCCCATCTATTCTCTGCCTCACAAGTCCCAGCTGATTGGCAGGGTCTTTTTTTGTTGTCCTGAACAGAGAACGGGGCTGGAAAGCAGGTTAGTGGGGAGGGGAGGGAATGGGGATTTTGCAGTATCCTTCCCTTGCCAAGCCTACCAAGCCACACTCACCAAACATGCCACACCCACCAAGCCACGCCCACAGAACTGGTAGTAAAAAATTTCTGAATCTCACCATTGGGGTGTACAATAAAAAGATCTCATGGATCAGATTGGGGACAGATTCTCCTTGAAGAAAATTTATGTGGGTGCTAAAAGTAAACACTAATTTGATGGCAGCTTTTTAAAAATATTTTGTATAAATTAAATTTTCAGAGGTCATGGAATATCTGATAAGAAACAAAGAGAAAAAATATATTTGTAATTTGGATGAAATATCCACTCCTGTACATTTTTGCAATGAATGCTAAATGATACTGTAAGCAGACCATTTCTTCAAATTTGCATTTATTGTAACAATGCCTGTGAAATGTAATAAATACAATTCATATTCATTATGCCTTTATAAGTTTGTCATTAATAAGGACTGTAGTGACTTATCATATTCAAATGCCTTTTCAAAGGTTGCTTCATGAGAATTGTTAATTTTCACTGTTCTAAACTTTTTTATATTTTGGGAAATAATCTTGCGACTTCTCCCAGAAGCAGAAAAGAATGTTAAAAATAAAGCAAAACATATCTACATATATCAACATAATGTGAGTAGCAAATATATGATAAGACAAGGACAAAACAAGGAATAAGACATCTCAAACAATGAAATGAAATGCTGAAAATAAGAACTTTCTTATGTCTGCTATTTAAATGTGTATTTAAACAATGATGTTAGTTTGAAGGAGTGTTAAAAATTTAACAAAACAATATGACTTACATGCAATACCTCTGCATAAACATCCTGTAGAAATGATAGGAAAATTCCACACACAACAGTTGCTTACATGTTGGTGTCTTCTGTATATTATGAGTCCTTTACAATGATGATCCACCTATAAACATTGAAGTAAATTGTTAAAACAATAATCTACATTTCAGTTTATGATTGTTTGGGCAGGACCTTCTTCACATGCAAAATATGAAACTTTGTGGGATTCAGAAATTATATCTCTCTATCAGAAATTCCTTAGCCAATGCAGGCTAAGCCATCCCACAATAATCCATAACATTATGTATATTTTCATCTAGCTCAGTATTTCTCAACCTGTGGTGTGCAATCCTGGAGGTTGCTATGTCATCACAGGGTAGCCAGGAAACTTGAGGAAACATTATTATTTAAATCTTGAGTCAAGGGTTTGGGATTTTTAAATGGCATTTAAAGGGGGTCTGTGGTGAAGAAAAGATTGAGAACCAGTGAATTCTAGCTCATCCCACACTTCCCAATCTTTTAGGTGAAGTTAAAGAAGAAAAAGCAGCTGAAAACTACTTAGGACATGTTGTCGAAAACTTGTGATAAATGACTTTATTTTGCTTTGGTTTTACAGTATGATCTAAAGAATTACCAAATGTTATTTTTGTGCACACATGAGAACTGCATAAAAATCTTTTGGAAGAGATTTTCTAATTTGATTGGTTGGAAACAACCTAATCACACTTAGACTTATATACCATTGTATAGAGCTTTATAGCACTCTCTAAGTGGTTTACAGCAGGGGTCCCCAACCACCGGGCCCCGGACAGGTACCGGTCCGTGGATCATTTTGTACCAGGCTGCAGAGAATGAATAATCATGATTAAAATATATATTTTATATTAGCTAAAGCTAAGAAGCCCTTTACTATTGGGGAAGAATTGATTTTGCTGGTCCTTGAAAAAGCGTTTCCACGTGAAACTGGTCCCTGGTACAAAAAAGGTTGGGGACCACTGGTTTACAGAGTCATCATATTGTACCCAACAATCTGGATCCTTTACCCAACCTTGGAAGGATGGAAGGCTGAGTCACCCTTGAGCCTTTCAGGATCGAACTCCAGGGTATGGGCTGAGATAGCCTGCAATACTGCATTCTAATCACTGCACCACCACTGCACCAAAACAATACTGTTCACCTGTCAATATCATTTTTCTGTCAACAAATGTGATGGAGGATTTAAAAAAAACATTTGTATTCAATGCTTGAAAATCATATGCTTAAAAATATAGTGAAACAATGCTCTAGGACAATACACATATTTAGCTCGTTGAATTCCTACTTTATTTCTTTAATACTGAAAGGTAAGTGACATTAGACTGTGTAGATGGCATATTTATGTCACTTAATAAATTGACAGTATGCCTTTACCTGCTTCTCCCATCATCTGCTCCATAGTATAAACTTTATGTCAAGTCAGGCTGCTATTTTTTTTTACATTTTATGACAAGCCATCAGTTGAAGGCAGGGAATTTTATGGTTTACAGCTAGTTACTACAACCAAATAATGATAGAGAAATAGGTAAGAAACAAATAAGATAAAACAGAACAATCTCAGCTCTGGGGTGATTTGTTGCACTTAGTTGACAGTTTCAATTACATTAAAATTAGGCACAGTATTGTGTTCTAGGTAAGATATTAGTCAAAGATCAAAAATATCCTAGTTACTCACTCTCAGTAACAAAAACTATCTGAACTATTTCCTGTTTTTCAGCTGTTTATCTCCCCTGTTTATCTAACAGGGCAAATGATGATTGGAGTATGCCACTATTATATCCCAGAAATGAATAAAAAAAAAATTCAATTGAATATAGAACTGACAAATTTAATTGTTTATTTAATTTAGATGCTACCCATCTCATTGTTGGAACAACTCTGGGTTGCTTACAAAATGATTAAAAAACAAATAAATATAACAACAGTTACATGATATGGTTAGATAATCAAACTGACATGTCAGGATTCACTATTCCAATCTGAGGAATTGGTCCTTTTATTCTTCATTTATTCTTTTTAACTAATTCTAATGTCTTAAGGTTTAGGCAACTTAATCACTGATTTCCATACTCAGACAATTGTTTGCAATGCTGTAAATTTCTTTCTTAACCAGTTCACAACATTTAAAAACAGAATTCCTTCCATAAAATCTCAGTATGAGCTCACACATGTCCTTTATTATGATAAAAAAATGTATATACCTAAGCACAGTCTACAACAAATTAAAATAAAGTCTACAACAGTTTTAAAATCTGTCTACAACAGATTTTAAAAAGCAATTTGGGAAAATAATAGTTGTTTATTGTTGTAACCCCAGGAGTGTTTTCAAATGGTGAAGTTAAATCTTAGAGAAAGAAAAAGAAATTATTATTTTTTGTCAACATGTTTCATTCCTTTAATACTAAAATAGAATATTCTTTATTGGCCAAGTGTGATTGGACACACAAATAATTTGTCTCCAGTGCATAAGCTATCAGTATGCATACAAACAACAAACTAATATAATCATAAAATACCAATAAGATAAGATATTAGGAACTAGTTGGTCAAGACAAGGCACCTTTAGAAAGTTCTTTATTTCTCTTAACAAATGTTCCAGCCAACAGCTCTTTAATAAATCTCCACCCCCATGCTACTCTGAAGGCAGCCATCCCAAACACAGTCATGGTAGTACAAAGAAAGTCCACAGAGTAGGAGCATGCTTATAGGGCAACATACAGGGTTCCAAGTCCAATCCACAAGGCAGAGTCCAGGCACAAGAAAAGGCCACAAGAAAGGGACAAGATACAGATCCCAGACAAGAAACAGTTCCAAAGGAACAATGAAGCAAGGCCAAATGCAGGCCAAAAGAGAAGGGTTAGATCCAAAACACAATGCGAAGAGCAATCTTCCAAGCAAAGCAAGGCAAACAGCAACAGGAATCAGTCAAAGCCAGGGGAGTGTAAGACAAAGCAGACAATTGTTCCTGCAAAGGACTAAACCACCTATGGGTTCTCGTTAAGTTGCTACTTTCCAGGTGCTTCTTGTGAGGAGTAGGAAGACCTGCTCCTGAGTAGCCTTCTCTGGGCTTCCCTACGCTCCACTCTCTTTGCCCTTGGATCAAGTAGAGTAGACAGCTCTTCATCATCAGAGGAGATCGGCAGCCTATCAGCACCACTTCTGTCAGCAGCTGATCCTCTCCTATGCCTATGCAAGCAGGCAGCTCACCATCTGGTTGACCCCTTCCAGGGGTGGGATTCTACCAGTTAGTTCCAGTTCTATAGAACCCCTTGTTCACTTTATAAGCAGTTGGGAGAACCTATAGTTAGAAGCAATATCCTTTTGTTTTCTACTTCCACGCTTATTAAATTCTTGGCAGACAGCCGAGACTTCCTGTCTCTAGAGCTTCTGAGGCTTGGCTTTCTTAAAAGGGAAGGGTTGTTTTAAGATTTTTACACTGCTGTTGGGATGAAATACTTTCCTGGACAATCAGCTCTTTGAAGAAATAATTGAATAATGAAGCAAAGCTTTTAGTGACAGGGAACCAAAATGAGTGCAATGTGTTGAGGTAATTCCCCATTAGGAGAATGACTGCATACAGGGAGACGTATTGAGAGTAGTGTTTGAATAATACACACACAGCACACAGATACACTGTACAGTAAATGTAGGTTTTTACTATCGATAAAGGCTTAATCAAAGTTCAAACAAGCAGTCAAAGTCATCTACAGGTTAAATCAGTCAGTTTTCAGTCTAGGGATAATCCAGTAACAAAGTTCAGTGTCAAAAACAGTTCAGTATCAGACTTAAATCAAATCCAAGAGTAGCAGTCAATGAGAAAAAACAGCAATACTCTCGAACAGAAGGAAAACAGAGACACTCTCTTCTTAGACTAAGACAACCCAGGTTTCTGGCTCCATCTTATGGTCGTTTGAGAAACCACACCCAAGAACAGGTTTTGCATTTTCTTAAAGGTACAGTATTAAGATGTTTATCCTGGTTTATATATTTTCAACCCAAATAGCTGTTAGGTAAATTACATTCCTAACATTTTCCCCTTTTGGGTAAGACAACATATACAACCTTTCATTCAAAGTCCATAATCCTCACAGCAAGCCTTATGTTTTATAGAGCCTTGGGCCTTTGTAAAATGATCTGCTACATTGTTTTCTGACATACAGTATTCCAGCTTAATCATTTTACTTTGCACACATTTTCTCACATTTAAATATCTTAAATCTGTGTGTTTTGTTCTTGTTTTAACAGCAATATTTGAAGCCATCTGTACTGCTGATTGATTATCTTCATAAACAACAATAGAATCAGTTACATTAATTCCCATATCAATTAATAATCGCTTGTACAAAACTAAATCTGCGTATACAAAAGACAAACATGAGAATTCAGCCTCCATTGTTGACAAACTTAGTTATTTCTGTCTAACAGATCTCCATCCAATCAATACCTTCCCCAATAATACTACAGTATCAAATGTAGATTTTCCTGTATTTATGCCTGTAGCAAAACTTGCATCAGCATATGCAGTTAAATTCAGTTTATCTTTAGGCTCCAAATACAATGCATAATGCATTGTTTGTTTCAGATATCTTAACACACGTTTAGCAGCTTGCCAGTGCGTTTCAGTTGGCTCAGTGTTAAATCTCGCTAATTGATTAACACTGCATGCAATATCTGGCCTTGACCAATTACAGAGAAAAGATAAACAACCAATCAAGGGCTGATAAATGTTCCTATCAAAAATAGGACTTTGAACATCACTATGGCTAAACTCCTGGCTGATTGGTGTTTTAGCCAGCTTACAAAGTTCCATTTTAAAGCTTTTTAGTAATTGGTTAATTTTATCTGTCTGTGAGATCTTGTATCCTCCCCCAGTTCTATCTATCTTTAAACCAAGATATTGTTTGATTTCTCCTAACTGTTTTATCTTAAGTTTCTTTTCCAATAGTGAAATTATCTCAGTAGCTTCTTGTTCAGTTTTGGTGATTAATGTTATGTCACTAGTAAATAATAGCAACAATGAAATTACACCATTTTTTTTTCTCTTTTAAAAAAACATGGATCAGCCATGCCAGCTACAAAACCTATCTTAGTTAATTCTTTAACTATACATTGGTTCCATTCATATCCTGATTGCTTCAAACCATAAAGACTTTTTTTCAATCTCCAACAATAAGTTGTATTATCATTTTTGAGACCTAAAGGTTTCTTTAAATATATAGTGTGTTGCAACGGTGCATGCATATATGCCGTTTCTCCATCCAAATGATTTACAATGTATTTCTCCTTAGCTGCCCACACTAATGATGCCCTTAATGTAGTAGCCTTCAGACTAGGTACAAACACCTCATCATAGTCATTTGCTGTCTGATTGAACCCTTGTGCTACTAACCTGGCTTTATGGGTAACATAAACATCTACACCGTCTTAAGCTTATATATCCATTTACATCCTATGGCATGTTTACCTGGTGGTAACTTAACATTTTCCAACTTTTTTAATGATTCCAGTTCCTTATCCATTGCTTTCTGCCAAGCACCCTGATCCTTAGCAGGATACAGTTTTAGTTCACTATAATTACTTGGAACTATATTCACTTGGCATACAACACTAGTCTGATATCTATCAGATGGTCATGTTAAATGAGTTGAACATCTTGGTAATACAGTGCTAACTGGTGGACTCACCTGTGCCACCTGCTCCTGTTCTTCTATCTCCTCCTGTGTTTCCTCTTTAATGACGATTTGTGGTTTACTTATTTTATCTTTAAGGAATATTTTGAATAATAATATCATTGGTGGATTCCTGTTCCAGTTTATCCCATCCAATGTGCTCAAGAAATTTGCACTAGCACTACAATAATAAATAATAAATGCACTAGCACTACAATAAACATGAGCTGTGCCTTGATCCTAAAATCTAAACGATGTATGGTTGGCCTCATAACCTACAAAAAATAACTTCTTAGCTCTATGTTGCCCTTTCAGTCTTATTTGTGAGAGAATATGCACCCATGTGAGAGAATATGAACTCCAAATGTGTATGGGTAACTTAAATTTGGCTTTCTGCCATGCCAATGAGTGAATGGCAATTCTCCAGTTATTGTGTTAACTACATTGTTTAACACATGGTTACTACACATTATGGCTTCACCCCACAGTGTTTCAGGCAAACCTGAATCAGATAACATAGTATGAGCCATGGCTTGTAATGTTTGCCCTCTTCATTCTATAAACAAATTATGTTGTGGTCTGTTCGGTGCAGAACATTTATGCTCGACACCAGCCAATTTCAACATAGTTTTTTATAGAATCTTTTGCTAACAAACTCAGTCCCATTCTCAGTAACTAATCTAATTATTTTACTTTTCATTTTTCTCTCAGCAAACCTTAACCAGTTAAAGAAATGTTGGAATGTTTCTGTTTTGTTTTTCAAAAGAAAGCAGAAACCATATCGTGAGTCCATAATACTAAAAATACAGCAGGCACCCCCTAAACTAGGTTTCTTAGGACCAATTATGTCAGAAAATACAACCTCTAAAGGTTCTTTGGTCTTAAAGCCATTAAGTCTGTTTGCTGGAGTAACCTTACTCTTTTCTTGGCTACAAGCATTACAGTTTAAATACTTGCTACAGGGTTACAATTTTACTCCCTCTGCTAATTCAACAGTTTGTTTGAGCATTTTGAAATTTATGTGCCTGAGAAGTCTATATAATAAATGTATACATTCATTATGTAGCTTAACATTGTTATAAACTGAGTTAGCCATCGTCAACTGGTCATCATGTATCACATATTAATCATTCTTTAAAGTAGCAGTAATACTTTGACTCTCTTTCTCTATTGTACAGTTATCTCCCCTAAAGGTTACTACATAACCAAGATTAACTAAAGCCCTTACTGATAGCAAATTAAATTTCAGTTTAGGTACATATAACATAGTTAAATATTCATTTATACAAGAACAATATGCAGTACCTTCACCTGATGCGTTCATTTTCCATCCATTTGTCAATGATACATGTTGTTTACTCGTGGACATCTTTACAAACCTTCTTCTATCTTTAGTAATGCATTGAGATGCTCCACTATCAACAACCCACAAATCATGGTTTACAGTTGAATTGCTAGACATAGCTAAACTAACATTCTTCTTAGCCTTCTGGTGTTTATCAGTATTCTGTTGTTTTCCCTTTTTACTGTATTTAGCTATATGTTCCCTAGCCCCACAAGAAAAACATTTCCTAATAGTATAGGCAGTTGAAGACAAATCCTCTTCTTGTGGTTGTTCCTTCCTCAGTTAGTTTCTATCCAGCCGTCTTCTTGCTTCTTCGAACAACCTTCTGGTTATGTCAGTCAATGTCAGTTTATCTCTGGGCAGTGAAGATAGATAGTCATGTATCTATGGAGGCAGTGAAGATACATTGTCATCATAACTTTCATCCAATGAGGAAAGAATGATGTAAACTTGATGCAGCTCTGAAAATATCAGTTCCTTTTCATGGAGCTCTTGAAAAGTTCTTTTCATGAAGTTCAAATGAGCTAACATATCTCCACCTTTGAGAAGATGTGCTCTAAACAGTTTACGGTCATGATGTATGTGTGCACTTACACTGTCACAAACATAAATCATCTTCAAATTATTCAAACACCTCACAGAAGATTCTTCTCTGTGAATATAGACTAGCTGCTGGTCACTCAGTGTTAGTCCAATTACACAAAGAGCTCGTTCATGTTCTGTTGAAAGTCAGCAAGTTTCTCAGCATCATCCTCATTAGTTGGATCCCAAGCATTTACATCCAGTGGGTCTTGAACTGCATTCCATAACCCTTCTCTATGCAGAAGTAGACTGCACTTCATAGACCAGGAAACATAGTTTGTTCCATCCAACTGGGTTATCAGTAATAGACTTGTTGAAGTGACTTGTGCCATCTTTACCAGGATAGTAAACCACAATTAAACAGTAAACAGCTGTCTGTATACAGTACTGTGCACTCACTCTCTCAGTTATTTGAGCCTGGTATGGCCTGGGCCCATAAGCAGTGTTGAGGTAATTCCCCATTAGGAGAATGAGCGCATACAGGGAGACATATTGAGAGTTGTGTTTGAATAATACACACACAGCACACAGATACACTGTACAGTAAATGGAGGTTTTTACTTTCAGAAACGTTAAGCAAAGTTCAAATATAGTCCAAAGTCATTCAAAGGTCAAATCAGTCAGTTTTTTGTCCAGGGATAATCCAATGACAAAGTCCAGTGTCAAAAACAGTTCAGTATCAGACTTACATCAAATCCAAGAATAGCAGTCAATTGGAAAAAATGGCAATACTCTCCAACAGAAGGAAAACAGACTCATACTCTCTTCTGAGACTAAGATTAAACAACCCAGGTTTCTGGCTCCATCTTATGTTCATTTGAGAAACCACACCCAACTACAGTTTTTGCATTTTCCTAAAGATGCAGTATTAAAATGTTTATCCTGGTTTATATATTTTCAACCCATATAGCTGCCAGGTAACTTACATTCCTAACAACATTCAGCAAAGCTTCCTGACTAACTAGGAACATTCAAACATGAGTTTACATACTCTTTCTGAGTTTTGGTCTAAAACTGGTTTTTGGTGAAGGTTATTCTTGGTGACATTTAATCCTGTATTTATTGATGGGATAATTTTCCCTATTCAGCTTAAACAAGCAACAGCTACTGTTGTGATTTAATTATTTGTATTGTGTTTGAATTTTTTCCTGCCTCATGGTTTCTTTTTCTACCTGGGCAGTGGGATCTTCCTCTCTGCTTTAGTATTATCTGGCACTGTCCTTTTAGGACAAAAGGTCAGGATGCAAGCTTGGCACTGATTTTTTTTACTGCCTTTCTGGGGGGCATGTGACCTTTCCTTAAATCTGGATTATTTCCTTAGGATATCTTATGAGGTGAGTGAGACCAGCTGATATTTTTAACTGGTACAAATGGATCTCAAGATTGCTTTTCCTGGGTGTACTTTTTCTGGAGAACTTAAATCACCTCTCTGCTAAAGAGTTTCACTGAGCAAGAGATGGCTTGATAGTTATCACTGCATTTTAATCATTTTCATTCATCAAGGTGCTCTTGCACCCTGCCTGATTTGTAAGTTTGGTTTGCAGGTATTTTTAATGTAATGATTGGTATTTATGGCAGATTTTTGCAAGTAAAGAAGCTTTTTGTATTTTTGTATAGGTAATCCTTGATTTACAACAGTTCATTTAGTGACCATTCAAAGTTACAATGGCATTGACAAAGTGACTTATGACCATTTTTCACACTTATGACCATTGCAGCATCCCCACTGTCATGAGAGGCCAGGCAAGGAGAAGCACCCCTTGACATAAGTGATGCTGAGTAGTCCATGCCCACCCAGTCACATGCCCACCAAGGCACACCCACCAACTAAGCCACGTTCACAGAACCAGTTTTTTAAAAAGCTGAATCCCACCCCTGATCCCTTCCCTAATGCTTCTGGAGGACCGCATCATCCTCAGTCCCTGATGTGCTTCCCTGTCAGCCAGTTCCAGTTCCAACTGCTCCACTTCCTTCTCCTCCAAACTGGCCTCTGATAGGGCCATGAAAGGTAATAGGAAAGGATAATAGTAATGCAGCCCTATTACATGGGTAAATATTCTTAGGCATAAGACAATGCTTTGGGAATTAGATGTTTTAGATGAATTAGATGAATTAGCAGAATTATGACAGAGGAAAAACTGCCTTTGTGTCTATTGTTTTGGTATGCAATGCCCTCTAGCAGCATCCTGATTGCGGGAATTGAAACAGTTTACATCCAAGATTTGAAGGATCTGTTGATATTTTCTCACCCCAAAAAGCAAAGAAGCTTTTTGTATTTTTGTATAGGTAATCCTTGACTTACAACAGTTCAAAATTACAATGGCACTGACAAAAGTGACTTATGACTGTTTTTCACACTGACAACCATTGAAGCATTCCCATGGTCACAAGAGGCCAAGTGAGGAAAAGCGCCCCTCAACATGAGTGATGTCGAGTTGGCCACACCCACCCAGTCACATGACCACCCAGCCATGCCCACCCAGTTACATGATCACCAAGCCATGGCCACCAAGCCACACCCACAGAACCAGTTGTTTAAAAAAATGATTCCTGACCCTGATATAAGTCCAGCTGACTTGAATTCCATTAACTCTTATCCACCACTAATTTGCTTTGATCATTATTAGTTGAGATTGTGGTAGAGAGCATATGTTTGCAATAAATCTTTAAACCATCTGGACTTCTGATTTTCCTGTGCTTCACAGGAGACTATAGATCTAGTATAATGTCAATGAATCACTATTTGGGTTATACACTCAATTCAGTCTGATTTGAAAATTCAAATTAATTTCAAATATGTTATTGTTTTTATTGCTCAAGTCTATTTTCTGATGTAATAGTTTAGTTTAGTTTAAATTAGTTTAGCTGAATTTTGTTTTTCAAATCAAAGTCACAAAAGTATTTCTGTATCAAACAAATCTACTGATGCTTCATGATAATCAAAAAGGGAAAATTGAACAGAATCTATATCACTAAGGATTTTTAGAAATTGGCCCTACTGTTATTGAATCCTGTTTGAAGTCTGCTTCTGGAAAGATAAAATAGAATTGTTAGCAGAATCCAATGTTCCATTTGCAAAACAATTCTTCTGTAGCCCTCATAAATAAGTCTTCATAGTTAATTCAGTGTTTAGTTTATTGTCTGACTTTCAATTATTAGAGATGGAGGATCTGTTTGGAATATTTTACTTATTTGGCTCCATCTCTATTGTCCTTAAGAAATATTTCTTCTTTTTCCCTGAACTTATCAAATAATGTATGTAAAGTGGTCATACAATTAGTTTGTGTTTTTTTTATTTTGGAGTCACAAGGACCTTATTTTTGTCCTTGCTCTTTTCAGTTATAATCTAATCTTTTTATTTTTAATAAAATTTAATTTAATTTAGCAAAGATATATTATATTTTATCTCAAAAACTTATTTGGGAAAAAACAGTGTAAAAACTACAATAAATAAATGGTTGTATAAAAATCCTATAATAAGTTAAATCATGCATGTTGTTATAAAGAATAAAATCTGAATGTTTTAGATTTAATTACAAACGAAAATGTTAAAAATTTATTGTCCTATTGGTTTTTTTTATTCATAGCCATTTCATGTATTCATAACCATGCTTATACTTATACCTGTTATCTAATACTTGCTTGACAAAAAATAAAATAAATAAATAAAATAGGCCAAATGAATCCTTTATAACTTTATTTCTAACATTATTTTATATAACAACAGTGACATCCAGAGCACAATGACAAGCTTAACAATAAACAAACAATGTTGGGTCTGTCCACCCAGAAATTTCTACCTGCTTGATAAAGTGACACAGTAGACAGTAAGAGATTAGCATTAAAGGACAAAAAGAAGTCATCTATACTCAATCTACAGAAGTTCTTTTGTGGAGATTTGCATTCATCTCACAAGGATTTGCTTTAAAAATATAGTGCTTCTTTTATTTATCTGAAGTTCAAGAATAAAACAAAACAAAAATATCATCCTTCAACTCCCTCACTTCCATTCTCTGCTCAAGTTCTTTGCATACTTAATACACCTGAAATTAGCATTTCTGATATCAGGCATGAAGAGGTGAGCAGAAAGTATTGAAATGCTGAGCTTTATTCTAATTGCCCTTCAAACATGCAAAGCTATTTCGGTCTTCCCCTCCTGAGGGGAAAACTTCACATAAAAGACCATTAACTTTCACAATTTGAAGTTCATCCCCTTTATTTGGATCTGAAGACATTACATGTTTCTGAGAAAGACCTCAACCTGACGTTAGCAGCAGGCTGCTAAAGTTATGTCTATATTTCACCACCAGCTGTCCTTTTCAGTGCAATAGGAAAAAAGAAAAAAGAATGGAAAATATTTCGCAACAATTCACATTCACAAAGGATAACAGGATGATATTGGCAGCTCCAATAGGGGTTCAAAAGAGAGAGCAAATAATTCAATAATATTCAAACAATGCGAAGAATATTCTTTTATGAACACCATATATTTGGTGACTGAGATTGCAATGCTAACATTAAAGAAATAGTATTTCGCAGTAAGGGAAAGTAGCATCAAAAAAGGAAATACAGTTCTATTGGAATTAGTCCTTCCTTTCTCCTTTAGTCCTGTTATTGTCATGGCACAGCCAGTAAAACTAGCTTTTCTGGACAATAGGAACAAAAAGGAAAAAGAATATATTTTTTCTGTATATATAAAGTTTTGTGTTCGCAAAATGCTCTACTCAAAAAAAAAAAAAAGGAATGTCATAGTCATTGAATCTTTAAATGTTTAAAGACACCTGGATAATACTGGCTAATATCAGAACAGTAAGCAAAGTGAGGTCTCATTTGTAATCTGAAAGGAAAACACTAGAAAAAATATCAGATTTTGACTAAGTTTTTTTTCCTAAGAGAAAAGGTTCCGACAGAGTACTGCAAAACATTTTATTTTATTGCCAACAAAAACTACATGCACACGTCCATGCTAAGCACACCTATAAAGACACTTCACATTGCTTTTAATGTGCATTAAATATAGTAATGAAATACTTAAAAGCTAGTTTAAATCAAAATACCTAGCTACATTTTTTTTAATTGAAAATAAGTGTTTTAAACATTTGTTTGTTGTACTACTTAAGTGCATACATGTGTCTTTGAAGAGTAGAGTTTATATTTATAGAGAGAGTAACAGCAACAAAAGCATATTAATGAAAGGATTGGAGTTTTTTTTTAGTGTTACTAGCTTTTCTACTAACCACATTTGTTGTGCAAATTAAAAACTATATTAAAATATTAATTCTATAGTAAAAGAAACTAGCATCCAGATAAATACTTTGTTCTTTAATTTATAGTGCTAAACACTCTTGCACTTCTAACCCTTCTTTCTTCAGAAATCAATGGTCAGAAATCAGTTCTACTACAGAAATATTGTAATTGAAATTCTCATTTGATAATTAAGTTAGACAGTTGAAAAATTACTTTTGGATTTCTTAGCAATATTTAGTTTGAGATAGTAATGTAGGTATCCCTTGGATTTTTAAATATTATGCTCATCCTCTCTCTCTCTCTTTCTCTTTATCTCTCTCTCCTTCTCTCCCTCTCCCTCCCTCACTCCCTCTCTGTCTCCCTCTCTCTTTCTGTCTCTTTCCCACTCCCATACACTGCACTTAGATTCAATCCTCCCTTCAATAAATTAACATATTTCCAAAAATAAAATAGATCTCACAATTTAAATATATTTTTCTCAAATTCTATACTTTTGTTTTCCTATCCCAGGACTGAAGACAAAGGTGAGTATAAATTCTGTATACCCTTAAAAATAAATTAGTTTCTTTTCTTTCCTTTTTAAAAAGTTTTTATTGAGTGTTACACATTTAAAACCCACACAAATAAAAAACAGCACAAATACAAAAACAACACAAATGCAATCTTCGCAGTATTGTGACATCAAATTTTACAATTTCTTCCGAATATATACATATATATATATTTCCAATTCTACGTGGAAGAAAACCCGAATAACCAAAGATCCACATACAAATACCCGCGAAAACCTCAGAAAACATACATATATATATATATATATA
>BLBF01000026.1:7653611-7705678 GCA_015471245.1 Laticauda colubrina | reverse complement strand
AACACACCTAAACAACACACACCCCAAAATCAAGTTCACCATGGAAACGGAAATAAATAAACAACTACCATTCCTAGATGTACTAATCTACAAAAGAACAGATGGCACACTGGGACACACCATATACCAAAAGAAAACACACACCAACCGCTACCTTAACGCCCAATCCCACCACCACCCAGCACAGATAAATTCCGTAGCGAAAACACTAATTACCAGAACCAAATGCCTGGCAGATAAGACACATATAAAGACTGAACTATGCACCCTGACTGAAGTATTGACAGCCAATGGCTTCCACAAAAAAAAAATCACCAACTTGATCCACAAAAGCACACCAAGACATAACAGAGACCTAGAAGATCAACAGATCTATGGAACAGCTGTCCTGCCCTACATAAGAGGTACCACAGATAAAATCAGTAAGATACTACACAGGCATCACATGAAGACTGCCTTCAAAATAGACAAAAAAATAGCAGCCATCCTGAGGAACCCCAAAGACAAAATTGACCTGGAAAACCAAGGCATATACGAAATTCCGTGTACATCATGCCCGGCCACATACATTGGACAGACCAATAGAAGAATAAGTACCCGCCTAGATGAACACAAAAATGCAGTAAAAAAGCTGGAACACACCTCCTCACTAGTCCAACACATGAAAACCACAGGTCACAACATCAACTTCAATGGCACTAAAACCCTAGGCACTATAGAAAACCCCAACCACAGAATCATCAGAAAAGCCATAGAGATTGAAAAAAGACCTGACAGCATGAATAGAAGAGATGATTCCAGCAGACTGTCAATCATTTGGAAGCCTGCACTCTCAAATAGAAAGATCTCCATGCCACAAGCCAGGCAAACACCTGGGCAAAAACAGACTCCCTCTGATAGCTCCAACCCAAACACCCTCCCACCAGGCACCCAGGTGAAACCCAGCTTGCTAATGAATAGCAGCTTGCTAACGAAGAGCAGCCGTCCCTTCACAATGAGCCAAGCTGCACTGAAAGCCTCCAACACAAGAACAGAGTGTTGCCAGCCAATCAAAGCCACAAAACAGACAGAAGAAACCAGAAACACCAATCAATCAAACTCCAAGTCCAATGAACACAGACCCAGACTCCTAGCCAATCAGAATGGACCAGCCTCAAATTTAAAACCAGGAGCTGTAAGACCCATATCCATACAGAAGCCTGATGATGGCAGATGAGATTCTGCTGAAACGTTGCTACAACTTTAACAGAACTACAATGACGTGGGATAATATCCGAAGGAAGCTAAACAGCATATATATATATCTTTGTGTGTGTGTGTGTTTGTGTGTGTATGTATGTGTGTATACAGATAGATAGATAGATAGATAGGTAGATAGATAGATAGATAGATAGATAGATAGATAGATATGATGGATGAAATGGAAAATCTGTGCATAACATTTGAAAGCATATGCTGCTGAAGCCTGAGGAAAAAAGCAAAGAGTCCTGTAATTTTAATCATTTAAATTTAATTACTTTAATCAGAATCATGCTAATATTCCTACCATTTATTATGGTTATTGTTTTAGAAATATCACATTTGTAGAAGGGAGTGGGAAGTGATTTTTTCAGAGTTTACATTTGAAATAAACTTTAAGATATGTTTCCATGTACATTTTTGTGCACTTTACAAATAATGTTGTAGAAGATTGCTCTATTATGATGATGATAAAAATAGTAGAGTTTTGAAAGGTAGCTCTATTTTGATTTTTAAAACACAATTGGATAAAGCAATTGAATTTATAATTGAGAGATATGAACAGATCCTATATGATAGTCATGTTAAAGTTTGGTTGAATATGCAAAATTTGCCTTAGAATCCCTGGTGATAATTTCATTTTGGATGAAATTATCCTAGAATTCTTCTTCTTCTTTTCATTTTTTTCATGGTAAGTGTAGAATACAACAGTGATAGCCTTTAAATGTTTTTCTCTTGTCAACAGAGTTGTTTTCAGTATAGGATTTTCTATTTGCCAAATCTATTGATCTGTTTGGATGCCAGAAGAACACTCATATCCATTCCAAGAAAGAAAGCTGATTTTCCAGTCCACTGAAGTGAATTATGAAGCTCGGATTTATAAACAATTCATGTGAATGATAATACACGTGTGATAAATTGAATTAAAGAAAATGTATGTAACATTGATTAATTCTGATTCTCTAAACCTATTATTCTATTTGCCTGTGATACATTACAATAGAATGTAAGATAGGAAACAGATAAATAGTAAGTAATTAAGGCAATCTTAAAAATTAAAGCAAAATATATTTATCTACCTTGATAGACATATAGTGAGACTGACTATTACCCTTATATACATTTAAGGGTTCTGTATTCTTAATATGACAACTTTTTAATGAATTGCATTTTTACTCTGCACTTAGAATAATCCAGCATTGGCACGTGCCAAAACTAAAAAATGACAATTTCTACATTCTGGGAGCAAGGCATTTCTGCTTCACAATAGAAAAAGACTTTCCTCATTCTTGCAACCAATATGAAATCTGTCTTTTTAGGAACATTGAAATCTAAATTATTGCATCTCCAAATAGTGTAGTAAATGTTTTGAAAAAGAATTCACAGTTGATCTGGATGTTGTCATTCAGTTACCATGTAACTCACTTCATCCCTATAAAAATGTCTGTGACATCTATAGTTAAAATATTAAGATCAGGTAAAAGGACCAGATTTATCCTGCTAAACCAATGAAGAACATTTTTATTGATAGATCTAATTCCTCATCTTCCTCTAAACCACCCAGTTCAAATTCCAGAATGTCACACATACAAACATGCATGCATACAGACAGATACACATATATACAGATAACATATTGGAAAGGAATGTGCTTCTAACTGTGTAATTTGTCTTTTAAGCATTTTATAAAATGCATGCACAGTTTCTTTCTGATAAATGTTGGGACTAGGCTGAACAAGAAATAACTGCAAAGAAGCAAATGTGATAAAATTGAAATCTGCTTCATGGATGAAGTATAGATTAATTCATATCTCATCCATGAGGCAGACTTTAATTTTATGATATTTGGATGAAAAATGTGATTCCAAATCAAATATTATACTTTACTCAAATATTATGTGTAGGATTTATTGATCTTCTACAGCTTTTGATTTAATATCACATGATAAATTATGGCAAAACTACTGAACTTTACACTTGACTTCTATCTGCTCCTTTAATTTTTATGTTATATGAAAACACATATCTTTAAATCCAATGCAATCAGAAAAGTTCCAGCATTCAGAGCACTTAAGCAGAATTGCATTTTCATATTACTGTCCTTTAACTATTACATTTGTTCCATTGCCTCATATTTAGATAGATTAAATTATCTTAAAATGAATCTCAAATAGTCAATTAGACCAAATTAACTGCTTCAAACTATCTTCCAGTATTCAGTATAATGAATGTATATTTTATATATGATACTTAGTGCACAAAGGCCTGTAGCCAATGGTGCTATTCAACCAGTATAACAACAGGTTCAGTGATCACACACTTTGTGTGTATGAACACCATTTTAAAAAGCCCATTTTCAAGCCCATTTCAGCTATAATACTTATCTTCTACTGCAACCCCAGTGAGTAAAACAGCTGAGGCACAGCAAAACCACTCTGACGCATGAATCAGCTGTGCTCCAAAACAAGGAAATAAAGCACAGGAAAGAGCAGAGGTGAATGGGTGGGGCAAAATGATCACTAGAACTACCAGTTCACCTGAACCAGTACAAACCAGTAGAATCCCATCCCTGGCTGCAACTATCATTTATTTTTGTTTGTTGTTTTAATGTACAAGTGTTCATACTTGTAGCAATCAGTTTCCATCTTGAACCCAACTGATATGTATCACAGAGATATCTTTATTGCTTGTCATGTTACTTGTCATATTAAGATGGAATTAAATAGCATTTAATCTAATCAATGGATACATTGTTTAAAAAAATAGATGGCTGAAATTAATATTTTTAGTAACAAGATTTAACCCAAATGCTTATAAAAATATGGTTTTACTTTTTCAAGGGAAATGAAAGAAAAATATATGTAACTTTGTTAACTACTCTAACCACAGTGATTCGTATTCAGAATAAAGTGTAATTCAGAATTCTGTACAGGTCATTAATTTAATTAGAGCACAACAAGAAAACTAGTCTATTTGAGTACACAGATTTATAGTAAAAGGGCATTTAAATACTGAAATCATTTTCTATGTTGAAATGTAGGATGATGATGTCAATAGCATGTTTTTTGTTTGATTCATTTTGCTCTTTTCCAAGAAAAATGCATTGGTCCTCAATAGAAGTGCATGTACATGGAGAGAAGTATGCAGTAGGGTATCCTAAACCTCTATTTTAGTCCCAGTATTTTAATCCCATCAATGATTTGGATGAGGGGATAGATGGGGAACTCATCAAGTTTGCAGAGAACACCAAGCTGGAAGGAACAGCCAAACTCAAGAAGATAGGCTTAATAAGCACCTTAAACATTGGGTGCTATCTAACAAAATGAAATTCAATGGTGAAAAAAGTGAGGTTCTATATTTAATCAAGAAAAAAACAAATGCACAGGTATAGCTTAGGTAGTACCTGGCTCAATAGTAGTAACTGTGAGAGGGATCTTGGAGTCCTAGGAGACAATCACTTAAATTTCAATGAGCACTGTGCTGTTGCTGCCAAAAAAGTCAACACAGTTCAAGGCTGTAATAACAGAGGGATAGAATCAAGATCATGTGATGTTTTGATGTCATTATATAATGCCTTGGTAAGACCACACTTGTAATACCACATCCAGTTTTGGTCATCACAATAAAAAAAAAGATATTGAGACTATAAAAGTCTCAATATTCTCCAAATCATCTGAAGGCAGGACTGGATTAAAACCTATAAGGAGAGAAGCAGCCAGAATTAAAGAGAAATTTCTAGACAGTGAGAACAATTAATCAGTGGAACAACATGCCTTTAGAAGTTGTGAATGCTCCAACACTGGAAGTTTTTAAGAAGAGATTGAACACTCATTTGTCTGAAATGGTATTGGATTTCCTGCCTAAGCAGGGGATTGGACTAGAAGATCTACAAGATCTCTTCCAATTCTGTGATTCCATTCTATCTGTTCCAAGAATCCTTTATGAAAATAACATGGGCTATGAGAAGAAATCCTGGAACAGCCTTTGCATAGCTACTTGTTTATTTTCTGGAGTAATCTGGAAAAATTAATTTAAGTTCTTGTTATTTCTAAAGATATTTTGAAATCTCTTCTCACTATGCTATATATTCCCACATGGCTGAAAAGCAGAGAATCATGGCAAGTGGATTTCAATAGTCTTAGTAGCCTTTCTGACAGATTCTGTATAGCACCAGGAAGACAATGTCTTACTCAACATTTTATCAAGTATGCATTCAATTAACTAATTTGTTTCCCCTTTTATTATTATTTTAAATTGAGCCAATTTGATATGCTTATCAATTATACAGTATAAAAACCTCCCAAAGTAAATACTATATAGACATAAATAGCAATAGAAGATATAAATAATTTTCAAAAATGCTGTTAGGGATCATTCTAATATCTAGCAAGTATCATGTATATTCACATGAAACCTAAAAGCATATGTAAGGTGCACAGTGTAAATTCAGTTGAGCTGATTTGGGGGGGCGGAGCTGGCATCGCAATGAAACAGCATACAAGCTTAGAGGTCTGAGATCGCTGCCGATATCTTTGCTCCTGGATGGTCCATTTGAATCTAAACGGTCCTGAAGAGATGGTGAAAGTGAAGAGTACAACCTGTTGATCCCAGGGATACCACAAAAACCCTGGTAGATCGAGGAGAAGCTCTTCTTGTCAGTGGCAAAGAGGCAGCCATTAAAGCTGCTGAAGTTGGGACAGCTCCAAAACGGAAGAGAACAGAAAGAGAGAGTGTGCCGGTTTGGTGAGAACTTTTTCTTTATTTTAAGATCTGAAAGACCATTCTAAGGAAAAGAAAGAATCTGTAAAAGTTTTGACAGAAGTGATTAAGCAGTGATTTTAAACAGGAATGTCAAAATAATGTTTTTTTCTCATTGCTCATTGCTTTTTCCCATTAATTTTTTTCTCCTTTTTGATTTTGCAACATTTTAGGCTAGAGACTCCCTTTTAGCCAATTCTCTTTTCAAATATCTTTTTTTTTTTTAATTAATACTTGTTATATTTTTCTGGGAAAGGAGGGGGAAAGTGAAAGCAAAGAAACTTTGTAACACTGCCAACTAGAGGCTTGGAAATATTCTATTTCTCTTTTGACCAGACAAAGCTGAGAAAGAAAGAACTGAGGCTCCTTTTTTTTTTTTCTCAAGAACATTGCTATTTGATAAGATAAAGGGATGAGCACGGGAGAGTATTATTGCAGGTGCTCTTCTGGGTTTCTATCAACAGCTGGAGCCTGGTGTTGAAGTTTATAGGAAAAGAAAGATGATAAGTCTGTGGAGAGGAGTGCTATAATAAGAGCCTTGGATAATTAAACAAAGTGCAGTGTGGTTTTTTTTTTTTTCTCCTAAGCTGCGCTACCCCTCCTCAACAGTTTATTTTTTGAAATAAATAATTTTTTTGTAATAAGTTTAATTTTTACTCTTGCTTTTTATTTTATAATAAAATAATTCTTTTTTTTAGGGGAGTAGCCTTTTTTTCTCTTTTTCTCTTTCTGCCTTGCTGGTATTTTTGTTTTTTCCATCTATCTCTCATACTGATTTTTTCCTTTTTTTAAATCTTCTTGGCCTTTTTTCCCCTCCTCTTCTCTTATGCAGCCTGTTATATTTGAGACCTTTTAATTTGGATTAAGGTATTGAAGAACCTAAAGAGATTTTTCTTTCTTTTTTTATCATTATTACTATTTGGCTTTTTTCCTCCTATTTTTATTTGGAATTTCAATTGGTTATTTCATAATTGGATTAATTGAAGAACCTGAAGATTTTGAATTGTTTGAAATGAATAGAAAATTAATAGCTCCTGGTTCTCCAACTTCCACTTCCTCCTCTCCACCATCTGGAGGACAATGATCGATACAGACAATGTTAAGGCAAGAGAAAGAACAAGAAAAAGAAAAAGTGACCCTGCAGTTGATTTTGCAAGGAATTCAAAACATTCAAACAAGATCTGAGAATATTGAAAAGAGAAAAGAGATCATCGAACAAAGAACAGAGAACACTGAACAAAGAATAGGGAAAACTGATGAAAAAGTGGAGAACATCCAACAAATGATGAGGAAGTATGACGAGAGACTACTGAAAATTGAAGAAGAAGATAAACAAAGAGATAAGAAGATTGGAGACATTGATAACAGATTAACAGTGGTTGAACAAGACAAAAGTGGTATGTTGTGATGGGAGATGGATAGATCAGAATTCTATCTTAGATTTCAAAACATAGAGGAAGAAAAAGGACAAAATCTAGCTGAGATAATGATAGAAATATTGGCTGAAGCTTTGGAAATACCTGAAGAGAAGATGATGGATGGAATAGATGAGGTCTATCGAGTTTTCACAAGATATGCAATGAGAAATAACCTACCAAGAGAAGTTCACATCAGATTCACAAAGAAAGCCATTAAAATGCAAATATTGCAAGTGGCAAGAGAGAAAACTCTGAAATATAAAGATAAGGAGATTGTGGTTTTGAAACAAGTACCCAGAAGAGTGAGAGAGATGAGAAGAGAATACTGATTTTTGACCAAATTGCTACTTAAGAAAGAGGTGAATTGTAGATGACTGATTCCAGAAGGTTTGATGTTCACATGGCAAGAACAGAGATACAGAATTGTCTCAATTGAGAAAGCTGAATCATTTTACACAGAATTTTTCAGAGGGAAAGAGGAAGAGGCAGAAAAAGAAATTTTGCCAATTGAATTCCAAGAGGACTGCCAAATGACGACTGAAAAAGAAGAAGGTGCAGTAGGTGGAAAGGAGGAAGCCAAAGAACAACGTGAACCAAAATCTACAAGAGCTGCCAAACCTAATTATAAAATATAATCATGGAAGAGAAAAAAATTGATTACAATTAATATAAATGGATTTAATTCAGCTGTTAAAAGTTGAATTAAATCAACTTTTTAAATCCATTAAAATATAAATATCAAATTTGATATAAATTGCAAGAAAAAAGGAGTGGTTTTATATGTTCAAGAAACCATTCCACCTAATGGTGGAAATAATGGACAACAATATGAAAACTCTCCTGATTGGAATCTATGCCCTGAATGACAATCAAGAAGAATTTTATATAAAATTACATATGAAAATAATTGAACTGGACTATGCTAATATAGTTATGATGGGAGATTTTAATGGAATTGCAGACAACAAATTGGACTATACAGCACAGAAAACAATAAACCAAAACAGAAAGACTCTCCCTAAATCTTTCTTCAAAATGGTAGATGAAATGAATTTAAAAGATACATGGAGAGAAAGAAATGCCAAAACTAAACAATACACCTTTTTTTCAAATAGACATTTATCATGGCCCAGAATAGATATGATATGGATTAGTCAACAGAATTGTTAATTAATATTCAAGAAATAAATACTGAATCAAGTACTTGGGCAGATCATAATCCACTGACAATTAAATGGAAAGGACAAAGAAGAAGATCTCGATGGACGTTAAATAATACAATGTTAAAGGAAAAAGATTTCACACAGTGGATGGAGAAAGAATTCGCTTTTTTTTTTTTTTTTTGAGAAAACAAAAAAGAAGATACATCAATTCAGAATGTATGGGATACAATGAAGGCATATACCAGAGGCGTGGTAATAGACTATACAAGGAAAAGAAATACCATGAAAAGATTATCCTCTAAGGCATTAGAGGATGAGTATAAAGGACCTGAAAAAGAGCTACAGAAAATGCCACAGAAAAAGGACATTAAGCTAAAAATGGATATAATTAAACATAAAATAGGTTTAATCGTAAAAGAAGAACTTGCACAGAAAATTGGAGGTGCTAAAAAGAACTACTTTGAAGATGCAAATAAACCAGGTAGATGGTTAGCATATGAACTGAGAAAGGAGAAAGAATCAAGGGAAATATTGCAATTAATAGATGACCAAGGCCAGGTTTGGTATGGTAGTAAAGAGAAGAAGGAAATCATTTGAGACTATTATGGGAAACTATACACACAAGAGAATATTGTTGAGGAAAGAGTTAAACAGTATTTGCAGAATGCTAATTTACCCCAGATACTGAAAGAGATCAAAACAATGTTAGAAAGCAATATGATGATGATGGAGTTAACTTAAGTACTTAAGAAGCAAAATAATAGAAAGGCACCAGGCCCAGATGAACTTCCAGCAGAATTTTACAAAACATTACAAGAATCATTGAACTTTCCATTGCTAGAAGTTATGAATGAAGTTATGTTAAAGAGGATATCTAAATCATGGTCAGAAGCTTACATCATACTTGTTCCAAAAGAGGAGACCGACCCACTACAAATCAAGAACTGTAGACCTATTTCCCTACTAAACGCAGATTATAAAATTTTTGCTTAAGTATCGGCAGAAAAACTTAAAAATACTTCAATAATTTTATTCATCCTGATCAAAATGGATTTCTGCCAAAGAGACAAATTAAAGACAATATGAGAATAATCTTGGACACTTTGGAATACTATGAGGCACAGCCTGAAAAACAAATGGCTTTGATATTTCTAGATGCACAAGAACGCATTTGATAATGTGAATTGGCAATTCATATTATTACATCTGGAACAGATGGGCTTTTCTAGAAAATTTATCCAAGCAATAGAAGTTTGCAGATTACCTGGTTTTTATCTTAGAAGATCCACTAGAAACAGCATCAAAATTGATAGAAAAGATAGAGACATATGGTAAGGTGGCTGGTTTGAAAATAAATAAAGATAAGACAAAGATTCTGACAAAGAATATGTTATCAAGACAAAAGGAAGAACTGCAGATCTATTGAAAATCCAGGTCACTAATAAGATCAAGTACTTGGGGATATATTTGACAGCAAGATGCAGTACACTATTAATGGTCAGATCATAAAATATAGTAACAAAATATGTAGACTTTTAGAAAATACTAAATACATAAAGATGTATTATTTTTCTTATTATATCTACAAAATGATTTTGGATAGATTTGGGATGATAATATGAATTGTCACAAAATAAATTGAGTAAAATATGATTATTTCTTAAAGCATGAATGAATAATAAGTGTAGTCAAATGATTGATTAATAATGATATTAATACATTTAATATTGGATTGAAAATACGAGATCATATAAAATATAATTGTAATTGAAGACTATAAATGGAAACACAAAAAAAATTGTAAACAAACCGACACACTGTATGTATATATATGGAAGATGGCCTGATGTTTTTATGTTTTGTTTGTTTATGTTGTTTTAAAAACCAATAAAAATTAATTAAAAAAAAGAAGATATGAACAATTTTCAAAAATGCTGTTAAGGATCATTCTAATATCTAGCAAGTATCATGTATATTCACATGAAACCTAAAAGCATATGTAAGCCACATACAAGGTGTGCAGTGTAAAATCAATTAAGTTCATGTTGCTATCCTGTCAGCAAAAAGATACATACTCTAAAAAAATGTATAGTCGTAGCATCTCAAAATCTTGGTAGTATTTTGTGGTCTACTTTATCAAGTGCCTTATTGAAGCCCAAGTACACACAGCATACACACAGCATACACTGGTCCATTTATTTTGTCACTTTGTCAAACAATGAAATAAGATTCGTCTGGCATGAACTGTTTTTAACAAACTTATGTTGGTTTTCTGTTATGACTTCATTTGCCTCTCGGTGTTCACAGATTCATTGCTTGATTTTCTTTTTCAGAATCTGTCCAGATATTGAAGTCAGACTGAAAGGTTTGCAGTTTCCTGGATCTATTTTTTTTCCTTTTTTGAAGATGGGAACTACATCAGATTTTTTTCAGTCCTCTGGTAGTTCCCTGTTGCTCCAGGATCTTTGAAAGATATAGTTCAGTTGTTCTGAGTTCACACCAGTTCCTTCAGAATCTTAGAGTGTAATCCATCTGGTCCTGGTGATTTGAACTCACCTAGGGTATACTCTAGCAATATTCTCTTATCATTTTCTTGCCAATTTTAATTTATATTCCTAATCTATTTTTGATAGGTTGGATTGGTTTTTCTGTTTGTGTAAAGACAGGTGCAAAAAAATGAGTTAAGTAGTTCTGCTTTCTTCTTGTTGCTTGTCCCCTTCTTGCCACTTTTTCCCATGAATGGACTAATCATTTCCTCAATTTTTTCTTGTTTTATTACATATTTTTCTTGTTTTTAACATGATAGAGGATAAGATAGGATACATCTTACAAAAACTGGAAAGGAGGTATTTGTTGGGTGATAAGATAGTGAATTCTGTATGACCCCTATGGATACAACTCTATAAAGCTCTGGAAGCAAATGCAATTATTACAATTCAGCTAGTTTTCCATTTCAGCCCCAAACAAGAAGCATGCAGATAGCAGAAGCTGTGCTTTTATTTTTCTTTGTTCTATTCTGTTTAATTTTTCATTTCTCTCCACTACCACCCTTGCTCTCTCTTAATAAACAAAATTATATTTGGTACTTTATCTCATACCAAATGGTGAAACATCAGAATTCTGAAGAATCAAGGTATGAAGAATGGGATAGGATCTTTTGATTTTCATAGATTTATTAATTTATAATATGACATACAAAAAGAGTACAAAAGCAAATATTAGATAAATTAGGAAAGAAAAAAGGGAAGTTGATAGTGGGGGAAAGCAAGGGAAAAAGAAAAAAAAAAGGGATTGACTTCCAACTCCTTTGGTGCAGTAAAATAAGACATTAAGATCTATACCCAACTTTTTACTTTTTCATAGTAATTGAAACTAGCCATTTCTATAATAGTATTATCTATTGTTGGTATTTAACACCAGTCAAATTGTCAAGAATGTAAAAAGATACCTTAAATGAATGTTGGAAATGTAAATGTAGAGAAGGGACTTTTTATCATCTATGGTGGACATGTGATAAAGCAAAGAAATATTGCAGCAGGGTTCATATCTTAAGACAGAAAATTCAGAATGGGACAGTATTAAGCAACAATAACCAGTTTCAAATGCAAGTTCTTGTGTAAGCTGATACACCATGTTTTCGACAACTGCCAGCAAAACAGATATGAAATTGCTCTACTATTACTAATGCATTTCTGAAGGACAGGTCCATGGGAGATTTCTGAAATTTAACATATGGTTATAAAGACCAGTTTATTAATTTTCAAAAAATGCAGAGTTTTAAAATCATGAATATATTTCATTTCTTAAAATCCTGAATTTTTGCTAAGTTAAGAAGTCTGAGAGATAATAAATAAGTCTGAGAGATAATAAATATGTTTAGAGTTCATGTTTTGAAATGTCTTTTCATTTGACAACATCTGTTACAAAAGTATTCTAAATAGAAATGGAGGGGAGACAATAAAATGAAACAAAAGAGTTTCAAACAGCGGAAATATTTTCCCTCAGATTAGAGAAATTACTTTTACAAGAGAATAAATGGAAGTGGTAGAGAAAAGAGAAACATACTTATGACTTTACAGATGGCTGTTTTTCTTAATTATATAGATACAGTTTAGAATTCCCTAATTGGTCATGCTTCACAAGTAATAGCAGTTTTCCAAGATAAACAAATGTTCATATTTTTCATACTTAATCAGTTTGTGTGCAAAAAAATTGCCATATTCTAAGCCTTCTATATTATTTTGCAATAAACTACCATCTGTAGTTTTATTTTACCGAATATCTGGGATGACCAGAGAATTTGATTATGTGGCAGATGGCTTATGGTGGATACATTTTATTTTTCCCCCTAAACAAAGAAGAAAAGTGACTGATACAAATTGTTCTTTTCATTAGTTCATTCATTAGTTCATTAGGTCCCTAAAAGTAAGTTTCTTTGAGCAAATATCTATCTGTATGCACTGTGACTATTTTATGCACTGTGACTACTCACACCTTTCTTGACTTTGGCAGTAAGGCATTAAGATCATTCATTCTGCATGCAAGAATATCATTTGTGGACAGCATGCAAAATATACACACTTTGCTTGATCTGTTGGCAGCTTCTCCAGAGAGATATAAACTTAACACTTCACGATCATAATCTCTGCAATTATTTGTTAAATATCAGTTTAGAAAAAGGAGACTGTGCGCTATGTCTGCCTTCTGCCATTTTTATGAGATTTCAAATTTTCATAAGGTTTTATATATAAAAATCAATAAAATTCTGTATTTGAGATTCCAGTTTTCCTCTTTTGATTAAAAGAAGATGACTTTACCTTTTGATACTCAAAACAAGAAGTCATTTTGTTATAGCATCCAACAAATGATAACTCACTGCCATCTTTGCTAATAATTTACAAATTACATCTAAAACCAAATTCTAATATTCCAAGTGTCAGGAATAGTTGAAAAGTGCTCTCCCATCAAATAATTCATAAATGCTGTCAGTTGGAATGCCTACCAACCACATGTTGGAAAGACTCAGAGAAAAGGGTGAGAATTATTTGACCTGAAACCTGCATATTTTAACTACGTCTTCAAGAAGCCTCAGCTTTCTTTTTATTTTTAATCATATTTCCATTTATTAGTATGCATAATAGTATTATCTTAAATTATAGTGTGTTCTGTTCCAAAGGTGCTTTTTCAAGAGACAACTAGACTTTCTTTGTTTTTGCTTAAAGACATTTCACTTTTTATAAAAAAAAAAAAATTATTCAGTTCTGATCAGTCAGAACAGGAATGTACAATTATTGGAGAAAAAACATTAAAACTATGGACAGACCAATTATGTTTAAACCAGAACACACTGACGTTGAAAAACTGTACTGTCTTCAAAACATTTTCTGTGATAATAGCAGAAATTATAATTAGGAACTATTTACTTTCTGGCTCTCTTCATGTTTTTTTTAAACAAATGTTTCCATAGCCTTAGTTACTTTCTCAGTTGGAGGCATAACTAGGATGATCACGGTCTCCTAAAAAAATGGTATTCACTGGTTTGATATTGATAAGTCATATTCCAAAGATGAAGCTGCTCTTTGTAAAAATTAGATCACCAATAACAGCATTTGAGTTTAGTCTTAATAAACTTCTGTCTTAATACACTTCTATCAGAAGCATGACTGTGAGTACAGATTATACAAAATAAGTTCCACATAGGAGTGGATGGGGTTGCTTTTCTTGGTTGGAACAGCGAGGAAAATTCACTATAGTAACTGTTCCAAAGATTTTGATCGTTTCATTTTGCCTTTTCTCTATCTAAAAACCAATATAGACAGATTGCTTGCCAAGGTAAAAAAATTAAGATGAAACTTGAGGAAGAGGATCCTTTTCCTTTTTATTTAAATTTCCTTGGAAAGTATCATGCACTGTGATTGGGGCCAATTTCTTTCATAAAGAAATCAACTGTGGCAAAACAATGTAAAAATAATATGTGGTTTCATCTCTGCTTTGAGTATATCCAGATCCATATGGAAGACCATGCTAAGACACAATTCCTAAATAAAACCTAAAGGCAGTATTCCTTAATGCCAGATGACAAACATGTCATAGAAAACAAATACATCAAAACTAAATTCCATCCCCAAAGCATTTACCCTTATCATAAATCATTTTCTAAAAAGTAACTAAAGAGTAATGATCACAACTTGGCACTCAGATCCTGTTTTTCACCTCTTTCCTTATTTCAAAATTTTGATAAAGGAGGAACAAAAGAATAACACATGCAATATTTGGGTTGATGAATTGTTTTCATTTATGCTGTCCTATGAAGTGCCAAATTATTCATAAGACTTGTGTTAAGTCTAAATTTTTGGACATCACTTTTTTTCTGATCCCAGCTGGATTTGACTTTAAATTTGGCTAATGTATTGCACAGTCTTAATTCATGTTATCCCTTAAATTTTAACAACATATTTTGGTGAATAACGACAATAGATTATGATAAAATTATTTTTCTAGAAAGGAAAATTAATTTCTGTGTTTACAGTGCATAGGGCTAATGTTAATTGTGCATACAATTAGTCTTGCATTGCATTCCTACTGAAGATATTATCATTGTGCAGAATCTATAGGTGCTTTGTGACTCTACAAAAAGGAATTAAAATATTGAATGGAAAATATTGGTTTGCATATGATTAGTAAAAATAAGAATTCAAAGGAGGAATGTCTCAAAAATAATCTTCTGGTTTTATTTCACTATAAATTTTCCTTGGAAAAAAAATTGCCTTTAATGTTTATCTCCTCGTCTGAATTTTTTTTTGACGTGTTGACATAAACAATTTTCTCTTTTCCATCTGGTTACTAATTGCAATTACACTGGAGAAGGCAGTGATTATTAGAATTCTTTCACATAATAGGATATCACAGTTTCAAAGCTTTCTGACATTGTATTATATTACTTTATAATGTCCAGATCTGTATTTTTATATCTATTTATTGCTAAATAGTCTAACAATTGAGTCACTCTATTGGGGTGAATCAAAATACTAAAGGCCCTATCACACTGGCCGATGGATGCAAAATGTTTATAAAAAGGACACAGCGGACGAGTAAAATGTGCCATCCATTGTTATCCGCTCTCAAAAGTACCCTGAATTTGCATAACCAGAGAGGACAACACGGAAAGGAATGGAGGGGGGAGGACGAAGGGCAGATGGAAAGCAGATGCTCCACAGAAGACTAGCAGATGGAAGCAGATGGGAGCGGATGACACATCCGCAAGGCTTCCGGGGGACCTCAGCAAAGCAGACGCAGAATGGATAAAGCGGATGCAGAGCGGATGAAGCGGATGCAGAGCGGAAGCCTAGTGGATGCCTAGCGGATGCCTAGCGGAAGCCTAGCAGATGCCTAGCGGATGCCTAGCATTCACTGCGCATGCGGTGAGGATGCATTGTGTCAGCCCCGCGGATATAAAGGGAAGCAGCTCCCAAGCAGGTCAACATTCAGAGGAAAGACCTGCTTCCAGAAACATCGCCTTCCTGCCTGCCTGCCAGCCAGCCAGCCTGCCTGCCTGCCTGCCTGCCTGCCAGCCTGCCTGCCTGCCAGCCAGCCAGCAACCCCACAACCATGGGAAAGAAGAGAAAGCCTCAGCCATCTACTGCCAGCCTCCCACCCCCTGGCCCTCACTCTGCTTCTGCTGGGGCTTCTGCAGCACGGGCTCACTCTTCTGGGGCTGGGGCTTCTGCTGCTTCTGCTTCTGAAGGAGCTGATGATGATGCTTATGGCGGTGGTGCTTCTGCTGGTTCTTACTTTGTTGATGCTGCTTCTGGCGATGATGCTTCTGCTGGTGCTTACTCTGCTGATGCTACTTCTGGCAATGGTGCTTCTGCTGGTGCTTACTCTGCTGATGCTGCTTCTGGTGGTGGTGCTTCTGCTGGTGCTTACTCTGCTGGCGCTGCTCCTTGTCCTGCTGGTGCTCCTGGTCCTGCTGGTACTCCTGGTCCTGCTGGTGCTCCTGGTGCTGCTGGTCCTGCTCATGCTCCTGGTCCTGCTGGTGCTTACTCTGCTGCTGCTGATCCTGGTGCTGCTGGTGCTGCTGGTGCTGCTGGTGCTGCTGCTGGTGGTGTGGAGGAGCAACCTGTAAGCCCCTCTGATGAGGGCCCATGTGGTCCTGCCAAAGGGAGGAAGAGGCAAACGCGAGAATGGGAGAGGAGGCAATACAATATCAAGGAGGAACATGAGGATGAGGTGCTGGAGTGGCTGAGAGAGAATGAGTATCTATGGCAGAAGGGACACAGGCTGTATAGGGACACCAAAAGGAAGTAGGCTGCTTGGAGAGAGAAGGCGGAGAGCCTGGGCTACACTTCGGAGGTGCTCCTCGGCTGGTGGAAGCACATGCACACCTGGTATGGGAAGCTGCACCTCAAGAAATCTAGCCAGGCCGCGGTCAAGCTGACGGTCAGAGAGAACTACATCATGACAAGTGCAGCTTCCTGGAGGGTGAGATCTGCCACCGAGGAGCAGCCCCTCTCACAACCCTCTCTCTCAGGCAGCCTGCTGAGAGCCAGTCCTCTTCTGGCAGAGGGTCAGCTCCTGTCTCCAGGCAGGAGAGGGGTGTCAGAGACTGGGTGGACACTTGACTTGGGTCATTTTTCTTTTACAGCTTATTATTAATAAAGATTATCTTTGCTTCACACACTTGCTTCATTTATTTTATTAAATATAGTCTTGGTGGAAACTTTTAGAAATGGTTTAAGCCTTTGCATGCTTATGGGATGGGTTAAGATAGCAGTGGGTTGGGCAGGGAAACCTTTGGGATGGGCTAAGATAGCAGTGGGATGTGCAGAGATACCTTTGGGATGGGTAATAGCTGTGGGATGGGCAGGGATACCTTTGGGATGGGTAATAGTTGTGGGATAGATAAACCTCCAGTGCAAGCATAGTGGGACTCTGTGGTCCACCCTCCCAGGTGCCACACCTTTGGCCCTTCATTATCAATAACAATGTAAGCATTCATCCACACATGTCAACATAAACACAACTCTTTATTAAATACCCTGTTCATTGTAGGCCAACCCAACATACATGGCACAATCTCATCCGTGTGATGAGACAGGCTGAAGGAAGCATCCGTTAATCATCTATCACCCTGTCTTGCCACTCCACTGCTCCAGCTGGGGAGTTGCACCAGTGTCTCAGGAGGTTGCGCTGCTTCTTCCCTTCACGTGAAGCTCTGTTGGGGCCTTGCACATCCTCAGTGTCTATCAGGTTTCGCCCTTGCCTCCATTCCCCAGACTCAATGTCCCCATTGCCTTGTTGGAGGTCCACAAGCCTGTTCTGCAAGACTGGGTAGCGGGTGCACATGAGATTGTGCAGGATGCAGCAAGGTTCCATGATCCTCCTCACGGTCTCTAGGTATTGCTGCATGGTGGTGAGAAGTACCTGGAACCTGTTGGCCAGGATGCCAAAGGCGTTCTCCACCACCCGCCTTGCCCTGGACAGCCTGTAGTTGAAGATCCTCTCTTCATGGGTGAGGCATCTGGAGGTGTAGGGCTTCATGAAGTAGGTTATGAGGGAGAAGGCGTCATCACCCACGATGAAGTATGGCACATATTACGTGTCATTGGGCAGGGGGTCTGGATCTGGGAAGCCCATGATGAGGTTGCATTCCAGCCCCTCCTTGAGGTGACTGGCATTGTATACCTGGGCATCTGAAGCTGACCCGTTGCCTGAAGCATCAATGTACATGAACTTGTAGTCAGCATCGACCATGGAGAAGAGGATGATGCTGAAGAAACCCTTGTAGTTGAAATAAGTGGACCCTGACTTGGCTGGCACTTTGCAGGCCACGTGCTTGCCATCTATGGCTCCAACGGTGTGGGGGAAGTTCCACTTCTGATACCACTGCTCTGCAACTTTCTTCCAGCCTTCTTCAGTGGAGGGGCACTGGAGGAGCTCCTCCAGGTATTCTTCGATGATGGCCTGCACCACTTCTCTAACCACAATGCTGATGGTGTTGTGTGGCACCCTCCAGCTGTACTGCATGCTCCTGTAGGTGGTCCCTGAGGCCAGGTGGTGCAGAGTCAGTTCTACCTTGAGCCCAGGGTCCAGGCTGGGCTGGAAGTTGGTGCTCTGCTTGGTCAACCTGGGTGTAAGCCACTCCACAACTTCATCAAACATGGCTGGAGGCATCCTCATAAAGTTCTGGAATGCACCAGGGTCTTTGTTCCTCAGCTCCACCATCAGCTTGTTGTACAGTCTGTACTCTGCTCTTCTCCTGATCCATCTTCGGACCCAGATGCTTCTTGGCTGCCTCCTTTTCTTCGCGTAGAACAGGTGAAAGAGCCTGTAGATGGCTTCACACTGTTGCAGAACAATTGTGGCTACCCAAAGGACTGTGTTACGATCCATGGTGGACATGACTGGATGCTGTGGAAAAGCAAGAGCCAGATGAAGGCTGCAGAGGTCTGCACAGCAGAGCTGCTGGACTGAAAATGAGATCCAGGTGAGTTGCTCCCCCTTTTTATAGGCAATATAAGTTTTCCACTATGTGTCCTTTTGCATCCTCTAGACATCCTCTAGACATCCTTAATATCAGAGATAGGTCCCCTCTGTGAACGCTTTTTCTGTTTTAAATGCTTTACATGCGAGCTGCATCCGCTTTCATCCTTTCTCCATCCGTGCTACTAATGCTGCGCGTCCATTCCACGTCCGTTTCGCTTCCTCCCTGTGTCTGTTTTCCGCTGGAGCGGATTTGAGTTGCGTGAATGCACAGCAGATGCCAAGCGGATATAGCGGGTGCATAACGGATGCCGACGGATGCAGAACGGATGTTCCCCGTATGCGTAGTGGATGCAGAATGGATGCGTTGGATACATTTTCCGCTCAAAAAGTTTTGAGCAGCTCAAAACTTTTTGAGTGAATGGAACCTCATTCGACGGATGCTGGATGGATAGAGAGGAAGAAAAACGGACGCAGTGAGTACAGAACGGATGTATCGCGTTAACCAATGGATGGCAAGTGTGTCTCTCCATTTTATATCCTCTTTCCATCCGTTGGTGCAGCGTGACATGGGCTTAAACTGTTGTGTGTCCCAGGGGAAAGACATCACTCTGGTTAAAATTGTTTCACATTGTTTTGCTGCAAGTTCTCAACTTTTCTGTAGGTTTTTTTAAAACGTCAAAAATATATAAAACATTTAATCAAAATTAAATCTTACAGATGTATGTATTTATTATGTCATTATATGAGTGTATACATGGATAGATACATCACTATAGAAAAACATTTACACAGGATAGGAGAAGAGACTCTGAAAAGAACATGGTTAAATAGACCGGCTATATATGGCCAAAGAGTAAGCTAAGTGTATGTATACTGTATACTGTTTTCTCAAGCTATATGTTGAACATGTATTGAAGAGTAATGGAGTGGAAAAATACTCCATATTTTTCTATAGCCTGTATTATGCTGATGATAGTAGCTAATATAAAATGCAATTTTAAGAACTAAACAACTATTAACACTAAAGGAAATAACAGTTAATAAATATGCTGTATATTAACAGATAGAAGAGGAGCAATGAACGTTTTGGAAAAGTTTTCCAAAGGTTGTAATGAATCTATACCTATACTCAGATTCATTTATGGAATGTTTTTTTCAATGATTCTCTATGAAAAAACAAACAAACTGGGAACTGAGGAAACAGGATACGAAAAGTATTGACCATAGGCCAATACTCCTGTGAATACCATGGATAGCTAAGAAAGAAAATCATTTAAATCAATCAAATATTCTCATTCAAAGGACAAATGACCAGGCTCCAATTCTCATATTTTGAACTCATTACAGAAAGAGAAGAAAGAGATTGCCAGCAAGAAGGTGAATAGACTCAATTATAGCAGCAATTTGTAGACATGAAGAACTGGCTTGTGGTTAGATCATTCTGGAGAAAATCTATATGGCTGCTAAGAGTTAATGCCAATTTGATGTCATATAATCAATGAGTCAACTGGTTTTTTTTTTTAACCAAATCTCTGGCATGCCATTCAATTGCTTACAGGTCTAGAAAAAGAGTGCTATTTCCTACAAAAAAGTAAAAATATCTTCCAACGACTATCACAGAAATAAATATTGTGCAGCTCAGATCCTTGTTGAGGATCCGAACTTTGTCAAGGACCTTGTAGTATTCATCTCAAATGATCTAAGTGCTAAAGCGTACTGTAACTACAAAGCCAAAAGGCATTAAGAGTTGTTAATCTAATGCTACGTAGCTTTTTCTCTGGTAATATCACACTACAGACTAGAGCATCCAAAACATTTGCTTGACCTAAACTTGAGTAAAGTTCATCAGTTTGGAACCCATATCATGCATCTGATATTAACACAATTGAAAAAGTCCAGAAATATTTCACAAGAAGAGTCCACTCCTCTACTCATTGCAGAATACCTTATGCCACCAGACTTGAAACTCTAGACCTAGAAAACCTTGAATTACACAATCTTCAGTTTGATCTAAATGTTGCAGCAAATTTTGCTTTCAAATCAGGACACAAGACCACGAAAGGTTGGAGAGTACAGGTTTTACTTGTGCACAAAGGTTCAGAGCATTAGTATGGCAAATTCTGAACCCCCCTTTCTTCCTAAAGGCCCTGTCACACTGCCCAACGGATTCAAAACGTATGTAAAAAGGACATAGCGGACGAGAAAAATGTTCCATCCATTGTTATCCGCTCTCAAAAGGGGCAAAAATTTGCATAACCAGAGCAGATAACACAGAAAGGAACGGACGCAGGGAGGATGCAGGGCAGATGGAAAGCAAATGCAGAACGGAAGCCCAGTGGATGGAAGCGGATGAGGGCGGATAGCACATCCGCTAGGCTTCCGGGGGACCTCAGCAAAGTGGATGCGGAATGGAAACAGTGGATGCAGAGCGGATGCACAGCGGATGAAGCGGATGCAGAGCGGAAGCCTAGCGGAAGCACAGCGGAAGCCGAACGGATGCCGAGCGTTAATTGTGCATGTGGCGGGGATGCATTGCATAAGCCACATGGATATAAAGGGAAGCAGTTTGCACGTGGCCAGCATTCGGAGGAAAGACCTGCTGCCGGATACATCGAGTCCTTGCCTGCCCTGCCTGCATGCCTGCCTGTAAGCCTTGCTGCCAGCCTTCCTGCCAGCCTGCCTCCAAGCTTCCTGACCAGCCTCCCTGCGAGCCTTGCTCTCTGCCTGCCTGCCAACCTTGCTGCCAGCCTGCCTTCCAGCCTCCCTGCCTGACAGTCTGCCTGCCAGCCTTGGTGCCAGGCTTCCTGCCAGCCTGCCTGCCAGCCTTCCTGCCTGCCTGCCTGCCTGCCAGCCTTCCTGCCAGCCTTGGTGCTGCCAGCCTCCCTGCCAGCCAGAAACCCCAAAACCATGGGGAAGAAGCGAAAGCCTCCGCCACCTGCTGCCATCCCTGGCAAGAGGGACAGGGCCACCCTCCCACCCTCTGTCCCTGACTCTGCTTCTGCTGGGGCTTCTGCTGCTCGGGCTCGCTCTTCTGGTGCTGGAGCTTCTGCTGAAGCTGCTCCTAGCAGTGGTGCTTCTGCTGGTGCTTACTCTGCTAAAGCTGCTCCTGGCGGTGGTGCTTCTGCTGGTGCTCACTCTGCTGAAGCTGCTCCTGGTCCTGCTGGTCCTGCTGGTCCTGCTGGTCCTACTCGTCCTGCTCGTGCTCCTGGACTTGCTCGTACCGCTCGTCCTGCACGTGCTCCTGATCTTGCTTATCCTGCTTGTCCTGCTCATGCTCCTGGTCCTGCTCGTGCTCCTGGTGCTGCTCGTGCTCCTGGTGCTGCTGGTGCTGCTGGTGCTGCTTCTGATGATGATGATCCTGCTGCTGCTGCTGCTGCTGCTGATGATGATGATGATCCTGCTGGTGATGATGATGATGATGATGATGATGATGATCCTGCTGCTGCTGGTGGTGGTGATGGTGTGGAGGAGCAGCCCCTACTACATGGGAGCCCCTCTGATGAGGGCCCATCTGGTCCTGCCAAAGGGAGGAAGAGGCATATGCGACAACGGGAGAGGAGGCAATACTATATTGAGGAGGAACACGAGGATGAGGTGCTGGAGTGGCTGAGAGAGAATGACTATCTGTGGCGGAAGGGACACCAGCTGTACAGGGACACCAAAAGAAAGCAGGCTGCTTGGAGAGAGAGGGCAGAGAGTATGGGTTACACTTTGGAGGTGCTCCTCGGCTGGTGGAAGCACATGTACACCTGGCACAGGAAGCTGCAGCTGAAGAAATCTGGCCAGGCCACGGTTAAGCTGACGGACAGAGAGACCTACATCATGGCCAGGTGCAGCTTCCTGGAAGGGGAGATCCGCCACCGAGGAGCACCAGCAGCCCCTCTCACAACCCTCTCTCTCCGGCAGCCTTCTGAGAGCCAGTCCTCTTCCGGCCGAGAGTCAGTCCCTGTCTCCAGACAGGTTTCTGTGGAGCGTGCCATGGCGGAGAACCCGCAGACAGCTGTTGTAACCGTGGTGGAGCGCGTGGAGGACTCCCTGGTGCGGTGGGAGAAAGGAGACATCGAGTCCACCACAGTCCTAGCCGCATCCACCCCCCCCCCAGCTCCGCCTCCACAGAAAGGCAGAGAGCCAGACAGCAGGAGGGGCAGAGCCACACTGTACTCCTGGAGATCAGGGACACCATTCGCACCAGTATAGATCTCCTCTCTCAGCTGGTCAGCACTGACTCCTCATCCTCCAACAGGAAGCCCTTCCTCACCGATGTAAACCAGACCCTCAGGAACATGGAGGAACCCCAGTACCAGGTGGTGAAGGACCGGATCACCGAGCTGCTTCACAAACCTCCAGATCCAGAGGAACCTGCTTCCACCCAGTCCAGGTCTGCTCCTCCACCCCAGGTGATGTCCCTCCCATTCCTCACCTACCAGGGCTATGGCTACCAGGAGGTCCAGCAGCACAGGTAGCAGCCCTTCCCAGTCCAGGCACAGAGTCATCAGGCGACACCGTTGTCACCGGTTCCACTGATGCCACCGATTCCACCCACGCCAATGATGCCACCGATGACAGCGATGCCACCCACGCCACCGATGCCATGCACACCAGTCCTCACCCAGCTGGAGAGCAGACAGCCCCACTACACTACTCCTTCCTCCACCACACAGCCAAGCCCGGCCTCAGAACATCTGTCATCAGTACTGGGGCTGACACCCCATGGCATGGAGGAAGGACCTCTCAGCATCACGGCTCTGAGCAGCTGTCCGAGAGCTTTCTCAACACACCGTCACCTGTTGTCCTCGAGGGGCCAGGCACCCCAGTGTTGCTTCAGACCAACACTGCAGCAGCAACCAGCTCCACAGCACCTGGAACCTTCACCCCTGAGACTGGAAACACCTCCGAGTGAACGTGAAGACTGCCAGAGACTGGGTGTGGACTTTATTTGGACACTTGACTTCGGTCATTTTTCTTTTACAGCTTGTGGTTCAGTAAAGTTTATCTTTGATTCACACACTTGCTTCATTTCTTTTTTTTAATAAAGTCTTGGTGGAAACTTTTAGAATTGGTTTAAGCCTTTGCATGCTTGTGGGATGGGTTAAGATAGCAGTGGGATGGGTAATAGCTATGGGATAGATAAACCTCCAGTGCAAGCATAGTGGGACTGTATGGTCCACCCTCCCAGGTGCCACACCTACGGCCCTTTATTATCAATAATAATGTAATAATTATCCACACATGTCAACACAAACACAACTCTTTATTAAACGCCCTGTTCATTGTAGGCCCACCCAACATACATGGCCCAATCTCATCCGTGTGATGAGACAGGCTGAAGGAAGCACCCATTAATCATCTATCATCCTGTCTTGCCACTCCACTGCTCCAGCTGGGGAGTTGCACCAGTGTTTCAGGAGGTTGCGCTGCTTCTTCCCTTTATGTGAGGCTCTGTTGGGGTCTTGCACATCCTCAGTGTCTATTAGGTTTTGCCCTTTCCTCCATTCCCCAGGCTCCATGTCCCCATTGCCTTGTTGGAGGTCCACGAGCCTGTTCTGCAAGACTGGGTAGCGGGTGCGCATGAGATTGTGCAGGATGTAGCAAGCTTCCACGATCCTCCTCATGGTCTGTGGGCGATGCTGCATGGTGGTGAGAAGTACCTGGAACCTGTTGGCCAGGATGCCAAAGGCGTTCTCCACCACCCGCCTTGCCCTGGACAGCCTGTAGTTGAAGATCCTCTCTTCAAGGGTGAGGAGTCTGGAAGTGTAGGGCTTCATGAGGTAGGTTGTGAGGGAGAAGGCGTCATCCCCCACGATGAAGTAGGGCACATCTTGTGTGTCATTGGGCAGGGGGTCTGGATCTGGGAAGCCCATGATGAGGTTGCCTTCCAGCCTCACCTTGAGGTCACTGGTGTTGTATACCTGGGCATCTGAAGCTGACCCATTGCCCGAAGCATCAATGTACATGAACTTGTAGTCAGCATCGACCATGGCAAAGAGGACGATGCTAAAGAAGCCCTTGTAGTTGAAATAAGTGGAGCCCGAGTTGGGTGCTGCTTTGCAGGCCACGTGCTTGCCATCTATGGCTCCAACGGTGTGTGGTAAGTTCCACCTCTGATACCACTGCTCTGCAACTTTCTTCCATCCTTCTTCAGTGGAGGGGCACTGGAGGAGCTCCTCCAGGTATTCTTCGATGATGGCCTGCACCACTTATCTGACCACAGTGCTGATGGTGTTGTGTGGCACCCTCCAGCTGTACTGCATGCTGCTGTAGGTGGTCCCTGAGGCCAGGTGGTGCCAAGTGAGTGCCACCTTGAGCCCAGGTTCCAGGCTGGGCCGGAAGTTGGTGTTTGCCTTGGTCAACCTGGGTGTCTGCCACTGCACAACTTCGTCAAATATGGCTGGAGGCATCCTCATGAAGTTCTGGAAGGCCCGAGTGTCTTCATTCCTGAGCTCCACCATCAGCTTGTTGTACAGTCCGTACTCTGCTCTTATCCCGATCCATCTTCGGACCCAGACGCTTCTTGCCCGCCTCTTTTTCTTAGAGTTCACAGAGCCTGTAGATGGCTTCGCACTGTTGCAGAAGGATGGTGGCTACCAAAAGGACTGTGTTACGATCCACGGTTGACATGACTGGATGCTGTGGAAGAGGAAGAGTCAGATGAAGGCTGCAGAGGTCTGAAAGTGAGATGCAGGTGAGTTGCTCCCCCTTTTTATAGGCAGTATAGGTGTCCCTTTGCATCCTCTAGCCATCCTCTAGGCATCCTCTAGACATCCTTAATATCCGAGATAGGTCCCCTCTGCGAACGTTTTTTCAGTTTTAAATGCTTTGTTTCCGTGCTGCATCCACTAGGCATCCGTTTTGCATCCGTTCTGCGTCCGTTCCGCTTCCTCCCTGTGTCTGAGCGGATGCGAGTTGCGCGGATGCGGAACGGATACAGAACGGATGCCTAGCAGATGCGTTGCAGATGCAGAACGGACAAATTGAATACATTTTCCACGCAAAATTTTGAGCAGCTCAATACTTTCTGAGCAGATGAAACATCCATAAACGGATGCTGGACAGATAGAGAGGAAACAAAACGGAGGCAGTGAGTACAGAATGGATACATTGTGTTAACCAATGGATGGCAAGCTTTTTTGTCCATTTTACATCCTCTTTGCATCCATTGGTGCAGTGTGACAGGGGCTTAAGGTAACATTTTTATACCCACTATGACCTCAGCACAGACATGGGCGTTACATTAGTACATTTTACCAAATATGGATAATACGTTATATGTTTTCTTATATTTCTATAACGGAAGTATAAAGAGGAAATAACAAGTATAATAATGACTATTCAGTTATCTTACACCACCAGTAATTTTCCATGTTCCGCCTTGTTTACAGTAAAGTGATTACTTCAAATTCCTTATTTCAGCAATCTTATGGCTTTCACAATATTATGGTCAGTAGAGTAATGGGAAGCTAGCCTTTGCTAAATATGACTTCTTTTCCTATACCAAATAAGAAAAGTACAAATATGGTTTTATATGAATTATGTTTTATGCTTTGTGAATAAACTCAGGTCCATTGTCTGACGAGATTCTAGAGGCTAGTCCATATCTAGGGATTATAATATGGAATAATGCCCTAGCCACTTCGGCAGCCTTCTTGGTGCGAGTTGGAATGCATTTAGGCCAACCAGTATATGTACATACAATAACCAGTAGTGCATTGTAGGGGCCGCAGCGGGGCATGTCAGTGAAGTCAATCATCAGGGAGTCAAATGGGTAGCAACCTCTGCGTTGATGGCCTGGAGGTGGTTGCGGTCATTGTCTAGGATTATTAGACCTCACACCTAGCACAAACATTTGCTGCTATACTGGATACTTTGTTTATGTATAGTTCCCTTTTGAGAGCCTTAGTCAAAGCAGTTTTCCCTAGGTGCAGCTGCTGGTGTAATCGTTGCACAATATCCCATGCCATATGTGCTGGTATAAAGACCCTATCATGTGGTAAAATCCACCACCCTCCTTCCAAGTGTGCCTCAAGTGCTTCAACCTGGGCCATGTCTTCTTTTGAATATTGTGGGTGGTGATGATCAGCTGGTGTCCAAATGGCAAGGCATTTTTCGGTAAAGGTGATTACCTTAAAGGTGATTACCTTTTGGGCAGCCTCATGCGCCAACCTATCTGCCTTTTCATTTCCCCTTTGCATGTCCGTGACCACCTTCTGATGCCCCCGACAGTGCTTGACCGCTACTTTTTGTGGAGCCCAAACACTTTCTAGGAGATATAATATTTGGGGGCCATACTTAATAGCTCTGCCTCCTGCGGTAATAAGTCCTCTTTCTTTATAAAGAGCACCATAGACTTGAACCGTGAGGAAAGCGTATTTTGAATTGGTATAAATGTTGACCTTTAACCCTTTAGCCATCTCTAGGGCCCTTGTTAGTGCATGCAATTCTGCCAGCTGTGTACTAATGCCACTGGGAAGGGTCTCTGCTTCCCAAACATCATCTAAAGTAACTATGGCATATCCTGCCCTTCTGTTCCTTTCCTGTAGGTAACTAGTTCCATCTGTAAAGAGGGTATAATCTGGGAAGGAGAGAGGTATATCGGTCATGTCTGGATGGCTAGCATATGTTTCCTCTATGGTATGGATACAATCATGATTAAGCTCAGTATTAGGTTCAGGTAATAATGTGGCAGGATTCCAGGCGGTGGATTGGATAATGTTAATCATAGGGTTATGAGTTATTAGTCCTTGATATTTCAACATCCGAGGGTTAGTTAGCCACAAGTGGCCTTTTGTTTCTAGTACTGATTTAAGAGCATGTGGGGTGTAAATGTCAAGATGTTGACCAAAGGTCAACTTATTTGCTTCCTGAGTTAGAATAGCTGTTCCCACTACTGCTTTAAGACAAGCAGGCCATCCCTTTGCAACACTATCAAGTTGTTTAGAAAGATATGCCACAGAGCGGTACCACGTCCCCATAATCTGGGTAAGGACCCCTACCACCACATTCTGTTTAGTGTCAACAAACAGCTGTAATGGCTTTTCCAAATCTGGAAGGCCTAGACTCAGAGCTTGCAACAAGGCCTGTTTAAGTATTTGGAAGCTACTCTCTTCCTGTTTGCCCCATTGTAGCAGTTCCCTGTCTGCTCCCTTGGTGGTTTCATATAAGGGTTTTGTTATTAAACTAAAATTGGGAATCCATATTCAACAGAAACCAGCTGCCCCCAAGAAATCTCTTAGGTCTCTTCTATTGTTGGGTGTAGGGAGTTGGCATATGGCTTCTTTGCATTCATGGCCTAAAGTGCGTTTCCCTTGTTCTATATCATAACCCAAATATCGAACCTTTAATGAAACTAATTGTGCCTTCTTTCTAGATGCCTTGAATCCTAAATCCTGTAAAAGAGACAATAACTCATATGTGTTGCTCCAGCAAGTATCTTCGGTATGTCCTTTGACCAATAAATCGTCTACATATTGTAGGACATCAGGGGGTTGTATAGTTAATGCCTCTAAATCTTTAGCTAGAGCGCCCCAAAAATAGTAGGTGAGTTTTTAAACCCTTGGGGCAACCTGGTCCAGGTATATTGTTGCCTTCGACCCATGGTGGGATTTTCCCACTTGAAGGCAAACAAATACTGACTATTTTCATGTATTGGTATAGTGAAAAAGACATCCTTGAGATCAATAATTGAAAATCACTTAGCAGTCTGGGGGATAAGACCTAGTATTACATAGGGATTTGGTACAACTGGATGGATGGTTACTGTGACTAAATTGATGACCCTTAAATCCTGTACTGGCCTAAAGCGGCCTTCCCCCTTTGGGATGGGCAATAATGGGGTGTTCCATTGTGACTCAGTAGGTATTAAAATGTGATGTTTTAAATACAAATTGATAATGTCCTGTATTGCCTGCATAATGTGTCTGGGATATGTCCTTTGCTTAATTCTCACAGGTGCTTTCATCGGTGTCTCCTCTATGATGATAGGAGAATGATGGGCAGCAAAACCTGGGGGGTTATCTTCAGCCCACAAAAGAGGAACATTGAACTGTTTCCACTTATCCTCATGCTTTTTTATTTCCCTGGCCACCATCAGTCGCCATTCCTCTTCTAAGGGTACGGACAGATTGACTTTCCCATACCCTAACTTCATTGTCCCATCATCTTCGAAAGAGATCTGTGCTCTGAGTTTACACAGCAAATCTCTCCCCAATAAAGGACTAGGACAGTCAGGCATGTACACAAATTGATGTGTTATGACCTGCCCCTTCGTCGTACATATAAGGGGTTTTAAAAAAGGATGCTGCAATATATTTCCCGTTGCACCTTGGATATTTATAGTTTGGTGTGAGGCCTGAGTTAGGGGCTGAGTTAGAACTGATTGAGTTGCTCCAGTGTCTACCAGAAAAGTGACAGGTTTGCCTCCAACATTTATCCGGACCATAGGTTCTGGGAGGGTCTCTGAACCCGGTCTGCCTCAGTCTTCTGCTTCCACTTCTGCCAGGGTGATCAAGGGAGTTCTCCCTAAACCCCTCCTATTCCTTTCCCTGTTGTTTCCCAGGGGCCTTCTGTGTTCATTTTGCACTTTGAAGGCAAGGTTGCTTTAAAAAGATATACCTCTACCTTCCTGACATTTTCCCTGATCCTTCTCAGGACACTCCCCTTTCCAGTGTCCGTGTTTCTTACCAATAGCACACTGGTTGTGTCCGAGGCCTGAACCACCACTCCTCATGAGATTTGGTCCCAAACCGGAGTTGTCACCCCTCGGCAGATTAACTCCCCTGCCCTTCGGGTTCCACTTCTTAGCTGCCGCCATTATTTCAGCTTTTCTCTTTATCTCTATTAACAAAGACTTTTCTTGCCATTTCCATGAGTTCACTCATGGGCTTTCCTAGGGCCCCCTCCAGTCTTTGTAATTTATGGCATATATCTAAAGTGCTCTGTGAGATAAATGCCACAGTCAACATCCGGGCATTTTCTGGGTCAGTAGGGTCTATAGACATATACATACAATAGGCGTCAATAAGACATGTATAGTATGCCTCTAGGCTTTTGTTGGGCTCCTGTAACACTAGGGAGGGCTTTGACATATTAACTGTAGGTTTTCCAGCCATACGAATAGCTCGCACTACCAATGACTGATAGCTTTTTAGGTATGTTTTGTGTTCTTCCTGATAAAGATCCCACTTTGGATCCTTGGCAGGGAAAGTGACTTCCATGTGATCTGCAAGAGTCCTATGTGATGGAACGTCGGGCTTTAGTATTTTGCTTACGGCCATTTTAATTTTCTCTCTTTCCTCAGGATTAAACAGAGTCCCCAATAACTGCTGAATATCCAACCAATTAGGATTATAAGCATCCATTATTATCTTCACCAAATCAGTTATTTCCACTGGTTTTTCACTGGATGGGCCATAATGTAACTTCCAGTTCAGTAAGTCTGAAGTAGTGAAAGGCACATGTTGGAATAACGATAGAGTCACAGATTCAGCAGGGTTCTGTGGGTTAATTGCTAACTGATCAACTCACCTAAGAGTAGCAACAAGGGAAGCCTGTTCCATTTTTGCCCTCGTCCTAGCCGCCACAGGTTCATCCTCGTGCTTAGGACTTTCGTGTGAGTCTGGCCAATCTTCTACTGGGGTGGAGGTTTCCCAGAAGAGATGGGTCAGCTTGAGATGATCGATTGGCTGTATCAGGTGGGTGTCTGGGGCTTTCTAGAAAAGGGGATAGTTGATCTAATTGAGCCATAAACCCTGATACCCCTGAAGACTCTTTTTCCGATGTGCTCCCTGGACCCATGGGAAGTACATATGGTGGGGGGGGTGGTATTTATTCCGGACAACTAGGTAAGACCTGTACTATTTTCTTAACCCTTTTAAGGGAGATATCACAAGTTATCAAGGCCTTACATTGTTGTATTTTAAGCTTTTGTAACCATGGGGGAGGATGGCGTAGTAACTCAAGCCAAACATCAATATATGGAGCCTGGTCTGGATGTCCTAACGTGGGTTGAAAGACTAATTGGTGAACCCTGACTGCTATTGGGATGTCTAATGTTCCACTAGGGGGCCATCCAAACCCAAATGTTGGCCACTCTCCCTCGCAAAACACCTTTAGTTTATGTTTACTCCACTGATAACCATAGTCCTGGGATTCATATTCTTCCTTAAAATGCTGCAACATAGCCCCTAAAGGGGTCAGGGGTTTACTCTCCCCTCCTCCCATGATCCACCCATCTGGGGCATTAGACAAAAAAATTGGGGAGGAGAATAGGAAGAAGGTAAGGGGTCCTTCCTTCCTAAAGCAGCACAGGGGATTAATCACACAATTATGTCCGACCCAGGGAGCCGGGTGCACACACGGTCTCCGATGGGAACTGCGAACACCACTCGCCTCCTACTGGCCCACGGTGCTGGACACTCACAGTCACCTATGGGAACCGCAGTAGTCTCTCATTGCATTCAATCCAGACAATTCCACCCACCTTACCTTGAAGAGAGGGTGATCAGTCCTCTCCTCCGTCCCTGTTTATAGGGAGGGATTATTTCCCCAAGTCCAATACTTGCTTGTAGGCATCTTCTTCCTCCACTGACCAGCTGGCTGATGTCCCCTAGTGTCCCATCTGGGTCGTCATAAATGTTGCAGCAAATCTTGCTTTCAAATCAGGACACAAGACCAAAAAAGTTGGAGAGTACAGGTTTTATTTGTGCACAAATGTTTAGAGCATTAGTATGGCAAATTCTGAACCCCCCTTTCTTCCTAAGGTAACATTTTTATACCCTCTATGACCTCAGCACAGACATGGGTGTTACATTAATACATTTTACCAAATATGGATAATACATTGTATGTTTTCTTATATTTCTATAACGGAAGTATAAAGAGGAAATAACAAGTATAATGATGACTATTCAGTTATCTTACACCATCAGTAATTTTCCATGTCCCCCCTTGTTTACAGTAAAGTGGTTACTTCAAATTACTTATTTCAGCAATCTTATGGCTTTCACAATATTATGGTCAGCAGAGTAACAGAAAGCTAGCCTTTGCTAAATATGACTTCTTTACCTATACTAAATAAGAAAAGTACAAATATGGTTTTATATGAATTATGTTTTATAAACTCCTTTTTCCACTGCTTCATAAGTATGGTATATAAAATCATACATTGCAATGACTTACCTGTCAATGAATACTTCAGCTTCAACCATAGCAATACAAGAGCACACAATAGATACAAACTCAAGGTAAACTACACCAAACTTGACTGCAGAAAATATGACTTCAGCAACAGAGTAGTCAATGTCTGGAATACTCTACCTGACTCTGTGGTTTCTTCCCCAAACCCCAAAAACTGTAACCTAAGACTGTCTACTATTGACCTCACCCCCTTTCTAAGAGGCCTGTAGGGGTTGTGCATAAGTGCACCAATTGTGCCTACCATCCCTGTCCTATTGTTTTTTATTTTTCTTATAAGTATCTATCTCATGTATTCAGAACTATATTTATTCTTATACCTGTATCTTATAAGCGATTGACAAATCAAATAAATACTAAATACGTTATCCAAGCTGAGATATTGGAAACTAACATTGTTGAGTTTAGTTTACTTTTAGTTTAGTTTATTTTTGTTGCCTTAATACATGTGTCCACAATTAGTTCTTAAATCTTAACATTTTAATGACTTAGATTGCATCTGAAATTAATATGTACTGTATCTAAATTTTTGAGCTTTGGTCTTTGATGGGGAGATAGGGTTGTCTGGGACCATCAGATAATTCCTTTGTACTGGCTTCTGATGGATGTAAGCCAACTAGGAGAAACTGTTGCTTATTTGTCTTTATATTACCAGCTAATTAACATGTTTCCTTCTCTTTCTCATCCTTCAATGACTGATTCAGTAAATATTCAAACTCTTTCCCTCCCTCCCACCCTTCTTTCTTTTTCTCACCCTTTTGCTTCTAGTTAGGAATATTGTATCAGTTATTTCAAGTGCTTCTTTATAAAATCATAGAGGCTAAGCTACAGTCTAATATGTGTTAAGCACTGGTTCATGTGACACAGGAAAAATATCTTAATGGGCAAGAAATGATCTGGAATGTGTGGGAGAAAATTTAAAAACAAATAATTATACAAGAAGTTTCTCAAAAGAAATCAACTATTTAACAAAAAAGCAAGGATTTGTTAGAAAAGGAGATAAGATATCAATCTACATTTAACATCTATGTTCTTTCTATCTGAGAATGTTTGGTTCATTAATATGTATAAAGCAAGTAGATTTTTTAAAAGAAAACCTTTGCCCTGCAAATATACTGTAGGAGTAGGGAAAAAAAAACTTGGATAGTGTTGAAGATTGTTAGGAGTCCTAACCTCTGACTTAAAACATACTTGTGGGCACATGTTGTAGTTTGATTTTGTTTCACAGCAGTTAAATGGGTCTAAAGATGGAGGACTCTATTATGAGTCCTTTGTAGTACTCTGATAATTTCTGTTTTAAATGAGATTTTTCACCTCTTTTGGTGAAGCAGTGTGAGTTAGTGAGAATGTTAGATCTATTGCCTAAAACTGTGAATATTTTGCATAGCATTTTGCCAATTAAGTTGTCAAGATTTATCATTTAGTTCTTGGTAGAATTCTAAACTGGTAAATGCGTGACATCCTGCCATGCTAGATACCTTTTTTCTCCTGTTGAACATGGAAATGTTTATAGCAAGCATGCTAATGTATTTTCTTCCATTTGTAGACTACACTTGCTCTTTTCTTGGTTCCTTTGGAGAATCTTGCAGGAGTGGTCACCTAGAAGTAGGAAGTGATCAATATCTCACTTTAAAGATGGTTAAGAATTCAGTCTTGAATGAAAAAATTATGTCTTTAAAAGACTCTCCCTTAGTAATTGAGAATGTGATAGGAAATGGATTAACTGAATTATTTTCAATCCCAGTTCAGACTTGGCTACTGGTTGATGACATTTATTGGGTTTTAGATATGAGAATTATTATTACTCATTTGTTATCTTTGATACGATCAACAATATGTACCTTGGGATCACCAGTGGAAATTATGGGCACTATGCTTCAAATAGTTCTCTTCTTCTCAATGGCCAGTTGGTGGGGATATGGGATGAAGAATAAGCATATAAATCCATTATATGTAAAGTACCAGAGGGCTCAATCTTCTCCCACATGTATTTAAAGACAACATGAAACAATTTAGAGAGGTTATCCATCAGTTCAAAATTACTGTAATGATAATGGTACTCACATTACATCATCAACCAGGGAATGCTCTTACAATTAAGTCAAACTCTGAAAATTTGTAGAAATTGTTGGATTCTAGAAACAAAACCAAGTAAAAGGAACTACTGTTTACCCTTTGACGGTATATATATCATCTCCAAAGTTGCTTCTAGGAATGATAATATTATCCCTGAGTAAATCCAGTAAATGACTTGGGTCTTCCTGACTCATAACTATTCTTCAATACATAGTGGAAGCTCTGGCCATGTTTCCTTTTTCTAGATTCAGCTGGTGCACCTGGGCAAAAGAGGTTCTTACAACTGCAACTGCAACCCAGGCTAGATTACAATAATGGCTATCCTTCAAGACCAATCAAAAAGGTCAGGTGGCATAAATTCAGCAGACCATGTGTTAACTGACCATATGTACTCCATGCTATGACCTTTTCTTTGGTTCTGAGTAAGGTAGGCTTTTACTTATAGAGATGTATGCAATGCCTTTTTTAATTAGAATTAAAATGTATAACATGTTAGAAAAATATTATTTAGATTGTATTTTTTTGTGATGGCCCCTAAATTATGTGAAAATGTTCCCTAGGAAATTAAATTTTGTTAGCATTCTAGAAACAGCTTAAAATGGAGAATCTTTGGAAGATTTTTAACAAGCTGAATAATGTCATAGGCAATTTTAACTTTCTGTGATCTTGTTAGCATTCCAGAAGCGTGACCTTGCTTGACCTACTGGAGAAGTCAAAAAGATAAAATGAGTCTCTGCTGAAAGGGAGCTTTCAGGTATAGGCAGAGTAGGAGATTATTACTATCCAGGTAAATTGAACAAAAAAAGAGAGAAACTATACAATGTCCCCTCCCCTACTTTTTATTTGTTATATTTTTAAGCATACTCTTCAGAGTTAATTCAAGATATTTCTGTCTTATGAAGCTTGAAGGAAAAATGTATTATTCAGAAGTACCAGTCCTCTGATGAAAAGCTTGTTACTATTTTAGCAACAGAGACATTTCACAGAATAAGCTAATTTATCTGTGCAATATATATGTTTGGAAAAAAAAATCCTACCCAGAATATGAATTCTAAATAAAAGCATCTGCAAATTTTTCCTTACCTTTAAAATATCAGATCTGATGTTTGCAGAACAATTTGTTTTGCCACAAGTAAGAGTATTATATGAAGAGTATTACATGAACCTGATTTTCACTAAGAATAAAGAGATAAAAATTTCATTTTTAATTAAAAACATAAAGATTAACATAAGCTTTTACAACTACAGTTGATTGGTTGATTTTCCAACATGCTCCACATTTTAAAAAATATTTTCTCTCTAAAATTGTATTGTTGTTGTACCTTACATTATTGTTGTAAAGTAGCTAAATATATTGATGTTAAATTTTTCTATTGGGTAATATTTTGTTATTTATTATTTAAAGAATGTATATGACCCATTCAAAGATAGTAATTCCAGTTACTACACTATTTTTAACAAAAAAAAGTAATAAATGTTGTACAATTAAAGTTCAAAATCTTTAACTGGTGATCAGAAAAACTTATTTAATCTCTCTCCAGGGTTTTTGACCTTTTATTAATCTTTTACCTGGCTGGCTAAACCTATTATCTCTTCAACAATGTCCCATCTTGAATAAAAATAGCTATGGAATAAATTTGTACACAAATACACACAAATAAAGGTTTTGTTCCAAACTCACAACAAAGCAGTCACATTGGGATGCCCTATGTTCCAACAGAATAAGATTTCAGATATGTCAATTTGTCAACATTAAAATGCAAAACATTTCATTGTCATGATAGAGAATAATGCAAGTTAAAACAATCCATTGTTTTCTTGATTCTCATAACTAGCCTGAAAAGGAAGTATATGAAATAAGATTGATTGATTATATGCTATCCAATGAATGTTGTCCACTCTTAGCAACCACACAAACAAACTTTATCCAGGATGAATTGTCCCCACCCTGACTCTTCAGATCTTCCAACAGTGTACCGATCGCTATTATGCTAAGTCCATCCACCTTCTGGTCAATTATCCCTTTTTGTTTCTCTTTCCACATTTCTTAGTATTATGACTTTTCAAAGAAACTGAATCTGAAATATGATATATTTTAATATATATAATTTGATCCTTCCCATTTGTGCTGCAAAAATAATTGATGAATTAATTTGTTATGTGACACTTTTGCCTGATTTCTTGACTATTAAAGAAATTTTTTCCAACACCAAAAAGTTGTCCAACTTTTGTTACATACAGTGTCATGGGAAAAAATACTTAGTTGCAGAATTCTAATTTTTATAGGTACAGACACATCACAGTATCTGAATATTTTTTCCAAGGTTTTCATTACTAAGCCAACAAACATTGTGGCATCTTGTATTACTGATAGTTCCTTGATAGTTGATCTTTAGAGCCAGAAACTGTCCACTACCTCAGTAACTTCATTGTTAATTCCCAGGCTATTAGCTATATGTCTTCTAATTCAGCAGCCCCCAACCTTTGGGCAACAGAGGCCTAGACAGAGGTTTTTCCATGGACTGGACAGGGTGTAGCTTCACATGCTGCCTACATCCCACAGATGGGGCTTCATTTGTTTGTATGGCCTGCTTTCTGCTATGCTATGGACCAATCCATGGACCAGGGCTTGGAGACCCTTGTTCTAATTAGTTTAGTCTACTTTGTATTCAATCTTACTGCCATTTCTTCTCTTCACTCCTTGATTTTCATTGTTAAAGCTTTCAGGTCATTTACATGTTCATATATCTGAGTCAGCATTGGCATATAACATTGATAAATGTTATGGCATTTCTTGCTCCAACTTCTTCTCCTGGGAAGATGGCCACCAACAGCAGCTTTCGTGAATTACTCTTAGATAGTTTTTCAATCATCTACTAACGACCAAGGTAGGAGTGGGATATGGGGTCAGCAGAACCATGGCAAGAAACATCGAGAGGTACTGATAGGAGATAGCTGGCCTGGAGATTCCAGTGGAGACTGGAAAAGAATCCTAACGAGATCAAGTCGATAGCCAACTGATAAACAAAAGAGATACTGTAGAGCCTGAGACTATACCTTACCAGGACCCAAGAGGGAGATCGAATTCTGAGCCTCAAAATAAATAATAAATATCCAATCATGCTAGCTGATACTGGGAGGAGACTGAGGAACACGATTTCGAGCTCCAAGAGATATACTGTGATCAGCAGAGAGCAAGGGAGATGAAAGAGTAGCAGAGACCTCCTACTTAATAGCAGAGAGCTCCAAGTAAGACCTCTAAAAGAGGCTGAGATCAGCTAAGATCAGCAGAGAGCAAGGGAATCTGGAGAGGAGCTGATAGCAAAGAGCCAACAGGGACACAGTAATTTGAGAGAAATCAGTGAAGTCTGAGAGACTGAGAACAGTATGATTCTGAGCTGGAAGAGGGCGGAGAGCAGGCTGCAAACATGATTTTGAGCTGAAAGTGGATGAAGAACACGATTCTGAGCTAGAAGGGGGCTCTTTACTTTAAACTTTTAGTTTAAAACTTTAAGAATAAGCCAAGCATAACTCCTTTCACTACTTATCTCCAACAACCTCTACCTCAACAACCTCTACCTCGCCAAAAATCAATCACTTTGAATCCACTCAAACAAAAAGAAACCACATGCCTTAAACCTCTACCTTACCAAAATTCCCTGGGCAGAGACTCCCTGAGCAGCGATTTCCTGTCAGCTATACAAGTGGATAAGATAACAGCAGCCAGCAAAGCAATAAATCTTTCTCACCAATTGGATCAGTTAACAACAACCAGCAAAGCAATAACCCTTTACTTGCTGACTTATTACTTCATTACCTCAAAACCTATAACTTTATTACCTCAAGACACATATCAATGATTAGATAATGATGTCTATAAAATAATTTCTCTGTAATAATTTCTCTAAAATAATTTATCAATTTATTGATTGTTTGATTGATCAGTGTGACTGGAGTGTCTAATGCAAATAATGTGATTGCCAATCTATAATTTAATTGATTAGCAAAATTAATTATTAGTGTAATTAATTGACTAGTGTGATTAGTGATTAGTGTAATTAATTGTTTAGGATGATTGTTAATTAGTGAAATTACTTGACCAACATGATTATTGTAATTAATTGATTAGTGCAATATTGTTATTGATCTTGTTTGATTGAGCAATTTAATCAATGAACCATTTCAACAAACCCATCATGCCAGGAAAAAAAATCCAATGCCAAATCACAAGCACAAACAAAATAAATCCCCACCAATGAACCACAAGACTCCTGTACATGTCTTACATGTAAAGAAACTTTAAAAGAGAATGAAAATTTCATCAAATGTTCCTGAAGTGACTATGTTCACCATGGCTGCTTGGGATTATCCAAGCAAATGGCTCAATTCCTAGAATCATCCAACCATGCGTTTCCATATTTCTGTCCATCATGCAGACCCAAACTGGACAAATATATTGCCCTGTTCGAAAGAGTTCTATACCATAGAAACATGAATATCATCCCTTGACATCATAGTAGAATCCCTGGACACTATAAAAACAAGATTAACTAACCTTGAAAAAAAAGACACAAAACAAAAAAATTAACATCCAATAGCTACAAACCACATCTTTCCCCAACAACAACAACCACAAGCCAATCCACAAAAAACCACAAATTCTACAAATAATGATATCCCAATCCTCATCAAAGAAGCCGTCAAGCATGAATGGAAATGTCCCAATGCCATCTTATTTGGTCTAGAAGACAACAATGACAATGATGACATCACAAATGTCTTCAATATCATCAGTGGCTATCAAGCATCTGACCTGATGAAATACTTGACATTTCTCACATTGGCCCACAGTTCAAAAAAAATGATGGCTCATTGGCCCCATGCTTCTGCAGGGCTGTTTGCAAAAATGAATTAAGCAAACGAAAATTCATTTACACAATAAACTCACTTGCCAAGAACAACATCAACCATAAGAATTTCCGTTCTTGTCCTGACCTTACAGCAACATGTACAGTCCTGTGAACTATGCTCTGAACTCAAAAGACCACAAGAAGAAGGAAACACTAATCTATACATTGACTACTGCACAGAATCAAAAGCAAGACCTTCAAATTACATCCCAATAACCAACATCCCAACATCCAACATTAGGCATGCATGCCCATTACTTCCTCCAGATCCACTACTACATATCTAAATGCAAACTACTCAACACAAGAAGCCTTGCAAACAAAATGCATGAATTCTTCATCTTACTAAGCACAGCCACATTCAAAATTATATTTGTCTGTGAGACATGATTGAATGCTCCATTACCACTCCATTACCAGATTCCATTACCACAGTCAGAGAATATCACATTTATCAGTCAGATCGCAAAATCCATAGAGGAGGTGGAGTTGCTATCTTCTTTTAAAAATCTCTAAATCTAAGAAAGATTCTAACTACACAAGAGCTGGCTCTTCCAGAGACCATCATTTGTGAACCGTCCTTAAATATAACTATCTGCTTAATACTATGCTACAGAGCCCCTGATTATGACATAGTTCATGCAAATAAACTAGCTTCACTGCTGGCATGGGCTGCCTCTTGTCCACACCCTCTTATTTTCCTTGGTAACCTCAATCTACCTCTTATAAACTGGACCCTAAATGAATGTACACCTGAACCGATACATGCAACCCTGTACAATGCTGTTACCACACTGGGACTGGATCAATTAGTAAAGGCCCTGTCACACTGGCCAACGGATGCAAAATGTTTGTAAAAAGGACACAGCAGATGAGAAAAATGTTCCATCCATTGTTATCCGCTCTCAAAAGTGCCTGAATTTGCATAACCAGAGAGGACAACACAGAAAGGAACGGACGGGGGGAGGACGCAGGGCGGATGGAAAGCGGATGCTCCATGGAAGCCTAGTGGATGGAAGCAGATGAGAGCGGATGGCACATCCGCAAGGCTTCCGGGGGACCACAGCAAAGTGGCCATGGAACGGATACAGCGGATGCAGAGCGGATGCAGAGCGGATGAAGCAGATGCACAGCGGAAGCCTAGCGGATGAAGTGGATGCAGAGCGGAAGCCTAGCAGATGCCTAGCGGATGCCTAGCATTCACAGCGCATGCGGGGAGGATGCATTGCGTCAGCCCCATGGATATAAAGGGAAGCAGCTCCCAAGCAGGTCACCATTCAGAGGAAAGACCTGCTTCCAGACACATCGCCTGCCTGCCTGCCTGCCTGCCTGCCAGCCAGCCTTGCTGCCTGCCTGCCTGCCTGCCTGCCTGCCTGTCAGCCTGCCTGCCAGCCTGCCTGCCAGTCAGCAACCCCACAACCATGGGGAAGAAGAGAAAGCCTCAGCCATCTGCTACCAGCCCTGGCAAGAGGGACAGGGCCACCCTCCCACCCCCTGGCCCTCACTCTGCTTCTGCTCGGGCTTCTGGAGCACGGGCTCACTCTTCTGGGGCTGGGGCTTCTGCTGCTTCTGCTTCTGGAGGAGCTGATGATGATGCTTATGGCGGTGGTGCTTCTGCTCGTGTTTACTCTACTGATGCTGCTTCTGGCAGTGGTGCTTCTGCTGGTGCTTACTCTGCTGATGCTGCTTCTGGCAGTGGTGCTTCTGCTGGTGCTTACTCTGCTGGAGCTGCTCCTCATCCTGCTGGTCCTGCTGGTGCTCCAGGTCCTGCTGGTGCTCCTAGTCCTGCTGGTGCTCCTGGTCCTGCTGATCCTGCTCGTACTCCTGGTCCTGCTCGTGCTGCTGGCGCTGCTGGTGCTTACTCTGCTACTGCTGATTCTGGTCCTGCTGGTGCTGCTGGTGCTGCTGGTGCTTACTCTGCTGCTGCTGATCCTAGTCCTGCTGGTGCTGCTGGTGCTGCTGCTGCTGGTGGTGGTGGTGTGGAGGAGCAGCCCCTACAACCTGGAAGCCCCTCTAATGAGGGCCCATGTTGTCCTGCCAAAGGGAGGAAGAGGCAGACATGAGAACGGGAGAGGAGGCAATACAACATGAGGATGAGGTGCTGGAGGAACATGAGGATGAGGTGCTGGAGTGGCTGAGAGAGAATGAGTATCTATGGCAGAAGGGACACAGGCTCTATAGGGACACCAAAAGGAAGCAGGCTGCTTGGAGAGAGAAGGCGGAGAGCCTGGGCTACACTTCAGAGGTGCTCCTTGGCTGGTGGAAGCACATGCACACCTAGTACGGGAAGCTGCACCTCAAGAAATCTGGCCAGGCTGCGGTCAAGCTGATGGACAGAGAGACCTACGTCATGGCCAAGTTCAGCTTCCTGGAGGGTGAGATCTACCACCGAGGAGCAGCCCCTCTCACAACCCTCTCTCTCCGGCAGCCTGCTGAGAGCCAGTCCTCTTCCGGCCGAGAGTCAGCTCCTGTCTCCAGGCAGGTATCTGTGGAGCGTGCCATGACGGAGAACCCACCAACAGCTGTACTAACCATGGCGGAGTGTGTGGAGGACCCCCTGACACAGTGGGAGAAAGTAGACAGCACTTCCACCACAGTCCAACCCGCATCCTCCCCCAGCCCCGCCTCCACAGAAAGGCAGAGAGCCAGAAAGGAGGGGCAGAGCCACACTGTACTGCTAGAGATAAGAGACACCATCAGGAGCAGCGTAGATCTCCTCTCTCAGCTGGTACACACTGACTCCTCATCCTCCAACCGCAAACCCTTCCTCACCTCATGGACATGGCGGAAGCCCAGTACCAGGTGGTGAAGGACCGGATCACCGAGCTGCTTCACAACCCTCCAGATCCAGCTGAACCTGCTCCCACCCAGTCAAGGTCTGCTCCTCCACCCCAGGTGATGTCCCTCCCATTCCAAGGCTTCCCACAGGCCCTCACTTACCAGGGCTATGGCTACCAGGAGGTCCAGCAGCACAGGCAGCAGCCCTTCCCAGTCCAGGCACAGGTTCATCGGACACCACTGTTGCCACCGGTTCCACTGATGCCACCAATGACACCCATGCCACTGATGCCACCGATGCCACCGATGCCACCGAAGCCACCGATGTCTCCGATGCCACCCACGCCACCGATGCCACCCACGCCAGTCCTCACCCAGCTGCAGACCAGACAGCCCCACTACACTGCTCCTTCCTCCACCCCACAGCCAAGCCCGGCCTCAGTACATCTGTCATCGGGACTGGGGCTGAAACCCCACGGCATAGAGGAAGGAGCTCTCAACATCACGGGGCTGAGCCAGCTGTCTGAGAGCTGTCTGACTTTATTTGGACACTTGACTTGGGTCATTTTGCTTTTACAGCTTGTTATTAATAAAGATTATCTTTGCTTCACATACTTGCTTCATTTATTTTTGTAAATCAAGTCTTGGTGGAAATCTTTAGAAATGGTTTAAGCCTTTTCATGCTTGTGGGATGGGTTAAGGTAGCAGTGGGATGGGCAGGAATACCTTTGGGATGTGCAGGGATACGTTTGGGATGGGTAATAGCTGTGGGATAGATAAACCTCCAATGCAAGCATAGTGGGACTGTATGGTGCACCCTCCCAGGTGCCACACCTTTGGCCCTTCATTATCAATAATAATGTCATCATTCATCCACACATGTCAACATAATCACAACTCTTTATTAATGCCCTGTTCATTGGAGGCCCACCTCCAATGGCCCAATCTCATCAGTGTGATGAGACAGGCTGAAGGAAGCATCCATTAATAATCTATCATCCTGTCTTGCTACTCTACTGCTCCAGCTGGGGAGTTGCACCAGTGTTTCAGGAGGTTGCGCTGCTTCCTGAGTGTCGATCAGGTTTCACCCTTGCCTCCATTCCCCAGGCTCAATTTCCCCATTGCCTTGTTGGAGGTTCACGAGCCTGTTCTGCAAGACTGGGTAGTGGGTGCGCATGAGATTGTGCAGGATGCAGCAAGCTTCCATGATCCTCCTCACGGTCTGTGGGCGATGCTGCATGGTGGTTAGAAGTACCTGGAACCTGTTGGCCAGGATGCCAAAGGCGTTCTCCACCACCCGCCTGTAGTTGAAGATCCTCTCTTCAAGGGTGAGGAGTCTGGAAGTGTAGGGCTTCATGAGGTAGGTTGTGAGGGAGAAGGTGTCATCCCCCATGATGTAGTAGGGCACATCTTGCGTGTCATTGGGCAGGGGGTCTGGATCTGGGAAGCCCATGATGAGGTTGCATTCCAGCCCCTCCTTGAGGTCACTGGCATTGTATACCTGGGCATCTGAAGCTGACCCATTGCCTGAAGCATCGATGCACATGAACTTGTAGTCAGCATCAACCATGGTGAAGAGCATGATGCTGAAGAAGCCCTTGTAGTTGAAATAACTAGAACCCAACTTAGCTGGAGCTTTGCACGTGCTTGCCATCTATGGCTCCAATGGTGTGGGGAAGTTCCACTTCTGATACCACTGCTCTGCAACTTTCTTCCAGCCTTCTTCAGTGGAGGGGCACTGGAGGAGCTCCTCCAGGTATTCTTCGATGACGGCCTGCACCACTTCTCTGACCAGAATGCTGATGGTGTTGTGTGGCACCCTCCAGCCATACTGCATGCTCCTGTAGGTGGTCCCTGAGGCCAGGTGGTGCAGACCGAGTGCCACCTTGAGCCCAGGTTCCAGGCTGGGCCGGAAGTTGGTGTTTGCCTTGGTCAACCTGGGTGTCAGCCGCTGCACAACTTTGTCAAACATGGCTGGAGGCATGCTCATGAAGTTCTGGAATGCACGAGTGTCTTCGTTCCTGAGCTCCTCCATCAGCTTGTTGTACAGTCTGTACTCTGCTCTTCTGGCGATCCATCTTCGGACCCAGATGCTTCTTGGCCTCCTCCTTTTCTTCCCGTAGAACAGTTGAAAGAGCCTGTAGATCGCTTTGCACTGTTCCAGAACGATGGTGGCTACCAAAAGGAGTTTGTTACGATCCATGGTGGAGATGACTGGATGCTGTGGAAGAGCAAGAGCCAGATGAAGGCTGCAGAGGTCTGCACAGCAGAGCTGCTGGACTGAAAGTGAGATCCAGGTGAGTTCCTCCCTCTTTTTATAGGCAATATAGTTTTCCACTAGGTGTTCTTTTGCATCCTCTAGGCATCCTCTAGACATCCTTAATATCCGAGATAGGTCCCCTCTGCGAATGTTTTTTCCATTTTAAATGCTTTCTTTGCAAGCTGCATCCGCTTTCATCCTTTCTCCATCCGTGCTACTAATGCTGCACATCTGTTCCGCATCTGTTTCACTTCCCCCCTGTGTCCGTTTTCTGCTGGAGCGGATTTGAGTTGCGCAGATGCGCAGCGGATGCCTAGTGGATAAAGCAGCCGCGTAATGGATGATGACGGATGTAGAATGAATGTTCCCCGTATGCGTTGTGGATTCAGAACGGGCGTGTTGGATACATTTTCTACTCAAAAAGTTTTGAGCAGCTCAAAACTTTTTGATCAGATGGAATCTCAGTCGACGGATGCTGGATGGATAGAGAGGAAGAAAAACGGATGCAGTGAGTACAGAACGGATGCATTGCGTTAACCAATGGATGGCAAGTGTTTCTCTCCATTTTATATCCTCTTTCCATCCGTTGGTGCAGTGTGGCATGGGCTTAACAAACAACACTAGACTCAACAACTGCCTCAACCTCATCTTCTGCAACAATTCAATTTATTGAATTTATTACTTAGAAATGCAAGAACCCTTTTCAAACAGTGACCACAGTATGGTTGACTTTTGTCTCAATTTACACCCTCACAAAGAAAATCATAATGATGGATGTCCAAAATACAATTTCAAAAAAGCCAACTATAGTCTCATAGATGCCGACCTATCATCTCTTGATTGGTACTTTCTGTTCTTGAACTTAAATACTACTGAAGACCATTACAATGCATTCTTACTTGAACTTGAAAGAGTCATTAAACTATATGTACTATTAATAACCCCCAAAACAAAAACAAAACAAATTACCGATAACAATTTTAAAAAAACTTCAATTAAAAAAAAACACTATGGCATGAAAACAAACCTAGCTACATAGCAAACTTTAAAAACAGATACAATGCCTTATGTTGACAGATAAAGGCAGAATGCACAAATTCTTACTGTAAGGAGGAGGAAAACCTCCTACGTACAAAATCTACCTGCGTCGTCTACAATTTTGTAAACTCCAAACTTAAAGACTCAAGAACCATCCCACCTCTAAAGGGACCAAATGGGAAAGAATGCAACGACGAAGCTGTTAAGATCTTCAACACATTCTTCAGTTCAGTCTTTGTAAACGGCAATGGCTCATGACCCACATTTCCTAGTCGTACCACAACTAACTGCAATGATCTACTACATATTGACTTTAAAGAAGATAATGTAGCAAAGGCACCACAAAACCTAAAACCATCCCTATCTATTGGCCCCAATAGATTATGTGCATACTTCTTAAAAAAGCTCTCCTCTGCCATTGCAGAACCTCAAAGCATTATATATAATATATCATTCAAAATCAGCTCCTTACCAAATCTATGGTCCTTAGCTATGATCATCCCTATCTTCAAAAAAGGTGACCCCAGCCTGGTTGAAAACTACAGACCAATCTCACTGTGTTATGTCATGTGCAAAGCCATGGAATCAATCATGAACCAATTCATCACCGTCCACTTAGAGTCAAACAACCTACTCTCCCCAAAACAATTTGGTTTCAGTAAAAAATTGTCCTGCAACCTACAACTCCTACACTACAAAAACATACAGACTACTCCAGTAGACTAGGGGAAAGCAATAGATGCAATTTACATGACTTCTGCAAAGCCTCTGATTCAGTGGTACATGACAAACTACTGTTAAAATTAAAGCCCGTGTCACACTGAACCAATGGATGCAAAGAGGATGTAAAATGGACAAAAATGTACTCACTGCCTCCGTTTTGCTTCCTCTCTATCCGTCCAGCATCCGTTTATTTTTCCGCAGAAAATGAATCCAGTTCGTCCATTCTGCATCCGCTACGCATCCGCTAGGCATCCGCTACGCATCTGTTATGCATCCGCTATATCCGCTAGGCATCCGCTAGGCATCTGTGCAACTCCATCCGCCCGGACGTAGGGAGGAAGCGGAACGGACGCAGAACGGATGCAGAATGGATGTAGAATGGATGCAGCATGGAAACAAAGCATTTAAAACGGAAAAAACGTTCGCAGAGGGGACCTATCTCGGATATTAAGGATGCCTAGAGGATGCCAAGAGGATGCCTAGCATAAAACCTATATTTCCTATAAAAAGGGGGAGCAACTCATCTGCATCTCACTTTCAGAACAGCAGCCCAGTGGTGCAGACCTCTGCAGCCTTCATCTGGCTCTTCCTCTTCCACAGCATCCAGTCATGTCCACCGTGGATTGTAACAAAGTCCTTTCGGCAGCCACCGTCATTCTGCAACAGTGCGAAGCCATCTGTGAACTCTACTGCGAGAAGAAAAGGAGCCACCCTAAGAGAGTCTGGGTCCGAAGATGGTTCGCCAGAAGAGCAGAGGACGGACTGTACAGCAAGCTGATGGTGGAGTTCAGGAATGAAGACACTCGGGCATTCCAGAACTTCATGAGGATGCCTCCAGCCATGTTTGACAAAGTTGTGCAGCGGCTGACACCCAGGTTGACCAAGGTAAACACCAGCTTCCGGCCAAGCCTGGAACCTGGGCTCAAGGTGGCACTCACTCTGCGACACCTGGCCTCAGGGACCACCTACTGGAGCATACAGTACGGCTGGAGGGTGCCATCCAACACCATCAGCATTGTGGTCAGAGAAGTGGTGCAGGCCATCATCGAAGAATACAAGGAGGAGCTCCTCCTGTACCCCTCCACTGAAGAAGGATGGAAGAAAGTTGCAGAGCAGTGGTATCAGAAGTGGAAATTCCCACACACCATTGGAGCCATAGATGGCAAGCATGTAGCCTGTAAAGCTCCAGCCAAGTCGGGGTCCACTTATTTCAACTACAAGGGCTTCTTCAGCATCATCCTCTTCGCCATGGTCGATGCTGACTACAAGTTCATGTACATCGAAGCTTCAGGCAACGGCTCATCTTCAGATGCCCAGGTATACAATGCCAGTCACATAAGCAGGGGCTGGAAGGCAACCTCATGGTGGGCTTCCCAGATCCAGACTCCCTGCCCAACGACACACAAGATGTGCCCTACTTCATCGTGGGGGATGACGCCTTCTCCCTCACAACCTACCTCATGAAGCCCTACACTTCCAGACTCCTCACCCGTGAAGAGAAGATCTTTAACTACAGACTGTCCAGGCAAGGCGGGTGGTGGAGAACGACTTTGGCATCCTGGCCAACAGGTTCCAGGTACTTCTCACCACCATGCAGCATTGCCCAGAGACCGTGAGGAGGATCATGGAAGCTTGCTGCATCCTGCACAATCTCATGCGCACCCGTTACCCAGTCTTGCAGAACAGGCTTGTGGACCTCCAACAAGGCAATGGAGACATGGAGCCTGGGGAATGGAGGCAAGGGCGAAACCTGATAGACACTCAGGATGTGCAAGACCCCAACAGAGCCTCACGTAAAGGGAAGAAGCAGCGCAACCTCCTGAAACACTGGTGCAACTCCCCAGCTGGAGCAGTGGAGTGGCAAGACAGGATGGTAGATGCTTAATGGATGCTTCCTTCAGCCTGTCTCATCACACGGATGAGATTGTGCCATGTATGTTGGATTGGCCTACAATGAACAGGGCATTTAATAAAGAGTTGTGTTTATGTTGACATGTGTGGATAATTATCACATTATTATTGATAATGAAGGGCCAAAGGTGTGGCACCTGGGAGGGTGGACCATACAGTCCCACTATGCTTGCACTAGAGGTTTATCTATCCCACTGCTATCCTAACCCATCCCAAAGCTATCCTTACCCATTCCACAAACATGCAAAGGCTTAAACCATTTCTAAAAGTTTCCACGAAGACTTTATTAAAAAAAAAGAAATGAAGCAAGTGTGTGAAACATAAATAGACTTTATTAACAAGAAGCTATAAAACAAAAATGAGTCTCTGGCATTCCTCTTGGTCGCTCAGTCTCAGGGGTGAAGGGTCCAGGTGCTGTGGAGGTGGCTGGTGCTGGAGTGCTTTTCATCAGCTCCTCCAGAAGCAGAAGCAGCAGAAGCCCCAGCCCCAGAAGAGCGAGCCCGTGCTGCAGAAGCCCCAGCAGAACCAGAGTGAGGGCCAGGGGGCAGGATGGTAGCCCTGTCCCTCTTGCAAGGGCTGGCAGCAGATGGCTGAGGCTTACTGTGCTTCTGCATGGTTGTAGGGTTGCTGGCTGGCAGGGAGGCTGGCAGGAACCAAGGCTGGCAGGAAGGCTGGCAGGCAGGCAGGCAGGCTGGCAGGAAGGCTGGCAGGAAGGCTGGCAGGCAGACATGAACCAAGGCTGGCAGGCAGGAAGGCTGGCAGCAAGGCTAGCAGGCAGACTGGCTGGCAGCAAGGCTTGCAGGCAGGCTGGCAGCAAGGCTGGCAGCAAGGCTGGCAGCAAGGCTTGCAGGCAGACATGCAGGCAGGTCAGGCAAGGCAGCCAATCCGTCCCGCAGCAGGTGTTTCCTCTGAATGGCGACCTGCTTCTGAGCTGCTTCCATTATATCTGCAGGGCTGACGCAATGCATCTCCCCCGCATGTGCTATTAATGCCAGGCATCCATTCGGCTTCCACTCTGCATCTGCTAGGCTTCTGCTGTGCATCCACTTCATCCGTTCAGCATCCGCTCTGCATCTGCTGTATCCGTTCCGCGTCCGCTTTGCTGAGGTCCCCCGGAAGCCTAGCGGATGTGTCATCCGCTTTCATCCGCTTCCATCTGCTGGGCTTCCGTTCTGCATCCGCTTTCCATCCGCCCTGCGTCCTCCCCGCTTCCGTGTTATCTGCTTCGGTTATGCAAATTTTTGCCCCTTTTAGAGCGGATAACAATGGATGGAACATTTTGCTCATCCGTTGTGTCCTTTTTGCATCCGTTGGGCAGTGTGACATGGGCTTAAACTCTTATGGCATTTCCAGATTTCTTCATAAGTGGATTACTGCATTCCTGTCAAACAGGTAACAAATAGTAAAAATAGGGAGCGCTATATAAAACCCTGCTCCAGTCAGCAGTGGTAGCATTTTAAGACCCACACTTTTTATACTCTATATAAATGACCTTTGCAATCACCTTATTAGCAACTGTGTCCTCTTTGCGGATGATGTAAAACTATTCAACACCACTGTTCTTCAAAGTGACCTTGATTATGTGTCTGAATGGTCAAACATTTGGTAACTCCAAATCTCGACCAACAAATGCTCTGTCCTACACATTGGTAAAAAAAAATCAGTTCACCAAATACAAGCTAGGCAGATATCACCTCATTGATTACCCTCAATGAATGACTATGTCAAGGACTTTGGAATACTCATATCTAATGATCTAAGCACTAAAGTTCACTGTAACAGCACTGCCAAAAAGGTATTAAGAGTTGTAAATCTAATCTTATGAAGTTTCTCCTCTGGAAATATTTAATTGCTAACTAGGGCATTCAAAAACATTCAATACAGCTCATCTGTCTGGAATCCTCACTGTATATCAGACATTAATATAATTGAGCGAATCCAGAAGTATTTCATGAGAACAGTACTATACTCTGTAAGGCATCCAGAAAGTATCCATGATGTCAATTACTCCCAGACATCTCTCTCCAAGGTTGAATTTATTAGAAACAGATCTGGCATGTCAAAGGTAATTTCACCAGTGATTTTATGTTCGTACCTTACACAGAATCCACCTTCTCTCCTCCATTCTCTCCTCCACTTCTATACTTTATACGCCATGAACACCAATTAACTACCACTGGAATTACTAAATATGACATACAGAATAACCTTGAACTTTTCAACTCTCTAAAAGGTAAAAAAAAATGTGGCAGCTGAATTTTAAAGCTGGCAGGCATCCCCCCTTGAAAACTTCTCCTCCTAAAAAGGGAAAAACCAGATACAGGGGTAAACAAATTTTCCTTAACCCCCCCTCCCCCCATGAGGACCCTTCAGTTTGTGGGGAAAATCCGCATTGAATTGGTTAACCAGTTGATCAGCATGAACATCCCAATTCTTTACTCAATAGCATCCAAGAGAGAGTATCCTTTCCATAACACCAAATATTATAATTGGCCATGGTGTAGTCGAGAATCGAGAATTTTTTGAATTTCATAATGTGTTTTCCCTGTACCATTAATGATTTGGGGGAGCGATTTGTGGTGGTCTTATGATTGATGTAGTAGCTGGTTTTAATGAGGTACAATGGAATACTGGGTGGATTTTCCCCAATATGTGAAGAAGACTTAATTGGACAGTAACTGCATCGATTATCTTTGAAATTGGGAACGGACCCAAGAATTTTGGACTCAGCTTCTTACTGGGCAGTTTCAACCTAAGATACTTGTTCGACAAATATACTTTGTCCCCTACTTTAAAAGGCATTTGAAGGGATCTATGTTTATCCACCTATTTTTTTATAATTTTTTGCAGCTTTGGTCAAAGCTTTTCTTGTATCTTCCCATTCTTTCTTTAATGAGTTCGTCCATTCTGTTAGGGACATGGATGAGGGAGGTTGCCTAGGTAACTCTGGCATTGGGACAAAATCCGTTCCAGTGTTGATTTGGAATGGAGTTAATCCCATGCTGTTATGTACTGCATTATTGTAAGTCACCTCTGCAGAAGTTAATAACTCAGCCCAATTTTCTTTTTGATAATTTACAAAGCATCTAATGTATTGCTTAATTATGGCATTAGCTCTCTCCACAAGCAGGATGGAAAGCTGAGGTTAACCCTTGAGATGAACCAATGGATTTCAGAAATTCTCTTCAAAATTTTGCAGTAAATTGTACCCGTCTGTCTGATATTATTCTACGAGATACTCCATGTAGTTTACAGATATGTTTCATGAACAGCTTTGAAAGTTTTTTCGCAGATGGAAGCCTTTTGCAGGCTATAAAATGGGCCTGTTTAGAAAATAAGTCAATTATAGTCCAAATGATTGTATTCTCTTCACTCTTAGGTAATTCAACAATAAAGTCCATTGCAATCTCTTTCCAAGGTTAGGTTGGTTCAGCAACTTGTTGCAGGAGGTCAGGGTTTTTTCCAGTTCTGTGTTTCATTGTGGCACAAATTGAGCAACTTTTTACATAGTTCTCAACATCAGGTTTCATTTTTGGCCACCAGAACAGCTGCCACCACTACATCACTTGCATCCATTTAGACAATAAAAGGCTTGGTCATGTCTGGGTGATGGAGGATGGGCTCAGCCGCGAAAAGGAGTTTTAAGGCCTCAAAAGCTTTCTATTTCTTGGGAAATAAATGTATCCGAGTAATGCCACCAGGCCGGTTTCTTTCATTCCAGGACAACCTGCAGGGGCCTGGCCTATGCCACCTCCGCAACCACAACCCAGACCGGACCAAATACCCTTTAAGACCATATTTGATGGCCACCATGAACATTTCAATTACTTCCTCACTCGAATCCCATCCCATATAGAACAATTTGGAGAAGAAAAAAAAAAAGCCTGTTAGCTTTAAAATTCATCTGCCAAATTTTTTTCCTTGTAGAGAGTTGAAAAGTTCAAGGTTATTCTGTATGTCATATTAAGTAATTCCAGTGGCAGTTAATTGGTGCTTATGATTTATGAAGTGTAGAAGTGGCTAATGGATATAGCGGATGCGTAATGGATGACAACGGATGTAGAATGGATGTTCCCCGTATGCGTTGCGGATGCAGAACGGACGTGTTGGATACATTTTC
>BLBF01000026.1:7635634-7653211 GCA_015471245.1 Laticauda colubrina | reverse complement strand
TATATGTATATGTATATGTATATGTATATGTATATGTATATGTATATGTATATGTACATGTACATGTACATGTATATGTATATGTATAAGTTTTCATGGGTACTAAATGGGCTCAACAATTTTCCTAAAATTCCTGTCAACAAGCCTCACTGAATCATCGACCTCGCTCATATTCTTGTCCAGCTGAGAACGGCACAACAGGATCCCAATTTATTGACAGTCACCTGTCTCAATCACGTCAACACACAGAACAAAATTGTTTGGAACCTCCTGCAGGTACTAATTGAAAAGTGGCTCCAGTTGACTGACACCTTCATGGCTGAGGTTTGCCACCACTTCGTACCTTCACACTTCTTGAAGAATTCATCTCCCACCAAGCTACAGCGTGCAGCACATACCGAGCCCATGGACTCAGAGCTGTTAGTCCTCCTAATACCAGAATATACAACAGCAACCATATATCACCCTCAGGCCCTATACATACTACCAGAGAAAGACCCTTCATGGTTGCCCATGACTCTCCTCCACACACAGTTGGGGAGAGACTTCATCCCATTCACCCCAAATTAGATCTCCCACTACAAGAAACCAGTTTTGTCCTATGCACAACACCTGTCACTCGCTTAACAGCTGCACTGGGTTTGCAGCGAAATCACTGTCCCAATGAAGAGAATTTCTAAAAAAGTATCAATACTGCTACAAATGTTGCAAATCCAGACATTCACCTGAATACCACACAACCAAAGTACAATGTCACATCTGTAAAAGTGATCAACACCTGACCACGCTGCATCCAGATGATGAGCCACCAAGGCAGGGTTACCTCGTAACTCTCCTTTGGACAAGGAGCCACAATGTAACACAGAAGCAAATGCAGGGCACCTTGGCAGACTGACAAACTGCAACCAAAACCATGCATGAGTGTAAACTGCACAACACTGTGTGCCGCCTCACCATCCCCTCATTCATGTCTTCCCATCTGTTAAGCCAAAGTGTACCCTGAAGGATGCCCCGGAGATGCCATGAAAATGTACTTATGGATAGACACTCAAAGCACCTGTACCCTGGCCAGACCCGCATTTTTTGACCTCTTTGAGGTACAACTGGCCAAACTTCCCTTCACAGTATCAATGTGCCACAGACCAAGAAGCACGGCGGGGAGTAGAGCTACTGGACTCTGCATAGAGTCATTAGATAGAAGTACCCGATTCCCACTATTGCCTGTATTTGAATGCGATGGCATACTGAACGACTGCAGTCAGATCGCAACACCTGAGGTCATAAGTACCATGCCTCACCTACAGCACCTTGCTCATCACTTTCCCGCTCTAGATCCCGAGTCTGATATCCTACTCTTGCTGTGAAATAATTCCCCACTTGCCTTTCTCTTCTCTGAGTCAGTCAGCAGTCCCATAGATGGCCCAGTGGCCATCAAATCTCCACTAGGATGGGGGATCATAGGAATTGTCAGTGACGCCCAGATGCAGGTTCCAACCATGGTAAATACCTTAGCACCATCCATTCCACCCACCTTCTGACGCCTTTTAGCACCACTAAAAACAAGAAAGAAGTTCCAGCTTCAAAAGCTGCCACCAATCAGTACACATTCGCTAGAACACCCTAAATGGCCACCAACAACCACCAGACGTCCACTAAGACACTACACAGGCATGTGCCTCTGCAATGCCCTTTCCAACAGCTTCCCGATGCCCTTTGACACCATGGAAGCAAGAATACCATTCCAACCCTAAAAGGCTACCAGAGATGACCACCAGACTTTCACATTTGCCGCCATGAGTTCCTGTACACCCTAAAAACCACCAGAGGGGCCCTGAAGACATGCACCAAGAGGCCGAACTTGAAGATTGAACCTCAAGCTTTGCATGCTTTGCTTTGTTTGATGCTTTATTAATGTTTACTGTTTTTTTCTCAGTTATATACTAACTATTTATCTTAGTTATATAGTTATACGCTATTCATTTAGTATTACTGTTTACTGCTTATCTTAGTTTATAATTATTATTTTTTCTCTTCTTTTAATAGTGGAATTTACAATTCCAGGCAGGGAGTGTGCTGTCCCAGCCAGTCTATGGGAGTTGGATAGTTACATAGGAATTGTGAGCTGTCCCCTTAAGGGAATGCATCATGGTAAATGTAGTTAAAGATATCCTGAGAAATGTAGTTCATCTCACGTGGCTACATCTGTAATCCTGATTGGTCACTGAATTGACCTTTAGTGGGTTAAGGGAGTTTTCCTCATTCTTTGTCTGAACTCTCTACCAGATGGCATCTTCCCTCTATTGCTATGAGGTGGGTTAGGAAATAACCATCTTTCATGTACAAGGCAGATATATGATGGATTGGTCATTAAAGAAAAAATTCATCATAAATGTGATTTACGAAGTTACCTGATGGACCAATAAATGAACTTTGTTATGGAAGCTTTGTTGAGTTATCTATCTGCATCTGCACAGCTATAAATCTAGCTCTGTGCAAGAGGCAGAACAACACCTCTTCCAACTCCTTTTTAGACTTGTTCAATTACACTACACATAACCCAGCAGCTCTTCAGTATTCATTAAGGAAAATTCATTTTTTTACTCAGTTTTCCTTAATGATTCAGGTAGAAGCAGCCATACTTTTTCAGACTTATGAAAAAGCCCAAAAGAAGACAGGTTGCTTTTTTGGTTTAATAGAAGAAAAGTGCTTTTTTCATGACAGTCCCAAGAAGTGCTTTTTAAATGGCAACTGATCTTTCTTGGTTTTTTTTTCAAAAAAGATATTTCACTTCCCACCCAAGAAGCTTCTTTAGTTTCTCTACAAAGAAAGCTTCTTTAAGGGCCTGTCACAAAGGCCGACGGATGTAAAACATATGTAAAAAGGACACAGCGGACGAGAAAATGTTCCATGCGTTGTTATCCGCTCTCAAAAGTGCCCCGAATTTGCATAAGCAGAGCGGACAACAATGGAAAGGAACGGATGGGGGGAGGACAAAGCCAGGATGGAAAGCGGATGCTCCACGGAAGCCTAGTGGATGGAAGCAGATGGAAGCGGATGGCACATCTGCAGGGCTTCCGGGGGAGCACGGCAAAGTGGACGTGCAATGGAAGAAACGGATGCAGAGCGGAAGCCTAGCGGATGCCTAGCAGATGCCTAGCGGATGCACAGCATTTACTGCACATGCGGGGAGGATGCATTGCATCAGTCCCGTGGATATAAAGGGAAGCAGCTCGCAAGCAGTTCACCATTCAGAGGAAAGACCTGCTGCCAGACACATCTCCAGCCAGCCAGCCAGCCAGCCAACAACCATGGGGAAGAAGAGAAAGCCTCTGCCATCTGCTGCCAGCCCTGGCAAGAAGGACAGGGCCATCATCCCACCCCCTGGCCCTGACTCTGCTTCTGCTGGGGCTTCTGCTGCTCGGGCTGACTCTGGTGCTGGAGCTTCTGCTGGCACTGCTCCTGGTGCTGGGGCTTCTGCTGGTGCTTTCTCCACTGGTGCTGCTCCTGGTGCTGGGGCTTCTGCTGGTGCTTACTCTGCTGGCACTGCTCCTGGTGCTGGTGCTTCTGCTGGTGCTTACTCTGCTGGTGCTGCTCCTGGTCCTGCTGGTCCTGCTGGTGCTCCTGGTCCTGCAGGTGCTCCTGGTGCTGCTGGTGCTGCTGGTGCTTACTCTGCTGCTGGTGATCCTGATCCTGCTGGTCCTGCAGGTGCTGCTGGTGCTTACTCTGCTGATGATGATCCTGTTGCTGCTGGTGCTGCTGGTGCTGCTGGTGCTGCTGGTGCTGCTGGTCCTGCTTTTGCTGCTACTGTTGTTCTGCTGCTGGTGGTGGTGGTGTGGTGAAGCAGCCCCTACAACCTCGAAGCACCTCTGATGAGGGCCCAGATGGCCCTGCCAGAGGGAGGAAGAGGCATACGTGAGAACGAGAACGGGAGAGGAGGCAATACTCCATCGAAGAGGAACATGAGGATGAGGTGCTGGAATGGCTGAGGGAGAACAAGTATCTTTGGTGGAAGGGACACAGGCTCTATCGAGACACCAAAAGGAAGCAGGCTGCTTGGAGATAGAAGGCGGAGAGCCTGAGCTACACTTCGGAGGTGCTCCTCGGCTGGTGGAAGCACATGCACACCTGGTACGGGAAGCTGCACCTCAAGAAATCTGGCCAGGCCACGGTCAAGCTGACGGACCGAGAGACCTATGTGATGGCCAAGTGCAGCTTCTTGGAGGGTTAGATCTGCCACCGAGGAGCAGCCCCTCTGATAATCCTCTCTCTCAGGCAGCCCGCAGAGAGCCAGTCCTCTTCTGGCCAAGAGTCTGCTCCTCTGTCAAGGCAGGTATCTGTGGAGCATCCCATGATGGAGACCCCCCCGACAGCTGCACTCCCCGTGGCGGAGCATGTGGAGGACCCCCTGACTCAGTGGGAGCAAGGAGAGGGCACTTCCACTAGAGACCAACCCACATCCACCCCGAGCTCCACTTCCACAGAAAGCAGGCAGAGAGGCAGACCGGAGGGGCAGAGCCACACTGTCCTGCTGGAGATCAGGGACACCATCAGGAGCAGCGTAGATCTCCTCTCTCAGCTGGTACACACTGATGCCCCATCCTCTAACCGCAAGCCCTTCCTCACCTACGTCAACCAGACCCTCATGAACATGTCGGAACCCCAGTACCAGGTGGTGAAGGAGAGTATCACCGGTCTTCTTCAAAACCCTCCAGACCCAGCTGAATCTTCTCCCACCCAGTCCAGGTCTGCTCCTCCACCCCAGGTGATGTCACTGCCCTTCCAAGACTTTCCACAGGCCCTCCCCTACCAAGGCTACGGCTACCAGGAGCTCCAGCAGCACAAGCAGCCATTCCCAGTCCAGGCACAGGTACATTGAATGCCACCGGTGACACCGATGCCACCAATGCCACCCATGCCACCCATGCCTCACCTCACTCAGCTGCAGACCAGACAGCCCCACTACACTCCTCCTTCCTCCACCCCACAGACAAGCCCGGCCTCAGAACATCTGTCATTGGTATTGGGACTGATACCCCATGTCCTGGAGGAAGGCGCTCTCAACATCACAGGACAGAGTCAGCTCTCTGAGAGCTTCCTCCACACACCGTCCCGTTGTCCACTCGGGGTCAGGCACCCCAATGGTTCCTCAGACCAGCACTTCAGCAGCAGTCACCTCCACAGCACCTGGACCCTTCACCCCTGAGACTATGGACATGCCTCAGAGTGACTGAGAAGAGTGCCAGAGACTGGTTGGCTACCTGTTGATGTTATCTTTGCTTGGGACACTTGGGTCATTTTGCTTTTCCAGATTTTTATTAATAAAGATTATCTTTGCTTCACACACTTGATTCATTTATTTTATTAAATAAAGTCTTGGTGGAAACTTTTAGAAATGGTTTAAGCCTTTGTATGCTTGTGGGATGGGTCAGGATAGCAGTGGGATGGGTAGGGATACCTTTGGGATGGGTAATAGCTGTGGGATGGGTAGGGATACCTTTGGGATGGGTAATAGCTGTGGGATGGGCAGGGATACCTGTTGGTTGGGTAATAGCTGTGGGATGGGTTAGGGTACCTGTTGGATGGGTAATAGCTGTGGGATGGGTTAGGATACCTGTTGGATGGGTAATAGCTGTGGGATAGATAAACCTCCAGTGCAAGCATAGTGGGACTGTATGGTCCACCCTCCCAGGTGCCACACCTTTCGCCCTTTATTATCAATAACAATGTAAGCATTGATCCACACATATCAACACAAAGACAATTTATTAAATGCCCTGTTCATTGTAGGGCCACTCAACATACATGGCATAATGTCATCCGTGTGATGTGACAGGAAGCATCCATTAAGCATCTATCATACTGTTTTGCCAATCCACTGCTCCAGCTGGGGAGTTGCACCAGTGTTTCAGGAGGTTGCGCTGCTTCTTCCCTTCACATGAAGCTCTGTTGGGGCCTAGAACATCCACAGTATCTATCAGGTTTTGCCCTTGCCTCCATTCACCAGGCTCCATGTCCCCATTGCCTTGTTGGAGGTCCACGAGCCTGTTCTGCAACACTGGGTAGCGGGTGCGCATGAGATTGTGCAGGATGCAGCAAGCTTCCACGATCCTCCTCACGGTCTGTGGGCGATGCTGCATGGTGGTGAGAAGTACCTGGAACCTGTTGGCCAGGATGCCAAAGGCATTCTCCACCACCCGCCTTGCCCTGGATAGCCTGCAGTTGAAGATCCTCTCTTCATGGGTGAGGCATCTGGAAGTGTAGGGCTTCATGAGGTAGGTTCTGAGGGAGAAGGCGTCATCCCCCACGATGAAGTAGGGCACATCTTGTGTGTCGTTGGGCAGGGAGTCTGGATCTGGGAAGCCCATGATGAGGTTGCATTCCAGCCCCTTCTTGAGATGACTTACATTGTATACCTGGGCATCTGAACATGAGCCGTTGCCTGAAGCATCGATGTACATGAACTTGTCGTCAGCATCAACCATGGTGAAGAGGATGATGCTGAAGAAGCTCTTGTAGTTGTGATAAGTGGACCCTGGCTTGGCTGGAGCTTTGCAGGCCACGTGCTTGCCATCTATGGCTCCAACGGTGTGGGGGAAGTCCCACTTCTGATACCACTGCTCTGCAACTTTCTTCCAGCCTTCTTCAGTGGAGGGGCACCGGAGGAGCTCCTCCAGGTATTCTTCAATGATGGCCTACACCACTTCTCTGACCACAATGCTAATGGTGTTGTATGGCACCCTCCAGCTGTACTGCATGCTCCTGTAGGTGGTCCCTGAGGCCAGGTCGCGCAGAGTCAGTTCCACCTTGAGCCCAGGGTCCAGGCTGGGCTGGAAGTTGGTGCTCTGCTTGGTCAACCTGGGGCTCAGCCATTTCACAACTTCGTCAAACATGGCTGGCATCATCCTCATGAAGTTTTGGAATGCACGAGGTTCTTCATTCCTCAGCTCCATCATCAGCTTGTTATACAGTCCGTACTCCGCTCTTCTCGCGATCCATCTTTGGACCCAGACACTTCTTGGCCACCTCCTTTTCTTCGCGTAGAACCTGTAGATGGCTTTGCACTGTTGTAGAATGATGGTGGCTACCAAAAGGAGTGTGTGATGATCCATGGTGGAGATGACTGGATGCTGTGGAAGAGCAAGAGCCAGATGAAGGCTGAAGAGGTCTGCACAGCAGGGGTGCTGGACTGAAAGTGAGATCCAGGTGAATTCCTCCCCCTTTTTATAGGAAATATAGAGTTTCCGCTCGGTGTCCTTTTGCATCCTCTAGGCATCCTGCAGAAATCCTAAATATCCGAGATATGTCCCCACTGTGAACGTTTTTTCCATTTTAATGCTTTGTATGCAAGCTGCATCCGCTTCCATCCTTTCTCTGTCCATGCTACTAACGCTGCATGTACGTTCCATGTCCGTTTCGCTTCCTCCCTGTGTCCATTTTCCGCTGGAGCGGATACGAGTTGCGCGGATGCGCAGCGGATGCCTAGCAGATATAGAGGATGCCTAACGGATGACAACGGATCTAGCATGGATGTTCCCCATATGCATAGCGGATGCAGAATGGACGCGTTGGATACATTTTCCGCTCAAAAAGTTTTGATCAGTTCAAAACTTTTTGAGCAGATGAAATGTCAGTCGACCGAAGCTGGACGGATAGTAAGGATGAAAAACGGACGCAGTGAATATAGAATGGAAGCATCACGTTAACCAACGGATGGCAAGTGTTTCTCTCCATTTTACATCCTCCTTCCATCCGTTGGTGCTGTGTGACAGGGGCTTTAGCTAACGTCTGCAAAGAAATCAAGAAGTCTAGTTGCCTCTTGAAAAAGCACATTTGGGACAACTATCACCTGGATAACTGAGAATCTCAATAGACATTTATGTTCATGAGAGGTTTAAAGCACTTCTTCAGAATCATTCTGAATTATAGCCCTAGTAAAAACATTCTCAGAGATATTGCAAGCCTAAGAATTGTTACAATTATTATGTGACAAATATTGTTACTAGCTCAGCCCTACTGACATTAATGAAGCATTTTAATATTTAAAGCTGTACTGAAAAAAATTTCTCATTGCTTATTACTATAAGAAGAAATAGTAAGCCATCAAAACAATTATTTAGAATATGAAAATTCAATGTGAGTTTAAACCTTCTGTGTCAAAAATTTCTACTGAGTATTCAATATAATAATATGCTTCACTAAGGGAATTCTGGTGAAAATGTTTATTTTCTGAAGGGAATTCTGGTGAAAATGTTTATTTTCTGAACGTTCTGTATGCTATGGGAAGATAATTCTTATAGTACAATCTGCACTTAACATCTATTTAAAATACATTTTCAGGTCTCAAAATAGTTGCACAAGTAAAATTGAATACAATCTTATTGGATTGAATACAATTGTTAGTAACATACAATTCGGATGCCTAAGTATACAGTTGACATTTGGGAGACATGTTGGAGGCCATTCTCTAAGGTTGTATGGGAACAACAAATGGGCAAGGAGGGCCAGGAGAATAATTAATTATTTTTAATAACGGTAGTACCCCAGATCTTTGGGAAGGACTCAATAGGTGGATGAAAATGTCAAATCTAATCTGAACATCTAGCTGACTGTGCAACAAAACATAATAACAATACTGCTGAATACAGAATAGAAAAGAAACAATTAACAAATTAAATTGTTAATTGTTAATTGAAAGAACAAATAAATTCATTATTTTAAGGGACGTAGAAGAGAAAGCTGATAAAAACTCCACAAAGAGTTGTTTAAGATCAGGCATGTGAATGTAAGAAACTGAAGACTTTGATTCACAAATGAGCTTTGTCAACTATTTGCATATAACACATAACAGCAAATGTTGCCTTTGTAGTGAAATGGATAAAACAATTGACCATTTTTTCAGGAGCTGCAGTAAAATTTCATAAACTGACTACAAGCAGCATCATGCATTAATTGCAGAACTAGTAATTGGAAACTTTGCCAGAATTTTGATCTGAACAAAGTAAAAACTATCAAGTAATATGTTTTTTGAAAATGTGTAGGTTAAGATATTTTGGAACTTTAAGATCCAAATAGACAGGGTTGTTCTTAACATGCTTGCTGTTATAGTTATTGAAAAAAAAAGTCTGATTCAAAGATGCTGCCATACCCAGTGAAGCAAAATTTGAGTAAAAACATGTGAGAAAAAATATGACTAGCAGTTTCCATCAGTCTTAGACTGTAAATCTAACTATAGACTACCAACACATCGCAATGATAATAATGATGATAATGATGATAATGATAATTATAATCCAAGTTGAAAACCAAAAAACAAATCTGCATACAACTTGGATTGGCTACAAGAAAGCATTTGAATCACTACCGCACAGCACAGCTGGATCATCAAGTGCCTGGATGTCATCGGAATATCAAGTGCATTGGTACTTTCACTGTGAATGCGATGAAGCACTGGAAAACAGTGCTATGTATTGCATAGTCATCAGATATACTGCTGGGGTTGTAAACTGGACACAGGCAGAGCTGGAGAGCCTGGATAGGAAAACAAGAAAACTGATGATCATATACTATGCGCTGCACCCGTGTAGTGACATTGACAGGCTATATTTGTCCAGAAAAGCAGGTGACAAAGGATTTTTCAAGTGAAGCAGATAGTTGAAGAATAGAAACATACTCTGACTGATTATGTGAAAGACAGTATTGAACCAGCTTTGATGGAGGTTAACAATAGGAAGCTGCTCAAAGTGCAGCAAACCAAAGATCAATATAGGAAAACAGCAATGCAAACTTTGAATGACAGCTGGTGTAACAAAGCACTGCATGGACAATTCCTTGAAAAGATCCAAGGAAAAGTAGATAAGGAAAATACCTGATTATGGCTGACCAATGGAACGCTGAAGAAAGGGACAGAAGGCCTGAATCTTGCAGGCCAAGAACAAGCCATCAGAACAAATGCAAGCAAAAGCCAGAATAGAAAAATCTGCTGATGACTCCAAATGCAGACTCTGCAAAAAAGCAGATGAAACCATTGATCACATGCTGAGCTATTGTAAGACAATTGCTCAGACTGACTACAAACAATGTCACAACACAATCACTCAGATGGTCCACTGGAATTTGTGTCACAACTACCATCTGCCTGTAGCAAAGAACTGGGGGGACCATAAGCCTGAAAAAGTGGTTGAAAATGAGCATGCAACACTACTGTGGGACTTCTGAATATAGACTGATAAAATTTTGGAACACAACACCCCAGATATCACGTTTGTGGAGAAGAAAAAAAGTGTAGATTGTCAACAATGCCATACCTGGTGACAGCAGAATTGACGAGAAACAACTTGAAAAAATCACCAGATATCATGACTTGAGAATCAAATTGCAGAGACTCTGGAATAAACCAGTGCAGGTAGGACTCGACACATTGGGTGCTGTGCCTAAAGACCTTGGCAAGCACTTGAAAATAATTGGTGCTGACAAAATCACCCTTGCTCAGCTGCAGAAGGCCACCTTACTGGGATCTTCTCGTACAATCTGCCAATACATCATGCAGTCCTAAACACTTGGGAAATGTTCAACTAGTGATTTGTGATACAAAACCCATTTTGCTGTGTGCACTGTAGTTTTTTGTGTATAATAATAATAGAATTGGAAAAAGTGGCAAAGTATCAAGATCTGAAAATTGAAGTTGAAAGATTATGATATACATCAGCTTAAAAAATATCTGTGTTGAGAAATTTCCATCAGTTAATTGTAAAAGCCACACTGTTTGATTGGTATTGTAGGAAGTTAGCACCCACCCCTCCTCTAGAAAATTGAAATATCTTAGAAAATATTTGTTCCATATTAGCATTCTTGGAATACCCTCACCTGATTGGTCAGGACGGACTGCACTGTGATTGGACGAAAGAATGACAGTGATTGTTTCAGTAAAGAATCAACTGAGATTGGCCGTGCTGATCATGGGTGATTCAGAGAACTGTCATTGGATGCGAGCTGCCGGTAAGCTCTATAAGAAGGGCTGCCACGGCTGGCAACACCAACAGAGATCTATACCTTTTAATAAAGAGCTGAAGTTATGCTGTTCTTGAGTCTCTTTTTCCCGTGCTTCTACACTGGTGACGAGGATGGGATTCTGAGACAAAGAGACCAGTTGAGCACGTGGCAACCGAGCTGAACAACCGACAAGATGGCCGGTAGCAACTCGACACCTGCACCATTCAATCAGGCAACTGAGGACAGGAAATCTTACATCGATCGATTCCTCATGTTCCTTGAGAGCAACAACTTGAAAGATGCAAGCAACCACAGGAAGAGAGCTGTGTTCCTGACCCACTGTGGGCCCACAGTGTTCAAGATGGCCAAAGTGTTGGCCAAGCCCGAAGACGTCAAAGAGATGGCATGGCCAGACCTAGATCGGCTATTCCGAAACCACGACACCCCAGCCATTCCCAACTTCATCCAGACATATGAGTTCTACCACCAGGATCAGAAGGATGGAGAGAGCATCGGGGACTTTGTGGCAGCCCTAAGAAACATAGGGGGTGCGTGCGGTTTCTCCAACATGGACGAGGCTCTGAGAGACCGCGTGGTTCTCGGGTTAAGAAATCCCAAAGTCTAGAGCAGATTGATGGCTCAGGCAGACATTACGGTCACCATGGCCATCGCTGAAGCCACCGCAGCTGAGGCCACAAAGAAGTCAGCGGCCAAGATGCGCCAAATGAACGCAAGGGACTGGCAGATAACTTCGGAGACCAACTCATCACCAGAGAAAAGACCCAAGGTTGGTCACAAAGCCACAACAGCACACCATGAGGACATCAATTTCTCCCCCAATACTGAAGATGAGGAGAAGGATATCCACAGACTGCAAGCAGAGCGAGACCGATGGGAATGGAGAAGTCGTAAGTCGGGTTTTCAGTGTGCTGGATGTGGCGGTGACCACCCCCATTCAGAATGCCGGTTCTTAGATGCCATTTGCCGGTACTGTGAGAAATGGGGGCACATCGCCAAGGTCTGCCACAACAAACGAAACTACAGCCCAAGGCGATGCAACAACATGCCCCCCAGGAACCGGGACAAACATACAGAGAACCGTTGGAGCCATGAGAGTAAAACCAAGTGGCTCAGTGAAACCCGAAGGAGAGAAGAGATACACCAAACAGTCACCATTGGGCACTCAAACAACACTGACGCCAGAAAGGTGCACGTGCAGGTCAGCATCGAAGACAGGCCATGCAACTTGGAAGTGGATTCCGGATCCTTCCTCTCCATGGTATCATGGAACACAATCAAGCGGTTAGTGCCCAGATTACAAAAACAAGAGCTGGAGAGTCAAAAACTAACCATCAAAGACTACCAGGGGAACCGGATCCCCGTGATAGGAATTGGGCATTTCCACGTTACTTTCAAGAAGCATGGGAAAGTACTTCCACTAACCATCGTGGACAGAGACCGCCCAAGCCTGCTGGGACTGGAATGGTTCACGCCATTAGGAATTGAGGTGACGGGCATCAACCACGTCGAGGAAACAGACTGGGAGGAAGAACACATGAAGGACTTCCAAGAAGTTTTCAACGGACAATTAGGCAAGTACCAGGGACAATTAGGCAAGTACCCCAATATCATTTAATGTGAACCCCAATATTGCCCCAATCCATCTTAAACTGAGGCGAGTTCCATTTGCACTCAAACCTAAAATTGATGAGCAGCTAGACAAGCTCATCGCTCAAGGGGTCCTGGAGCCAATAGATCACGCACACTGGGAGACCCCAATAGTCACCCCGATAAAACCAGATGGGTCAGTGAGAATTTGTGGTGACTACAAGGCCACTCAAAATAATGCACTGCAACAGAGTGCGTACCCAGTCCCGGTGGAACAGCACCTCCTACACTCACTAGGGGGAGGAAAAGTCTTCGCGAAGCTCGACCTGGTGCAGGCATACCAGCAGCTGCCAGTCGATGCTGCCAAGACTGCGGAAGCACAAACCATCGTGACCCACAAGGGGGCTTTCCTGTGCAAAAGATTCCAATTTGGAGTCAGCGTGGCACCAGGGATATTCCAGAGCTTAATGGAACGATTACTACAAGGCATAAAAGAAGTGGTGCCATATTTCGATGATGTCTGGTAGCAGCCAAAAACAAAAGCCAATTGGGGAGCTGCCTCAGGGAAGTCCTGCAGACACAGGATTAAAAGTAAAAAAAGAAAAGTGCCAGCTATGCACAGAAAAGGTAAAGTTCCTGGGATACCTAGTTGATAAAGACATAATTCACCCCACAGAAAAAAGATAAAAGTGATCAAGAAAGCCCCAAGACCACAAAATAAACCAGAGTTACAGGTTTTCCTAGGACTAATTAACTTTTACAATGTTTTTTGTCACAAAAGGCAACGACGGTGGAACTTCTGCATAGGTTACTTGACAAAACAGCCACTTGGTCCTGGGCAAGCGGGAAGAAGCTGCATTCTGGAAAATAAAAGATTTCCTCACATCGGAATCAGTCCTCATCCAATACAGCGAAACCCTACCACTAACAGTGACCTGCGACGCCTCTCCATTTGGCATCGGAGCTATACTGAGCCATACTCTGCCAGACAGGAGAGAAGCACTGATTGCATACTTCTCTAAGACATTATCAAAGGCAGAAAGAAACTATAGCCAGCTCGACAAGAAGGCACTAGCAGCGGTCACCAGCATGAAGCCGTTTCATGAATACCTGTATGGTAGGAACTTCACTCTTATCACCGATCACAAACCACTCCTGGGGATCCTGGCAGGGAACAAGGTCACCCTTAACATCTTGCCACCCTGGATGACAAGGTGGTCTGAGTTTCTTGCCGCCTACAACTACCAGCTAATACATCGCACCAGGAAAAGCATCTCACACACTGATGCATTAAGCCGTTCCCCCTGCCGGATCCAGAGGAGAACCCACCACATTCACCCTGCAAATAGAGACACTGCCCAACCTACCAACGACCATGTCAGACATTGCTAGAGAGACAATCAAAGACGAGAAACTGGTGCGGGTTTTGAGCTGGGTGGAAAAAGGGTGGCCAGAAACCGAGAGCAGTGACCAGTTTAAACCTTTCCGGAACTGACAGACTGAACTATTTTCCCAAAAGGGATGTATTTTATGGGGTGATAGAGTAGTGGTTCCAGACACATTACAAACAAGAATATTACACATGTTGCACGAGGGACACCCAGGCATCGTAAAGATGAAATCCCTGGCCAGAAGCTACGTTTGGTGGCCAGGGATGGACAAAACCATTGAGACATGGGTGGCAACATGTGATAAATGTCAAAGATCCAGGCCAAACCCTCCCTCCACACCAACCTTTGAGTGGGAAACACCCAGGCGCCCATGGTCAAGGGTCCACATAGACTTTGTGGGACCTACAAAAGGACACACCTTTTTAATCACAGTTGACGCTTACTCCAACTGGTTGGAGGTAAGCATTACTCAATCTACCACAACAGAAGCAGTCATAAAAAAATTAACTAAGCTTTTTGCCACCCATGTTCTACCAGACTTGCTAGTCTCTGACAACAGGCCAAAATTCATGGCGTTGGCGTTTGAACAATTTCTCGCGGAATGGGGCATACGGCATGCATTGACAGCACTTGCTCATCCAGTGGTGAATGGCCGGGCAGAACGAATGTTCAGATACACGAAAGACGCCCTAGAAAAAATGGATGCAGGGAGCATGCACGAAAAAATAAATAAACTACTAACAATACAACACATAACACCCAGCTCAAAAACCAACAAAATCCCAGCAGAGCTCCTGAGGGGAAGAAAACTCTGATCCCACCTAGACAGACTGCACCCAACATATAATTCCAAAAAAACACCAGACTCATCTAGCAGGTACCGCACATTTAATCCGGGCGACACTGTGTATGCCAAAAACTTTTCAGGGGACCTGCTCTGGATACCTGCCAAGATAACCCAGGTTACAGGCCCCCGGTCATACCGGCTGTAAACAGAGGATGGAAGGAATTGGAAATGATATATCAACCAACTAAGATCATGAAAAATCTCTGATAATGCCAGCAACGCACAAACACCACTAAAAGACTTAAATAAAAAAACTAGAGGGGGGGAGAAACCCCAAACAATTACCAAAAAGAAGGAGAAAATCCTCCCTCAGCACAGCAGCAAACCGAAAATGCCCAACCGACACAAACTGAGCAACCACCACCAACACCAATAAATAGAAAAAGAAAACCAACAACACTTACCAGTAAACAATGGCAGCAGAAGGGAACCAGCAGAAGACAAACCACACGGAACCTTGCCTGGAAGAAGCAGCCAAGCCAGTTCAACCAGCCCAGAAAGACCGGCCGGGAACAGAGAAGCTGATAATTCAACCAAGCCCAGTAGACCAGGTGGGAGTTGCAGCGAAAGGCCTGACTCACCCTTCCAGGCAGTTCCATACAGAAGAGCAGGAGCGACAAAGATTTCATCCGAACCAGCTGAAGACCACGCAACAACTGAGCTGCGCAGGTCAAGTAGGCAGGTTAAAAGCCCCGCCTACCTATGTGACTATGTCACATAGGATGGACCAAACCAAGAGGGGAGGGGTGTTCCATATTAGCATTCTTGGAATACCCTCACCTGATTGGTCAAGATGGACTGCACTTGATTGGACGAAAGAACGGCAGTGATTGGTCAGTAAAGAATCAACCGCGATTGGCCATGCCGATCGTGGGAGATTCAGAGAGCTGTCATTGGGTGCGAACTGCTGGCAAGTTCTATAAGAAGGGCTACCGCGACTCGCAGGTCCAACACAGATCTATACCTTTAAATAAAGAGTTGAAGTTACACTGGTCTTGAGTCTCTTTTTCCCACACTTCTACAATATTAAAAAGGCAAGATATTTCTCCTAAATAGAGTAGAAACTCAGAATCAGAAACTCACCTCAGAAGCAGAAACTCACCCCCACCTTTGTTAAAGGGTGGGCCATTAAGGGCTGGGCAAGAATACTTTATATAACAAAGATCTCCAAGTAAAGTTATAGCAATTGCCAAAAAACCTTTTCAGCGCATCATCATCCAGCAAGGCTCAACCAAGCCTTGAATTCAGGAAAGCCTACAGAGTTGCCCCTGCATGGGTCCATGGGAGTCTGGCAACCAATTAGAAACAAGCTTCAATTCAAATCCCAACAAAGGTTATAAAACCCAGGCATTCTCAGCACCTCAGCCCTTTTTTTTAATCTCTTCCTTCACCTTGAAGCATGTGATCATCATTCCTTTTCACTCTGGAGCTCCAGGCCATGTGGTCCTGTCGACCATTAAACCTTCCAAACAGCCTCCATGTTTCCAGTGTCTTTTTCCCCACTTTGAATTGAATCCAGAAGGATATTTCTTCCAACAGTTTGTTATATAAAACCAATACATTATGACTTCCTATGTTCTTGGGAACAACGATGCCTATGGAGGCTAATATTAGCTAAAGAATCAGCAGTTGTAATTTGACATTACATAAAGAGAAGAACAGCTGCAGCAAAAGAAAGTAAAAATAGTACCAATAGTAATAGGCACCTTGGTTGCAATTCCAAAACATGTAAATCATGTTAACACCATTGGCATTAAGAAAATCAGTATGTCAATTACAAAAGGCCACTTTTCTTGGAACAACTTATATCTTATAGTGATATCTTTGACACCTTCAAACAATATTTGGGAAAGACTTTATAAGTGGATAAAAGTGGCAAATCTAGTGACCAACATAATTATGTATTATACAAATGTGGAGGTGTTACTATTCACATGCTTTATTCCACTTACTGTTACATTAGAAATTTCAAAATTTAGTGTAGTTTTCCAGTTATCTATTAAAACTTTCCTAACATTTGTTGGATGTTACTGTGGATATGAAATTCTGCATGCTATTACAAAATATTGGGTAACAATTAATTAAACCATCAACATTAATGAATCAGAGTGGCTGATTTTGAAATAGTATTACTAATAGCCACTCACAAACCTCTGATTGTGTTGAAACAGCTGATTGATTTCATTGGCAAACATTTGTTTTATGTATATATAGTCGTGAGGTGGGGAGGATTCATTTCTCCTACAGCCAAGAATTTGAAGATTGTGAGAATCTTGAAAAAGAGTATTTCACCTAGGTAATAATTTAAGAAGAAAAAAAAATCCTACTTATTATCCATTTAATACAGCTTGACATGTACACTTTGTTAAGCCTGGGTTCCCCAACCAGGGTTAGGTAGACAAGCTAAACAGAATGTGCAGCGTTAGTCAGATAGGCACACAGATAAATGAGTGAGCTAAGCTTGTATGTTTATTAACATACAGTAAAAATAACAGATACGCTTGTGCTATCAAGAATATATTTTATTCCAGTATAAGTTTATGGCATAGTCAAAAACAGTCCAATATTCATTTACCATGTAGTCAGTCCATTCAGGGATATTCAGTTAGCAAAGTCCATGTAGAATATCCTATGTCAGTTCACATAAATCAGTCCGTTGTTGTCTCTCCCGTTCGAGCAATGCAGTCTTGATTCTAAGCAGTAATCAGGGATCATCAAAGCCAGAGAAAGAGAGCAAGCCGT
>BLBF01000026.1:7602157-7620634 GCA_015471245.1 Laticauda colubrina | reverse complement strand
ACGGCTTGCTCTCTTTCTCTGGCTTTGATGATCCCTGATTACTGCTTGGAATCAAGACTGCATTGCTCGAACGGGAGAGACAACAAAGGACTGATTTTTATGTGTACTGACATAGGATATTCTACATGGACTTTGCTAACTGAATACCCCTAAATGGACTGACTACATGGTAAATGAATATTGGACTGTTATTTGACTATGCTATTAACTTATAATGGAATAAAGTATATTCTTGATAGCACAAGCGTATCTGTTATTTTTACTGTATGTTAATAAACATACAAGCTTAGCTCACTCATTTATCTGTGTGCCTATCTGACTAACGCTGCACATTCTGTTTAGCTTGTCTACCTAACCCTGGTTGGGGAACCTAGGCTTAACAAAGATGATTTGTGCTTTTAAGCAACGGTGATTGGTCAACAATTGCTGGCCCATAATTGGCCCACCTAACAGCGGAAGATTCAAGGAGGCGTCATTGGCCGTGAGCCACAAGCAGCCTCTATAAAATAAGCTGCCGTGGCTCCGCAGTCAGACTGATTCCAGGAACCAAATAAAGAGCTGAAAGTCACGCTGGTTTCCAGTCTCTTTTTTCCTGCAATCAAACAGGAATGTAACTTTATTTCAAGTAATATTGCCTCAAACATTTTAGTAAATGTGACAGTGTGCTCAATCACTCCTTTATATATGTAAACTCTGTCTGTCCTTCTAGAAAAGTGAATAAAAGTGCATAGCATACACATTAATATTTTATTTACATATGTCAGAGTACTTATGAAACTTTTGACAAGGCAAATTGATTTCTCTCTTCATCTGCCTTTTGTTTATTAGTTTTGTTTGTGTTGAAAGGCTGAAAATACCTTTCTCTGAGGGTTCAAATTTTCCCACTGGGAGAGCTCTGGTGCAAGGATACAGACAACTGCTCGAAAGCCAGAATCTTTTATTCTCAGGAAGGCTAGAAGCATGACTGCATTCCCGGAGCTAGCTAGCTTTTGAATGATAAGTTCCCAATTTTATACCTTTTTCCCTCCCTTTGTATAAGGTTTTGACACTAACATCCTTTCAGTTTGTTTTTCTTTCTGCCAAAAGGCAACCATAAGGAGGTGCGAAAGGGGCATCTTCCTGTATTACCGGTTGTTTTTTTTTTCTCTGATCTCTTTTAGTTTTTTATGGCTTTTTGTAATCTTCTATCTGTAGTTCCTGCCTTTTGGCTGGTTTAGTATGTTGTGGCTTTTGTCTTGGGGTGTGTTTATTAGATTTCTTTTCCTATGCAAGCCTGTTCCATGGCTGGCCTGATGTTCCCTTTCTACAATCCCTCATATTTTTTTTTCCTAAGGTGTGATATCTGATTGAATGTCTTGGTATACTTGGTATTCTTGATCAATCTGGTTCATCATCATAGCTACCTGTCCCCTTTTTAATTTTCTCTTTTTAGAGGGAATACAGGCCTTCAAGCAGCTGAGGCAGGGTAGAATGCACTTACAGAGGCAACACATGAGAGCCCCAAAGACACAAATGTTGACTGTGGTTGTTATGAGGATTTTTAGCCAATGGAAATCTGGCATCCATGAGAAGAGCCATGAAAAGTCCAGGAATGATTGCTCCTGACCAATATTTTGAGCCAGCTCTTTCAGGTGGTGGATGTCCCTCCCTACGAGTTCTGAGGTTTCGTTCAGATTGAAGCAACACATCCTTTTGAATGTTTCACAGCCATAGTTATGCTTCAAGAGAAGGAAGTCTATTGCTGCCCTATTCTCCAGAGTGGCTTCTCTGACCTCCCTCAGTTCTCTGTTAAGGGCATCCAGGGCATGGGAGGTCGAATTCAAACTTTTTGCCAGGGTACATGCTAGTTCATTCAAATTTTTAGAATTTCGCACTGCCAATCCAGGTACCCCTACCAAAGATATTGCCAATGAGATGAATTCTGTTTTGGTGGGAAGGGAGACTTTGGAGTCACAGTCTGAGTCTAGGGTTTGGACAGCTCTCCTGTGTCATCTCTGTAAGGATGGCATAAGCATGGTTAATCTTCCTAAGGTGCAGTGGCCATTTGTGGCATTCGCAGGAAGGTATGAGTAGGCTTTTAAGCCACAAAGGAAAAACCATCCAGATGGGAGCTTCAGATAACTATATGAAAATGATATGGTTTCTGTGTAGTTGCATTTTAGGTCTGTGTTGCTAAGACCGGTGCATTTTGTGACCCTAGGTGAGCTGCACCCAGTGACATCAAAGCATTTCTCAGAGGTGGTTACTGCAGCAATGTGTAAGGCATACATGGTGTTGTCCTTAGTTTCTGTAGAGTGGCTCCAGCTAAAAATGCTTTCGTAGGAGTCAGGAAGGTTTCTAAATGTGGTGTAGTTAATGATGTTATGTGGCCTAGTTGCTACTCCAATTTGGCATGTGGTTAAGATATCCTTGACTGATTTCCCCCCTGCTAGGCAAAAGTTAGTAGTGTTGAGTATTTCTTTTGCTAAATATTCCCATATGTTTCCTTTCTCTGGGATAAGCTTTGGTTCCAGGAAGGCAGTTGCTTGTGTTACAAGTATTACAATTGTTACAGAAAATAATAATACACAGTATATATTACATTTCATGTTTCCCATTGCTAGATTCTTTTCTTCCCTCCCCCCTCTTTTTTTTTTTATTCGTACAATGTGAAAAATGTAAAAGTATCAAAAATTATAAAAATCTCTCCTTTAAAAAAAAACATACAAAAAAGAAGAAAAAATGCAGAAGAAAAATAATAATAAATATATATATATACACAAAAATAATAATAATAACTTATAACTTATAACTTATAATTTATAATAACTTATAATTATAACTTAGCACCTGGGAGTCCAGTTTTATGTAATTCAGTGATTGCCCTTGGTTCTTCAGAGTTGTTTGGTTCAGTGGTGTTGAAAAATGCTGCAAGCATCCATTGATCTGTGTCTGGATTTTTCTTGAGTTTGATTGTGGTGGAGTTTGGCTGTGGTCTATGACTGCTGGCTTTGCATGTGTCCAATGTATCCAAGAGTCTCGTTCTGCAATCTTAATGGCAGTGTGAATAGTCAGTAAAACTTGACAGGGTCCTTTCCACCTGGGTTGTAAAGGTGAGGTTCTGGTGAAGAACTTGATCCAGACCCAATCTCCCAGTTCATATGGATGCAGGGCTTCTTCCAAGGGTAAGGTCTGCGTCAGTGCACTCTGAGTCCAGAGGGTCTGTAGTCACTTCTGCAGGGCTGCAAGAGAAGAAGAGAGAACCATATCCCCCCCTATCTAGGCAGAGGGAATGAGGATCGAGACATTGTAAGGTATCACGAGGCCGACCAAAAAGGCTTGTTGTCAAGGCTGGTGTGATGATGGTATGAGGTAGAGGTTTGGTGGCCACCCATTTGGCTGTTGCATCTGCATATTGATTTCCTTTCGTTATTGTAGAGTCATCTGTTTGATGGGCTTTACAATGGATGACTGCTAGTGCTTGTGGTAATTGGATGGCCTCTAAAAGTTTGGCTACTAATGATGCATGTACTATTTGTTGTCCTGCTGAAGTTAAAAAACCCCGTTGTTTCCATAGGGCTCCTGTTGCATGGCAGACTCCAAAAGCATATTTGGAGTCTGTATAGATGTTGGTAGATCGGTTCCTAGCAGTTTCGCAGGCTTTCGTTAAGGCTATAAGCTCAGCTGCTTGGGCGCTATGGGAAGGAGGGAGGGGGGAAGCCCAAATAATTTCTTGTAGAGAGACTACAGCTGCTCCTGTTACTCTTCTGTTCTGATGCATGTAGGAGGAACCTAAAAAGTTCCAAGTCGAGGTTTTGCAGCTTGGTATCTGTTAGATTGGAGCGGGGTAGTTCAGCATCATGCACTAAATGGAGGCAATCATGGAGATTGCCTTCTTCCTGTTCTGTGGGGAGCAGAGTATTACATCTTTCAAATGTAAAGTGATCAGAGATAAAAAGTTCAGCTTCATATTGAGCCAAACGCTGCTGAGTAAAGGCTTGTGTCTGGCTCTTTAAGATAATTGCAAAAACTTCATGGGGAACTTTTAGCAGTCCAGGATGTCCTAGTACCAAATCTTTAGATCGTTTCACCAGTTCAACTGTAGCTGCCACAGCTCATAAGCAGGGAACAGTGCCCTGAGCTACTGGATCTAGGGTTACAGAATAATAAGCAACTGGCCGGTGTGTGTGTCCATAAGGCTGTGTTAGAATGCTAAAGGCAACACCTAATTTCTCATGGATGAATAAGGTAAAAGATTTCCTATGGTCAGGTAGCCCAAGTGCTGGGGCTGATGCTAGGGTTTGTTTGATGGTCTGAAGTGTTTTGTCCAGAGATTTGGACCATTCAATGGGGTCAGGCATGTTTTTGCCTGTCAATTGAATGAGTGGTTGGGCTATTTCACCAAATGAGGGGATCCATGGGCAGCAGAAGCCCAGTACTCCCAGTAAAGCTCATACTTGACATTTTGTTTGGGGTGGTTTCATGGCTAAAAAAGTTTCTACTCGATTAGGGGCCAATTTTCTAATTCCTGGTGTGATAATATAGCCCAGATATGTTATTTCTTGTTTTAAATATTGCAACTTGGAGAGAGAGGCTTTGTGACCTCTTTCTGCCAGGGCTTTGAGTAAATACACGGTATCTGTTTTACACGCTAGCTCAGTTTGAGATGCTAACAATAAATCATCAACATACTGGATTAAGGAAGAGTGATATGGTAGGGAGATGGAGGAGAGGTTTGCCTTTAATATTTGTGAAAATAGGGTGGGGGACTCAGTATAACCTTGTGGCAATCGAGTCAGGTAAAGGCAAATAGATATTGGGATGCTGGATCCACAGGAATGCTAAAAAAGGCAGAGCACAAATCAATGACAGAAAAGTAAGTGGCTGAGGCTGTTTAAATCCTCATGAAGCCCCGTGTTGTTGGTTATCAGCATGATTGTTTTGTGCTTTCCTTTTCCTGAGATTTCTAATTGCAGCCCCTGTTTTCCACATGTTATGGTAGCTCCCATTTTACAAAGGAGATCCCTCCCTAATCAGGATAGTAGTGACTGGGGGCAAATAGTGAATGCATGGTCTATTGTGAAAGGTCCTAGTTCTACTGGTATGTTGTGGGTAAATTCTACAGGGATTATTTTCCCTCCCACTCCCATTATGTTATCTTGAGCCCCTTCAGCCACTGCAGCTTTATATGGTGCTTCAGTAATTAATGAGGAGGTGGCTCCAGTATCAACTAAGCAATTGTATTTCTTTCCTCCGATAAGAATAGTATCAATGAGTTCTCCTTCTGGGCCATTTCTTAAGGGGATAGCTAGTCCGTTAAAGGTAGCTAGGAATTCAGTACTTTCATTGCCATTTTCTAGTCAAGAAGGGGTTAACTCATGGTCTCTCCTTTTCTCCCATTGATGTGTATTGTTAGTGTTTATTGGAGGAAAGGGAGCTCTGGGTGGTGTCTGGTGACTGAAACTTTGCTGCTCAGTGTAATGGATTGGATTATTGCCTGGCTTCATGTTTCTAGGTGGTGGGTGATACCGGTTGCGGGGGGGGGGGGCTATTGCCTACATTGCCTGCTAAAATGCCCTTCCTGTCCACACCTATAGCATGCTGGCATCTGCCTTGCGACCACCCTGCTTTATCGCAATGCCAGCATTTCTTTGAATTGTAAGAAGTTCTACCAGGCGTTTGTCTGGCATTATGTTGCACTACAGCAAACATTTTCAGGTCTTCTTGTCTTTCTATTCATCTTTTTCTCTCTTTCTCTTCCTCCTTCAACTTGTCTCTTTGGTCATAGACAAAGTTAGCGATCCTGTGCAACTCTGCTATGTCTAAAGTTTCCCAGTTAGAAATGAACTGATGGAAATGTTTAATATCTAAGATGGATTGATCCATGAAGGCTGAGGCTGAAATCCTCTGGTCCTTGAGGCAGCTAAGGTCTAGATGGGCATATGCAATAGCTACCTCTGTTAGACGGACCCAAAAAGCATCAGGGTTTTCTTTTTCCCTTTGTGTGGTTCTTTGGAATTCAGACCAATTTAGAGGCTTTTTTCCAATTTCCTCTAAAGCTTCTAATAAGTTATTTTTTGCTCTTGTGTATTCATCCCAATGATTGGTATCATTGTAGTCCCAGTTAGGGCGATGTACTGGCCATGCAATGCGGGCTGGGGCTGCCTGTCCAGGGATGGTAGGTAGTTTAGCTATTTGTTCAGTTTTCTCAAATAGTTTTAATAGCTCATCTTTCGTTAGAAAGATTTGTAGCAGCTGGGTCATGTCACCCCAAGATGGATTGTGGCTGTCTATGATTGACTTCAGGGTTTGAATTACTGTTTGGGGATCAGCCCTGAAGGCTGGGGTATCTTTTTTTCAGATGACTAGGTCAGAGGCAGAGAAGGGAGTGCGGGTATAAACGTATTTTAATTGTCCCCTATTTTGCACAGGTCTGTTTAAAAGGGGAGCCATGAATTGTGCCTCAGTTTGTCCATCCAGGGAATGGGTTTCAGGTTTTTCCTGATCTTTACGCTCAATCAGGTTTTTTGTCCTAGCCATTTCAGCCCAGCAGTACCAATAGGGTATTTGGCTGGGTTTAATGCGTGTTCTAAGTGCTTTTAGGGTTTTATGATCTAAAGTACCGCTATCAGGCCAAATTTGTCTTCCTGTGTCATCTCGCAAATAAGCCCACTTTTTGCAAATTCTTTTTGCGTCTCTTTTATTCATTCCAGGGATCTTCCATTGCCCTCGAGCTACAACTTCCCATATTCCCTACCTGATGTGGGGATTATTTTGGTTTAGCCGGGCTACCGCCTGTCAGTTTTCAGACAAAAAAGGTCTGGAAAGGACTCCGGTTTCCCTACACATGGAGTACGGTCCCCTTTCTCTTAGGGAAACTCCACCTGTCAGTTTGAAGACCCCCCTAAAAAATGGGATCTTGGAGGACTGTCTGCCCCCTAGGAGCACCGGTACGGGCCCCTCCTCACACACCACCGTCAGTTTTCAGATCTCCCTTAAAGGTGGGACCTGCTGGAAGGACCTGCTCTGCTTTTGAAGGCAAACTACTTCCAATTTTGTTTGCCAGCAGCCGATACGGGCCCCTTCTAACTGCATAGGGCTTTGCTTGTGGGATGCACCAGGACTATTTTCCTGCTTTCTATTTATTTCCCAACACCAGTTCCTTTCTCAGCCCGCTCGGTTTTTCATGCATCCTTCAGAAGGACTCACACTCCGTGATCACCCCTTGCGTTCCCAAATCCAGCAGGTCACGGCTTGTTGGAGCTAGCAGCTGGTTGGGGTGCAGCTGGCAATCACGGAAGAGGTGAGGTTCTTCTGTTTCTGCAGAGAAAACCCACAGTCACACACCTGAATCACTCACGCTTCCACTCTCTTTCATAGTAAGGTTAGAAATTTAAAGCGGTACTCACTTGCTTTCAAGCAGCTGTTGAGCAGAAAGGCTCACGAACTCCCTTTACTACCCTTATACCTGCTGGGCTGGGTCCATGGATGTTGTCCCTGGACAAAGAAGGTCCATGCCGGCTGGGAATTGATCTGTGGGCCCGGTCCAGTGGCAGGGTTGGCTGGAAAATCTTCATGGGTCGCCAATTGTTGAAAGGCTGAAAATACCTTTCTCTGAGGGTTCAAATTTTCCCACTGGGAGAGCTCTGGTGCAAGGATACAGACAACTGCTCAAAAACCGGAATCTTTTATTCTCAGGAAGGCTAGAAGCATGACTGCATTCCCGGAGCTAGCTAGCTTTTGAATGATAAGTTCCCAATTTTATACCTTTTTCCCTCCCTTTGTGTATAAGGTTTTGACACTAAATCCTGTCAGTTTGTTTTTCTTTCTGCCAAAAGGCAACCATAAGGAGGTGTGAAAGGGGCAGCTTCCTGTATTACCGGTTGTTTTTTTTTTCTCTGATCTCTTTTAGTTTTTTATGGCTTTTTGTAATCTTCTATCTGTAGTTCCTGCCTTTTGGCTGGTTTAGTATGTTGTGGCTTTTGTCTTGGGGCGTGTTTATGAGATTTCTTTTCCTATGCAAGCCTGTTCCATGGCTGGCCTGATGTTCCCTTTCTACATTTGTTTGGAGGATGGTTTCCACTGTCTGCAGCACTTTTAAAGAGCAAGAAAACAGGAGTTATAAATTAAACTGGGTGCTGAACAGCACAACATAGGTGGCCTGGAGGAATCTCCAGTGGTATAACTAGTATGTTTGTACAAATAATCATATGTTGTTGATCTAAAGTCTCATGCCTTGACTGTAGCTTGGAATAAGGAAGCTTTACGGATCCCTTGTTAAAGAATAAAATGTCTATCACACTGGCAGCATAGCCTACAGTGTAAAGATTTCTTAGCAACTGCTAAAAATTGCTAAGCAATTGCTTGTCGCAGTTTCGCACTGATTAAAGGTTCTTCCCAAGCAAAATAAATGTGAATAAAATCATATTCATCCAGAAAGAAATTGAATGCCTGAGTATATGCACAAAAAAGAAAAGCTAAGGGTATATGTGCCTCTAGACACACACAGAAAGAGAGAGGGAAGGAGGGGAAAGGGAGGAGGGAGGGAGAGAAAAAGGATCTGTTGATGCAGTTATAAGGAGGAATCATTATGTCTGTCATTTATAACTCTAAAACTGTCTGGTTTGGCACAACAACCAAGTCATATGGACACTGATTTCAGCAGATAGTTAGGACTGCAGAAAAAGCAATTGCAACTAGCCTGCCTCCCACTGATGACCTGTATACTGCATGAACTATAAAGAAGGCTGAAAAAATATCTACAGACCCCTCATATCTTGGGCATGAACTATTTCAACTTCTCTCCTCAGGGTGCTGCTATAGGCATTGCAAATAATTGGACAAAAAGAAACTCCCCCATGTCTCCAGTGTGCTGAACACCTAACCCCAACAACACTGTCTTAAGCCTAACAATATTTACCTATGTAGTATGTCTGTATTACTATTATCCTTCTCATCTTCTCATCTTTCCTATTATCTTCTCCTATTGGTATTTTATGATATGTCACTTGTTTGTCTCTTATGATTTATGATTGTAACTATTATTTATGATCTATGATTTATCATTTTGTTGTTGGTATGTTCACTGAGAGCTTATGCACCAAACACAAATTCTTTGTGTGTCCAATCATGCTTGGTCAGTAATGAGTGCTCTGCTCTGCTCTGCTCTGCTCTACATATATTCATGTAATTCCTCATACTGTAGCTATTGACTGGTTGTCTATGGAATTCTCAATCATCCAGATCATTTTTGTCCAAAAGGTACTTTTTTATGAGGCAACTGGATGTTCTGTTTTTCTTTGAAGATATTTCATTTCTCATCCAAGAAGCTTCTTCAGCTCTAATAGGGTGGTGGGGAATAGAAGGATTTATATTCCTCGCAAACAGCTGGTCATTTGAATTCTTTTAGTATTTTAGTATTTTTAGTTTTTATTTGATTTGTCAATCACTTACAAGATACAGGTATAAGAACAAATATAGTTTTGAATACATGAGATAGATACTTATAAGAAAAATAAAAAACAATAGGACAGGGATGGTAGGCATGATTGGTGTGCTTATGCATGCCCCCTACAGGCCTCTTAGGAAAGGGATGAGGTCAATAGTAGATAGTCTAAGGTTAAAGTTTTTGGGGTTTGGGGAAGAAACCACAGAGTCAGGTAGAGTATTCCAGACACTGACCACTCTGTTGCTGAAATTGTATTTCTTGCAGTCAAGTTTGGTGCAGTTTACCTTGAGTTTGTATCTATTGTGTGCTCTTGTATTGTTATGATTAAAGCTGAAGTTTTCATTTGCAGATAGGACATTGAAATGTATGATTTTATATACTGTATTAAGATTGGACCAGAGATGGAGTAATTCTAGTTTTTCTAGGTCAAAAGTTTCAAGTCTGGTGGCATGAAATATTCTGCAATGAGTAGAGGAGCAGAGAACTCTTCTTGTGAAATATTTCTGGACATTTTCAATTGTGTTAATATCACATACATGATATGGGTTCCAGACTGATGAGCTATATTCAAGTATAGGTCTAGCAAATGTTTTGTATGCTCTAGTTAGAAGTGTGATATTACCAGAGAAAAAGCTACGTAGGATTAGATTAACAACTTTTAATGCCTTTTTGGCTTTGTAGTTACAGTGGGCTTTAGCACTTAAATCATTTGAGATGAGTACTCTAAGGTCCTTGATCCTCAACAAGGCCCTGGATCCCCAAAAAGGTCTTGACTATTCAGCCTGTATTTTATTTTCTGATATTTTTTTTTGCCAACATGTAAGACAGAGCATTTATTTGAGATTTGAAGTCACCATTTGTTTGACCTTTCTGAAACATAGTCAAGGTCTTTTTGAAGGGTAGCAGTATTGTCTGTGGTGTTGAACAGCTTTACATCATCAGCGAAGAGAACGCAGTTGTTCTTAATATGATCACAGAGGTCATTTATGTAGAGTATGAAGAGAGTTGGTCCTAAAACACTGCCTTGGGGACACCACTGTTAACAGGTACAGAATTTGATAGGACTCTACCAATTTTGACCATTTGTTGTCTGTTTGACAGGATTGCTTCTATCCAATTATGTAGGTGTCCAGAGATACCATAAGATTTTAGTATTTAGGAGTAGTTTGTTGTGTACCACTGAATCAAAGGCTTTACAGAAGTCTATGTAGATTGCGTCTATTGCTTTGCCCTGATAGAGTTGTGTAGTCCATATATTTTTGCAGTGTAAGAGTTGCAGATTATAGGATAGGTGTTTTTTTCTGAAACCAAATTGTTTATTAGAGAGTAGGTTGTTTGTTGCTAAGTGGAGGATAATGGATTAGTTAATAATTGATTCCATGACTTTACAGGTGATGCAGCATAAGGAGATTGGTCTGTAATTTTCAACTGGGCTGGGGTCTCCCTTTTTGAAGATGGGGATGACTGGCTTGTGACCATAGTTTTGGCAAGGAGCTGGTCCTGAAAGATTTTTCAAAGATTATGCTTAGAGGTTCAGCAATGCCAGTGAATAGCTTTTTTAAGAAGCTGATCCTGAAAGATTTTTCAAAGATTATTCTTAGAGGTTCGGCTATGGCAGTGGATAGCTTTTTTAAGAAGTAGGCACATATTCCGTCTGGTCCAATATATGGGAATGGTTTTAGATTGCACAGTGCTTTTTCAACAATGTCTTCTGTAAAATTGATATGTATTAGATCATTGTAGTTCTCTGTGGTTTGACTAGGAAGTACTGGGCTTGATTCATTGCTGTTTACAAATACTGAGCCAAAGAATGTGTTAAAGAGGTTGGCTTTGATGGTGTTGTTGTTGCAGTCTTTGCCATTAGGTCCTTTCAGGGGTGGGATGGACCTTGAGTTTTTAGTTTGTTGTTTACAAAATTGTAGAAAGCACGGGTGGAATTTGTGCATGGAAAGTTTTCCTCTTGTTTAATGTGATAATAAGTGCATTCAGTCTTTATCTGGTGGCACAGATTTTTGTATCGGCTTTTGAAGTTGGCAACATGACCAGATTTTTTTTCTTGCCAAAATGATATCTTTTTGGATTGAAGCTTCCTTATTGTTATGGGTAATCTGTTTTTCTGGTTTTGGGAGTTGTTATTGGTACATCGAGTTTGATGGTTGTTTTGATTTTAAATAAGAATATGTTGTAATGGTCTTCAACAGTATTGCATCCAGTGAATAGAAATTGCCAATCAAGGGAAGAGAGATCGTTGTTTATAAGACCATAGCTGCCTTTTTTGAAGTTATAATTGGGGATCACATCATTGTGTTGATTTTTGTGTGGATGTATGTTGAGGAAAAAGTTAATCATGCTGTGGTCACTGTTGGAAAAAGGATTCTTTAGTTTGGACTCCATAAATTGAATTCAAACTATTGCAGAAGATGAGATTGAGGCAGTTGTCAAGTCTAGTATTGTTGGTTACTAGTTGTTCCAGTCCCAGGTTTGTTACAGCATTGTAGAAGGTTGCATGTATGGGTTCAGTTGTACATTCGTTTAGGATCCAGTTAATATGAGGTAGATTGAAGTCACCAAGAAAGATAAAAGCACGTGGGCAGGATGCTGCCCATATTAGTTGTGTATTTAGCTTGTTTCCATGTTCGATATCATAATCAGGGGCTCTGTTATATAGTAAGAACCAAAATGTGTTATTTAAGGACAGTTCACAGATATTGGTCTCAGGAAGAGCAAGCTCTTGGGTAACTTGGATGTTTTTTAGATGTAAGGACTTTTTATAGAAGATAGCAACATCACCTCCTCTATGAATTTCATGATCGGATCGGTAAACATGATAGTCTCTTACTGAGATAATGGAGTCAGGGAGAGATTCATTGAGCCATGTTTCACAGACAAATATGATGTCGAATTTAGCTGTATTTAGTAAGAGGAGAAATTCAGGTATTTTATTCACAAGGCTTCTTGCATTGAGTAGCTTGCATTAAGGCCAGTTGTAGTTTGAATTGAGGTAGTTGGGGGCATGTGTGCCTAGTCTTGGGTGATAGTGGATTGGTTGAAGAAGGTTTAGATGCTGAGTTGTGGGTTGTGTGACTTTCTTTTGATACAGTCTGCACAATAATCAATGTACAGGTCCTTCTCTCCATTGTCTAGATGATTTTTGAGTTCTGTGTGTAGTATACGGGAGCAGAAACATTGCTGTAAGGTTAGGTCAGGACGAGATCAGAGGTTTTTATGGTTGGTGTTGTTTTTGGTGAGTGAATTTATGGTATAAATGAATTTATGTTTGCTTGATTCATTTTTGCAAATGACTCTGCAGAAGTATGGGGCCACAGAGCCATCTCTGTTTTTGAGCTCTCGGCCAATGTGAGAAATGTCAAGTATTTCATCAGGGGAGATAGTTGATGCTTGATAGTCACTGATGATGTTCTGGACAATTGTGATATCATCATTGTTATTGATGTCCTCTAGACCAAATAAGATGGCATTAGGATGCTTTCGTTCACGCTTGATAGCTTCTCTGATGAGGATTGGGATATTATTTGTTGAATTTTTGGTGTTTTAGAGAGTTATTGAGGCCACCTGACTGTTTAACTGTATCATCAGTGTCAAATGGGTGTGGAGCCTTGTTGGAAGTGTTGAAAGGACTGTTGAAACAACTAAACACAGCCCTTTCAACAGTTTCAAGAAGGCTACATACCCATTTATACTACTCAGATGATTCTGATGATACAGATAAACCTCCAGGTGGCCTCAACAACTCTGTAAAAGAATGCAACTGTCCAGCTGTCTCAAGCAGTGTTATATATGTAAATAGTATAAATATACAACACTTTGCATTCACAATATAGGAAAATAACAGAGATAATTCTTATTGCTTTAGCTAATGCAATAAAAAGTATCACACCCATATCCATTTTTCTTTTTAATAAGGATACAGGTATATTAAAAAGAGTCTATATACTTGCATGAACTGATATTTTTTTCATAAATTTGATAAATATTGGGAAGAAGTGAATAAGATAGGAAATATAGGACAGGAAAAGATAAGATAGGAAAATTTTTAAATAAAGTAAGATCTCATGAGCAATAGTACAAATGATTTGGCAAGGTTCAAGCACTTTTTCAGAGCTGAGAATTCTCATGTGATTTTCAACAGTATCACAATACTCTTAAATATGAAAATATATCCTTATATGAAGATTTATGAAATCCTATTGGTTGCAAAAGAATTGAAGAATCAGAAAGAAATTATATAGTTATAAGTGCCCTGCAGGATGATTTGTTCAAAACTAGCAAATTATCTTCCCTTTTGCACATTAGACTGAGTGATCTCTTTAAAGGTGCAGTCTATTTCACAAGCTCAATATATATTCAAACTAATTATCTCCTTGCCGTTGGAAAGGGCTCACAGAAAAAGAACTTAAGAAAAAGTTTTATGTCCTTCTCTGATTGCTTAGATTTTGAGTTTGGTGTTCACTCTGCTTCTTTTGGCTCATCAGATCTTAAATTTTCACAAGCCATGTCAATGGGCAATTTGCTCAGCAATGAAATTGGCAGATTCCCTTGTCACATATTTGCCGCAGTGTCAACCAAATACATCTGAACTCTTTCCATTCCAAATCTGATTTCCAATTACTTTTGTTGACTGCAAAGAATGGAACCCCATCTGGGAAAAATGTTGCTGGAAGAGATGTCTTATGCTTTTTTTACTTAGCGTTGCGTGTTGATCTTTCAAGGTAGACCAAGTCAGGAAATGCCCTCCACTAATGACATTGTATGTTATTGTTTATGAAATGAAAGTTTTTTTCAAGCATAGTAAAAGAATCTTAAAAGGTTGGCAGAGATGTCCTCTGATACTTTTACACTGTACTGAATACTTTTTAAAGTAACTTTCTTATGGTTACTACTTTTCTAGGGTTGAAATTTCATTTAGTCTTTTTTTGTCAGATAAAGGTTCTTACATTCCTTTATCAAGGTTGTTTTTTTCTACATTCAGATAGCAAAGGAGAGATTTCCAACCCACCTGTTTCCCAAAACCATTTTTCCTTCTTTTTTTTTTTTTGTCTTCCTATGTGAGGAAATTAATTGTGTATCTCTTTCTAAACTAGCTTCTTTCCTTCTTGCACTTTCAGACCAATAGGGGTTCATAAAATTGAGTTTCTAATTTAGATTAACATCCAATTCAGCATATAATTAGTTCATATTTTCTACATCTGCAGCTTTAGCTTAACCACTTTTTCCCACTTTCAATTCCTTGTTGTTTCTTCACTTCTCTTGCAATTCCAATGTTTCATTTACATTTTCTAGAAATATTAATGTTAGTTTTAATTTAATTTGCTGTTTTAAAGTTGAGTTGAAGATATCCTTTACTGATTTTACTATTTTAACAATTTCTTGTAATATGAGATAGAGAAAGATTTTCTTGCAGAACCAATGAGTAAATTAACCAAAATCTAGAAAAAGCAAATGTTGGTATTAGTGGAAAATATGGCATTTCTTCCTGCTTGAGATATTACAGTTAAGCTTGCTTGAAATAGGCTGGCTTTTAATGTCTTTGCTATAATAATGTCTGCAATTCACAATATGTATCAAAACCAATCTTTGTAACCATTAATGTTCAGTTCTATATTATGAATGTTATAAATATAATATAGGTCACCCTCTATATTTTAAAATGTTATTTTATATATACATCACTGTGTTATTTAAAAAGAAGGGTAATTTAATTGCATACTGGACCTATTTGGGACTTTTGAACTCCAAAATAAATTATTTAATTATCTGTTAGTTTAATTTTTTTTAATTAATATTAAATTATCATAAAAGTCTTGTCATCATTTTTGGCAGTCCCTGAAAAACAAGAGGACATCAAAAAGTAGCAAGAGTGTTTTTAGTGTTTGGTAGATTATACTTGGGATGCTATATATGATATGCTGATCCTTTCTATTTGTGAAACTGATTATCTCTTTAGAGCAATGTACAGCACTTAGACATATATTTTGTTTCATAGTACTTACAGCAGTCTCTAAGCAGTCTACAAAATCAGCATATTGCCCCAACAATCTGTGTCCTCATGTTACTGACCTCAGATGGATGGAAGGCTGAGCTATACAGGATGAAACTGATGGCAGACAGCAGAATTAGCCTGTAGTACTGCATTCTAACCACTGTGCCACCATGGTTCTATAGTAGATATAATATAGTACATGGGTGTCAAATTCATGGTGTCATGTTGCTGTCATGCACCTTCTGAGCTCTGTTTTCACTGGCAGAAGCACCGTGGGCCAGTACTTCACTGTTTCCAGGGCAGCCCCATCGGTCAGATCTAAGCACCCTGCAGGCTGGATCCGGCCCATGGGCCTTGAGTCTGTCATCGCTGTTATAGACAATCTTTAACTATGAAAGACTGATTGCTATTCTGATTTTTAAAGAAAACTTTTTAGTATGAATACAATTTTGTACAACATTTTTTTCCATTTACACATTAATTGAAAAATGAAATTGAAAGCTCCTAGTTTAAATAATGTTTTAGTACTAAACTTGCATGACATTTTATGTAGGGTTGTTAAATTATCTGTGAATTTGGTAGAGATGAAATTGTTTTTATTTGTTTCATTCCAAAGGAAACATTTTCAATAAAATTCTTAGTGTCAGAACTTTTAGAATCAGGAAAGGAATAGTGATGCTTAGTTCAGGAATTTTCAACTTTGTTTGCTTGAGGGCAAACCTGTTTCTTGAAAAGAAAATCTGGAACTTCTTATTAATAGGGAAACACTTGAATTCTTTAGCCTAGAATTGATACTTTCCATTGGCATTTACTTTTAAAATGTTATTTAAGTTTTGGTAAAGATATATTATGGGGTTTTTTTCTATCATAGGCTCTATCCAATGGGAAAGCACCTAACATGACCAAGTCGTATGGTTCATATTGGACCGTTTCAGCTGAATATTTCCAGTTTTGTAAACTAAAGTGACCAGACTCAGTTTAAAGCTAACAAAAATCATCAATGTAAAATTTTAGCCCAGTGTTTCTCAACCTGAGCAACATCAAGCTTGGCTGGCTGTGAATTTCTGGGAGTTGAAGTCCACACATCTTGAAGACATTAAGGTTGAGAAACACTGATTTTAGGTTTCTGAAAGGGCACAAAGATTGCTACTTCCCCAAATATTGCACTACAATGGGGTTTGAGTCAGGAACCTAGTAAACTGGTTGGCCTGGTATCTGGTAGGAAGTGTAGTTTTGTTTTTATTCTTGCTTTTATTGGTAGTTGTGAGCCATCTCCTTATACATAAGTTATTTAAATAAAATAAACAAATATAGTCATCATTATAATTAATTTACAATCACTATTCTGTCTGGGTTTACCACTTGTTTTTATTTGGAATTGTTACAAATAATATTCATGGATCTCAATATTAAACTTTGGTTGAATAGAAAATTTTGATAACACCATAATGAATATATATTTTTGACTGTTATATGTTATTATTATATATATTTGAAGAGAACCAAAAACATGTTTTACTAATTAATTTCATTAAATCATTTATTGAACATAAGATGTTCATTCATTCAGATGCAACCTTGCTGTAAAGAAAAATAAGATTAATTAAGCAGAACATGCAATCTTCTAAAAAAAAAACCTTAAATAATTTCTTGAGTATAATTTCTTTAAAACCAAGATTTCCATCAGACAGATCAGAAAATTTAAGTGATCAATTTTAAAATATGCATGAATTTTAATTGTATAGCATTTAGAAATTATGAAAATAAATGAATATAAAACAAGTCTTTATAAAACATGTAAGGTAAAATGACCCTAAACTTTCTTCATGATTTATTTGTATCAATACAGTATGTCTATTATTGATTTTCTATTCTTGGTAAAAAATTAATTTAAGTCATTATAAGGATACACTCATATATAAGAAATAAACAAGGTAAGACATATTATAGTCTCATTATGCATGCAATACTTCAGTATAACAGATTCTTTATTACCCAAATTAAAATATTACATTAAAAATAAAAATAGGAAGGCTTTTAAATTATTTTTAATATACAGAGATTTCTCACTTCCCAATACATTCAGAACCTCCACAACATCATTATGGTTATGAAAGTTGATGAAGCAAAAATATTGTATTACTTTAACCTTTTTTGAAACAAGTGTTGAAAAAACATTTTTCTTTCTTTTGCAAGCATATTTGAAATAACATTATATTTATTAATTTAAAAGCTAGTGTATCTAATCACTCATTGTATGATTAAGGTTGCTATAATGGACTATAGGAAATTAACCATATTTATTTATGACATTTAATTTTAGTAATTACAATGATGGAACTGCACTGCCTAAAGACTAATGAATATCTGACAGATAAGATTTAATTAATGACCATATCATAAATCAGCAACATGCAACATGCTTTTTTTGTTTATTTGTTTCTACTACAATAAAGAAGACATTGGAATATTCTGCCAAATATTGTTCCTTCTTTCTTTTTATTTATTGGCAGGAAGGGGGGAAGGAAAAGATGAAAAGATAAAGTATTATTCAGGGCTCAAACATCAAGAAATTTTTATTCTCCTGCATGAAAAATTCATGATAATGGCAAACCGACAATGCACTCTTACATCTATCAAATTCATCAAGCAAAATAATATTTTCTATTTTCCTATATTGTGATAGATTCTGTCCTTATTTTCTAATTTTATTTTCAGTTTAGTTCTTTTCAGTAAAATAAACTTTGCCAGGTCATTAACTCCTGTGACTTATTTGATATATATATACATAACACCTGGGCAAAAACAGACTCCCTCTGATAGCTCCAACCTAACCCCCTCACCAGGCACCCAGGTGAAACCCAGCTTGCTAATGAATAGCAGCCGTCCCTTCACATGGAGCCAAGCTGCACTAAAAGCCTCCAACACAAGAACAGAGTGTTGCCAGCCAATCAAAGCCACAAAACAGACAGAAGAAACCAGGAACACCAATCAATCAAACTCCAAGTCCAATGAACACAGGTCCAGGCTCCCAACCAACCAGAATGGA
>BLBF01000026.1:7577624-7601906 GCA_015471245.1 Laticauda colubrina | reverse complement strand
GTTTTTGGAGGATCTTGCTGATTTTGTCTGTAGTGCCTTTTATATATTTTATATATCCAAAAAAGAAGATTACCCACCTAACATATATATATGTTTTCTTAGGCTTTCGCGGGTACTTACATGTGTGCTGTTTAGCTTCCTTCGGGTATTATCCCACGTCATTGTAGTTCTGTTAAAGTTGTAGCAACGTTTCAGCAGAATCTCATCTGCCATCCTCAGGCTTCTGTATAGAGTTAGTTCCTGGTTTCAAATTTGAGGCTGGTCCATTCTGATTGGTTGGGAGCCTGGATCTGTATTCATTGGACTTGGAGTTTGATTGATTGGTATTTCTGGTTTCCTCTGTCTGTTTTGTGGCTTTGATATATATATATATATATACCATTTATTTTGAATAACAATTTAAATGAATCCTTTTAATTGATTGCTTATAAGCTAGTTCTACCCATTTCAGAAAATAAATTTCAACTTCCTCGAATTAGACATGAACAAATTCACCACCATCTCATCTATCTTGTCCATAAAAGAAAAGGAATGGATCAATGGTGGGATTCAAAAATTTTTACTACCAGTTCTGTGGGTGTGGCTTGGTGGGTGTGGCAGGGGAAAGATACTGTAAAATCTCCAATCAGTGGAGGTATTTGCTGGTTCTCCTAATGACTCAAATTGCCACTACCAGTTCTCCAGAACTGGTCAGAACCTGCTGAATGCCATCTCTGAAATGGATACTTGCAATGTTGAATCTTACTGTGTACAGTATCAAAGTTCCTTTCTTATATTCTTTCCAGATAGGATTATGAATTGCTTCTTCAATCATTGATTGTTAAAGAGAGTAATGGATGAGAGAAACATTATAGGCTGTATAGCACAAAGTACATTTACAGTAGCTAATTTCAATTTTGAGAAGAGAAAGAAAGAAAAACCATAAAAAAGAGAGTTTGGAAGATATATGGAAACTTACACAGTGTATATGGAAGCAGCACACTCCAATAAATGAACCATCAGCAACAGTAGTGGTATGCTACCTGTTCTGCCGAACCGGTAGTGGCAGTGAGTAGCAGAGACCAAACCAGTTTTCTTCACCACTCTACTGTTGGCCCACCTGCCCACCTGGGCTCCCATACTCACTTTTATATTCTGCTTTTGAAGTGCAGCTGCTTTGTGCGGCACAGAATATTGCGCAGCAGCTGCTGAAGCAACCAGGAGAGTGAAGAATTGCAAAAGGTCAGTTGGAACTGCAGAAAGTGCGTGTTTGGTGTGGTGTGCAAGCAAAGTGTGTGCACACACGCAAAGTGCATCCACCAAGTCACGCCCATCAAACCAATGGTAAAAGTTTTTGAATGCCACCACCAATCAACAGGCAAATTGATATAAACAATTTTTAACAATTAAATCAACTAGACAATTAAAAAACTAAAAGAAAACAAGAATATCAAAACTCCTTGGCCATAATCAGCAGTTACATTAGCAGGAATTAACACCAGGAGCCACATCAAACAAGAAATAAACTAGGAACTACCGAGGACAAAATAATTTCCCACCAACCCTGACAGGGCAAGCCAATTGTACATAAATACATAAACCCTACTTCTTCTAGCCCAGAAGGTATTACCTAAACAAGAAATAAGCTCAGAGAGCCACAAGGACTCCTTAAGAAGGTAAACATATGTACAATTTGCAAAAATACACTTCCATGCCAATTTTTTCTATTTAAAGAAGCATTTTAACAATCAAAACAAATATTTGTTTGATCAAAAGGCTGTTTTCAAAACTGGATAAACCAATTAAATTTCTGCATCAATTCCAACACATAATCTGCTTAAAGCCCCTGTCACACTGAACCAACGGATGCAAAGAGGATGTAAAACAGACAAAAAAGCTTGCCATCCTTTGGAAAACATGATGCATCCGTTGTGTACTCACTGCGTATGTGTTTCATACGCTCTATCCATAAAACATCTGTCTACTGCTATTTTATCCGCTCAAAAAGTTTTGAGCTGCACAAAACTTTTTGAGTGGATGAACTTTCTGCCGCGTACGATCTACATCCATGACACATATGGGCAACAAACATTCGACATCCGTTGTCATCCGTTACATGTCCGATGTATCATCTCGGCATCCTCTGGACATCCGTGCAACTCACATCTGCTCCAGCGGAAAGCCGAAAGAAGGAGGAAGCGAAAGGTACGCGGAATGTCCACACAGCGTTAGTAGCACAGACATAGAAAGGATGTAAGCGGATGCATCTCATATATAAAGCATTAAAATGGACAAAACGTTCATATATGGGACGTATCTCAGATATTTAGGATGTCTGGAGGATGTCTTGAGTATGTGGAAGGACACTTAGCAGAAAACCGACATTTCCTATAAAAAGGGGAGGGAAATCACCTGGATCTCACTTTCAATCCAGCAGCCCTGGTGTGCAGACCTCTTCAGCCTTGCTCTTGCTCTTCCACATCATCCATTGATCTCCACCATGGGTCATCACACACTCCTTTTGGAAGCTGCCATCATTCAACACCAGAACCAAGCCCTCTTCAGACTGTTTCACCTTTTCTACGCAAAGAGAAGGAGATGTCCAAGAAGTGTCTGGGTCCAACGATGGATTGGGAGAAGAGCAGAGTTTGAACTGTATGACAAACTGATGGTGGAGCTGAGGAATGAAGACACTCGTGCATTCCAGCACTTCATGAGGATGCCACCAGCCATGTTTGATGAAGTTGTGGAGCGTCTGAGACCCAGGTTGACCAAGCAGAGCACCAACTTCCATCCCAGCCTGGACCCTGGACTGAAGGTGGCACTGACTCTGCGGCACCTGGCCTCTGGGACCACGTACAGAAACATGCAGTATGCCTGGAGGGTGCCAAACAATACCATCAGCATTGTGGTCAGAGAAGTGGTGCAGGCCATCATCGAAGAATACGTGGAGGAGCTCCTCCAGTGCCCCACCACTGAACAAGGCTGGAGGAAAGTTGCAGAGCAGTGGTATCAGAGGTGGAACTTTCCCCACACTGTTGGAGCCATAGATGGGAAGCACGTGGCCTGCAAAGCTCCAGCCAACTCAGGGTCTACTTCTTACAACTACAAGGGCTTCTTCAGTATCATCCTCTTTGCCATGGTTGATGCTGACTACAAGTTCATGTACGTCGATGCTTCAGGCAACGGGTCAGCTTCAGATGCCCAGATATACAACACCAGTGACCTCAAGAAGGGGCTGGAACGCAGCCTCATCATGGGTTTCCCAGATCCAGACCCCCTAACCAATGACATAGAAGATGTGCCCTACTTCATCATGGGTGATGACGCTTTCTCCCTCAGAACCTACCTCATGAAGCCCTACACTTCCAGATGCCTCATCCGTGAAGAGAGGATCTTCAACTACAGGCTGTCCAGGGCAAGACGGGTGGTGGAGAACATCTTTGGCATCCTGGCCAACAGGTTCCAAGTACTTCTCACCACCATGTAGCATCGCCCACAGACTGTGAGGAGCATCGTGGAAGCTTGCTGCATCCTGCACATTCTCATGTGCACCCGCTACCCAGTGTTGCAGAACAGGCTTGTGGACCGTCAACAAGGCAAAGGGGACATGGAGTCTAGTGAATGGAGGCAAGGACTAAACCTGATAGACACTGTGGATGTGCAAGGCCCCAACAGAGCTTCACGTGGATGGAAGAAGCAGCGCACCCTCCTGAAACACTGGTGCAACTCCCCAGCCTGTCTCATAACACTGATGAAATTGTGCCATGTATGTTGAGTGGCTCTACAATGAACAGGGCATTAATAAAGAGTTTTGTTTATGTTGAAATGTGTTGATCAATGATTAAATTGTTATTGATAATAAAGGGCCATATGTGTGGCAGCTGGGAGGGTGGACCATACAGTCCCATTATGCTTGCACTGGAGGTCTATCTGTCCCACAACTATCCTTACCCATCCCACAAGCATGCAAAGGCTTAACCCTTTTTTCAAAGTTTTCCCCAACACTTTATGAAAAAAATGAACCAAGTGTATGAAGCAAAGATAACCTTTATTAATAACAAACTGTATGACTTTATTAAAAAGCAAAATGACCCAAGTAAAGTGTCTTTAAGCAAATATAAGGTGAACAGATAACCACTCTGTCTCTGGCACTCTTTTCAGTCACTCTGAGGTGTGCCCATTGTCTCCGATGTAAAGGGGCCAGGGACTGTGGAAGTGGATGTTGCTGGAGTGCTGGTCTGAGGCGCAATTGTGGTGCCTGGTCCCGAGAGTACAACAGGAGATGGTGTGTGGAGGAAGCTCTCAGAGAGCTGACTCAGTCCCGTGAGGTTGAGAGGCACTTTCTCAAGGACCTGAGATGTGAGGCCCAACATTGATGACAGATGTTCTGAGGAAGGGTTTGGCTGTGGGGTGGAGGAAGGAGGAGTGTAGTGGGGCTGTCTGGTCTGCAGCTGGATCAGCTGAGGTGTCTGTGTCATCTGTGGCGTGCGAGGAACCTGGGTGTGGATTGGGAAGGGCTGCCTCTGCTGTGGGAAGTCCTGGTAGTGGTAGGCTTGGTCGGCGAGGGGCTGGTGAAATCCATGGAAGGGCTGTGACATCGCCTGGGGTGGAGGAGCAGACCTGGAGTGGGTAGCAGCAGGTTCAGCTGGGCCTGGAGGGTGGTGCAGAAGAGCTGTGATCCTCTCCTTCATCACCTGGTACTGGGCCTCGGGCATGTCCATGAGGGTCTGGCTCACATACGTGATGAAGGGCTTGTGGTTGGAGGATGGTATGTCAAAGTGGACCAGTTGGGAGAGATCTGTGCTGGCTTTGATTGTGTCCCTGAACTCCGGTCTGCCTATCTTCCTGCTGTCTGTGGAGGTGGAGCTGGGGGTGGGGGTGGGTTGGTCTCTGGTGGCTGCCTCTTCTTGCTCTATCTGAGAAAGGGGATCCTCCACTTCCTCTGGCACGGGGAGTGCAGCTGTGAGGGGGCAGTCCCGGTCGTGCGACCCTCCAAAGACACCTGCCTGGACACGGTAGCTGTCTCCTGGCTGGAAGAGGAGTGGCTCTCTGTGACCAGTCTGAGGGAGAGGGTTGACAGAGGGGCTGCTCCTCAGTGGTGGATCTCACCCTCCAGGAAGCTGCACCTGGCCATGACATAGGTCTCCTGGTCAGTGAGCTTGACAGCGGCCTGCCCGGATCTCTTCAGGTGCAGCTTGCCATACCAGGTGTGCATATGCTTCCACCACCCCAGGAGTACATCTGAAGTGTAGCCCAGGCTCTCTGCCTTCTCTCTCCACGCTGCCTGCTTTTGCTTGGTGTCACGATAGAGCCTGTGGCCCTTCCTCCACAGGTACTTGTTTTCCCTCAGCCATTCCAGCACCTCCTCCTCATGGTCCTCGGAAATGGAGTACTGTTTCCTCTCCCCCTTTTCCTTGCCTTTGCCTGTTCCTCCCTCTGGCAGGGGCTTCAAGGCCTTCAGCAGAAGGGCTTTGAGAGCCTTGGGGCTGGTCCACCACAGCGGCAGCAGCAGGAGAAGCAGCAGCAGCAGCAGGAGAAGCATCAGGAGCAACACCAGGAGCACCAGGAGCACCAGCACCAGCAGCTTCAGAGTCAGCACCAGGGGGTGGGATGGTAGTTCTATCCTTCTTGCCAGGCCTGGCAGGAGTAGACACATGCTTCCTCTTCTTCCCCATGGTGTTCTCTCAAGATGTCTCTGGCAGCAGGTCTTTCCTCTGAATGCTGAGTGCCTCTGAGCTGCATCCTTTTATATCTGTGGAGCTTACGTAATTCATCCTCCCCACATGCGCAGTGAACGCTTTGCATCCGCTAGGCATCCGCTATGCATCCTTTAGGCGTCTGTGATGCATCCATGTCATCCGCTACGCATCCGCTCCTTCCACTACGCGTGCACTTTGCTGTTCTCCCCCAGAAGCCCTGCGGATGTGTCATCTGCTTCCATCTGCTTTCATCCGCTAGGCTTCCTAGGAACGTTCACTTTACATCCCCGCTATATCCTCCCCACATCCATTCCTTTCCGTTGTTGTCCGCTTTGTTTATGCAAATTCGGGGCACTTTTGAGAGCAGATAACAACAGATGGAAAATTTGCTCATTCACTGTGTCCTTTTTACATACGTTTTGCATCTGTTGGCCAGTGTGACCTAGCCTTAAATTTAAATATTCATTTAAAATACCCATGTAAAGAGTATTTCAGGGAGAAAAGAGGAAGAAAGGGAGACAGGAGAACTTAGAGTAATTTTTCACTTTGGGCCACTTTGGAAACTGGTTTGAAGATTATTTTAATCAGTAAATGCTTAATGCATATATTGTTGATTTGTTTGTTAATTTATTAAAAATTGATAAAACAACCAATAAAAATCAGTGTCATAGGCTGGAGGAGTTTGGGAACTGCAAAACTAAAAAGAAAAACTATCTGTAGGTCATTGCTTGCTTATTTTTGCACTGAATCCCTTTTCTTGTGTTTTATTCCAAATACTATTGTGAAGATTAGACCAATGCATCCTGTTGCCATTGTTGGCATGACAAAAATTATACACATTCCAACTATTTTCCCTCCAAAAATATAGAAAACAAATATTTTTGAATGGAATAAGCTAACATTACTCTTCTTAATTAAAAAGGAGTTCTAGTTTTAATTAGAAAAACAGCATAAGAAAAAAAAGATATAACAGGATTATATGAATATGCAATATTTGTAAAAAAGAGATGGAAATTATATTAATAAGAGAGAGCTAATACTATATACAGCCTAGTTATGTGAAATCTAACAAGTATGTGGAAATTATAAAACTAGGTTCCAATACATAACTTATTATCTTTCACATTCAACAATATTTTAACTTTGACTGAACTTTATTAATTGCAAGTCACCTTAATTTCACTGGCATTTAATTTTACATAAAACATTGTAATACCCCAGTATTAATCTCACATAACTCTTAAGACCTGTATTATTATCCTTACAAATATTAGAGCAAAATACGGGATTTAAGCCCATGTCACACTGGCCAACGGATGCAAAAAGGAAACAGCGGATGAGCAAAATGTTCCATCCGTTGTTATCCGCTCTCAAAAGGGGCAAAAATTTGCATAACCAGAGCGGATAACACGGACAAGGGGAGGACGCAGGGCGGATGCAAAGCAGATGCGGAACGGAAGCCCAGCGGATGGAAGCGGATGGAAGCGGATGGGAGTGGGTGGCATATCCGCAGGGCTTCCGGGGGGCCTCAGCGAAGCAGACGTGGAACGGAAAGAGCGGATGCAAAGCGGACGCCGAAGGGATGAAGAGGATGCAGAGTGGAAGCCTAGCAGATGAACAGCGGAAGCCTAATGGATGCCTGGCGTTAATTGCCAATGCGGGGAGGATGCATTGCGTCAGCCCCGCGGATATAACAGAAGCAGCTCGGAAGCAGGTCGCCATTCAGAGGAAAGACCTGCTGCCGGACACATCGACTGCCTTGCCTGCCCTGCCTGCATGTCTGCCTGCCAGCCTTGCTGCCAGCCTTGCTACCAGCCTCCCTACCAGCCTTGCTGCCAGCCTCCCTGCCAGCCTTGCTGCCAGCCTCCCTGCCAGCCTTGCTGCCAGCCGGTCTGCCTGCCAGCCTTGCTGCCTGCCTTCCTGCCTGCCTTGGTTCATGTCTGCATGCCAGCCTTCCTGCCAGCCTTGGTTCATGTCTGCATGCCAGCCTTCCTGCCAGCCTTCCTGCCAGCCTTCCTGCCAGCCTTCCTGCCAGCCTTGGTGCCAGCCTCCCTGCCAGCCTTCCTGCCTGCCTTGGTGCCAGCCTCCCTGCCAGCCTTCCTGCCAGCCTTGGTTCCTGCCAGCCTCCCTGCCAGCCAGCAACCCCACAACCATGCGGAAGCACAGCAAGCCTCAGCCATCTGCTGCCAGCCCTGGCAAGAGGGACAGGGCTACCATCCTGCCCCCTGGCCCTCACTATGGTTCTGCTGGGGCTTCTGCAGCACGGGCTCGCTCTTCTGGGGCTGGGGCTTCTGCTGCTTCTGCTTCTGGAGGAGCTGATGACAAGTACTCCAGCACCAGCCACCTCCACAGCACCTGCACCCTTCACCCCTGAGACTGAGTGACCAAGAGGAGTGCCAGAGACTCATCTTTGTCTTATAGCTTGTTGTTAATAAAGTCTATTTTTGATTCACACACTTGCTTCATTTCTTTTTTTTAATAAAATCTTGCTGGAAACTTTTAGAAATGGTTTAAGCCTTTGCATGCTTGTGGGATGGGTAAGGATAGCTTTGGGATGGATTAGGAAACCTGTGGAATGGGTAATAGCTGTGGGATGGGTTAGGATAGCAGTGGGATAGATAAACCTCCAGTGCAAGCATAGTGGGACTGTATGGTCCAGCCTCCCAGGTGCCAAACCTACGGCCCTTTATTATCATGTTTATACTTATATCTATTATCTTTTAAGTGATTGACAAATCAAATAAATCAAATCAAATCAAATGTTATCTGTTTAAGTGAGGCATACTAAGAACTCTCCTCTCCCTTGGGAGCCATATGCTTGTTAAGATAGCTAAATCTTCAAAGATTTATGGAACATTAAGACGGATGGATATAGCCTCACTTTGGGCAGTAGGAGTGGGACAGATTCTACAAGGCAGGTGCCATGGCAAAGAAGGCCCACTTCCTGGGACTCACCAAATCCCCGAGAGATGCAACCAGCAGCATACCTTTTCTACTACAGCTTATGCAAAAGGAGAGGCAGTGATAGTGCCTCAGATAACCCAAACCCATGCAATGAAGAGTTTTATATGTCAAAACCAGTACCTTGGATTGCATCTGTAAGAAAACTAGCAATAATACAACTTACAGACCAGAAATGTAACATGTGCCATTCTAGGAGCACATATAACTGCCTATGTTGCTGTATTTTGAACTGTTTCATTTTACACATGGGCAATTCATGATCTGTTCCACAATCAACACTTTGTCACATGTTTATTATAAGTGAGAATTCTCATCAAAGTTCCTATGGTCGTTTTGATTTCTGTTTGTCCATCCAGTTATGTCTTTACATATTAGCAACATTTTGGTTGTTTGACAATATAATCTATGAATTTGGAAGTTATAGATAGATAGATAGATAGATAGATAGATAGATAGATAGATAGATAGAAAAATGGATAGATAGACAGAAAAATGGATAGGTAGACAGAAAGACAGATGACAGACAGATAGACAGACAGACAGACAAATGAGAGGGACATATATACCATACTTTCTTAATATTTAGATTTAATGAATTTTGCTCTGCTGATAGATAATCAAACAATCTCTCCTATGTGTATGGGCTATTATCAGTAATATATTTCTATATAAATAGTACTTGTGGCTACAGAGTTCAGATTCATATGATTTATGCATGCATTTATGGCCATTTATTGCCTTGAAGATATTATTTAGGAGTGGCTGTCAAAATGTCCTTGAAATTAAACTGAAATATTTTATAAATTTGTCACAGAATGTTAACTCGGGTAATGAATTGCTGTCTGAAATGGTGATTAAGGTATTGAACTATCACTGGGGAGACCCAGGTGAGTTCACCTTCAGCCACAGAAGTTCAGTGAGTGACCTTTCATCAGTCAGTCTGTCTTAGCCAAAGTTCTTGTTTTGAGTGTGGAGATAATAGGAGATATTGGAGCTTATGAAGGAAAGGTGAAATACACATCAAAGAGATAAAGTAAAACATGATGTTTTCTGCAGGTAAATATTAAGATGAACAAAAATGAGAAACAAGATTGTTTTGCTTTGACACATGTCTATATGCTGTATGGATTCATGAGAAAATAGTTTGACTCTGCCCTTCAAAAAAATAGGTGAATGCCCCCTTTTCTTTCTTTTTCTCTTTCTTCTTGTATTTCACACTTCCATTCCCTTTCCTTCCCTTCATTTCCTATTTTCTTTTCTTTTATACAATAAAAAATAAAAAACGGGAAAAAAGGTGAATATAAAATTGACAGCATATCAAACTTCTCCTGTCTCCCGGAAAAAATACCAAGCATACAATTGGAAGGTTCCTGTTTAAGATCGTTGGTTATCTTTCAAATAGACCATACTTTTGGAATAACTGCTCATATTAATAGGTTTCATACTCAGGAAAAAACATTGCTTCGTAAGTACTTCAGTAGCTTAGCATCAATTTGATTTTAATGTCTCACTCAGTATATTAGTAGAAAACTTTACAGATTTTGTTTAACTTAAAAGAAGCCCTTCATATTTAATAAATATAATTAATTAGCTGAAATAATTTTATTACTGTCTTAGAAGTGCTATAATAACATGGACATGCATATGAATAAATTACTATGCTATATAAATAAATGTATCAGTTCTATAGAAGTTGAAAAGTATAATCACAAGAGGATGGAAAAATCCATATGACAAAAGACAATCTTTTGAAGACTTTTAATTTAGGAAAAAAGTTTAAGGAAAAGAGTTTTATGAAATTATGCATGATATCAAGAAAATGACAAACGTTTTGGCTATGGTAATTCTCTCTCCTGCTCTCTATCAATAATACTACAATAATTCAAGGAAGTTAAGTTTTGGAACATGTGGGAAAGATAAAGAGAAGACTTATTTAAACAGGATATATCTAAAATTCAGGGATGGCTATAATACTAATAACTATAATCATTGTTAATAACTATAATTACTGATTATATAATATCTATATTCAGTATTGGAAGTATCCATTGTGTTAAATAGCAGTTGCTTGGAAACATAACAAGATATTAAAATTATCTTAGCTAATGTGGAAAAGAATATTAAACTAGATAGACCAAATCATGCCTTTTAAAGGAATAACTGATTGAACTGTATTGCAATATCTAAGTTATTCATTTATGTCTTAATCTTTTTCCCAAAAAACTATATAAAGTAATAAAATGAACTGAGAAGGCTTAATGGAACAGGTTAAATTCTATTCAAAATGAATTCTGAATATGCAATGCATGTTGACTAAATAACCTGAAGCAGAATAAAATTTAAGAAAAGAAAGAGTTGCAATGTTGATCTCTAATAAATGTGTCAAAAGTCTATTAGTGAAATTATATGCTTAAGCCCATGTCACACTGCCCAACGGATGCAAAAAGGACACAGCGGACGAGCAAAATGTTCCATCCGTTGTTATCCACTCTCAAAAGGGGCAAAAATTTGCAAAACTGGAGCAGATAACATGGATGCGGGGAGGAGGCAGGGCGGATGGAAAGGAGATGCGGAACCGAAGCCCAGCAGATGGAAGCGGATGGGAGCGGATGGAGCAACCACAGGGCTTCCGGGGGGCCTCAGACACCGAACGGATGAAGCAGATGCACAGCGGATGCACAGAGGATGCACAGCGGAAGCCTAATGGATACCTGGCGTTAATAGCCAATGAGGGGAGGATGCATTGCGTCAGCCCCGCGGATATAACGGAATCAGCTCGGAAGCAGGTCGCCATTCAGAGGAAAGACCTGCTGCCGGACACATCGACTGCCTTGCCTGCCCTGCCTGCATGTCTGCCTGTCAGCCTTGCTGCCAGCCTTGCTACCAGCCTCCGTGCAAGCCTTGCTGCCAGCCTCCCTGCCAGCCTTGCTGCCAGCCGGTCTGCCTGCCAGCCTTGCTGCCAGCCGGTCTGCCTGCCAACCTTGCTGCCTGCCTTCCTGCCAGCCTTCCTGCCAGCCTGCCTGCCAGCCTGCCTGCCAGCCTTGGTGGCAGCCTCCCTGCCAGCCTTGGTTCCTGCCAGCCTCCCTGCCAGCCAGCAACCCCACAACCATGCGGAAGGATAGCAAGACTCAGCCACCTGCTGCCAGCCCTGGCAAGAGGGACAGGGCTACCATCCTGCCCCCTGACCCTGTGGCCCTTCCTCCACAGGTACTCATTCTCCCTCAGACATTCCAGCACCTCCTCCTCATGGTCTTCAGAAATGGAGTACAATTTCGTCTCCCCCTTCTCCTTGCCTTGCCTCTTTCTCCCTCTGGCAGGGGCTTCAGGTCCTTCAGCAGCAGGGCTTTGAGGGCCTTGGGGCTGGTCCATCACAGCAACAGCAGCAGGAGAAGCAGCAACAGCAGCAGGAGAAGTACCAGCAGCACCAGCAGAAGCACCAGCAGCTTCAGAGTCAGCGCCAGGGGGTGGGATGGTGGTTCTGTCCTTCTTGCCAGGGCTGGCAGGAGTAGGCACATGCTTCCTCTTCTTCCCCATGGTGTTCTCTCAAGATGTCTCTGCAGCAGGTCTTTCCTCTGAATGGTGATCTGCTTGCGAGGTGCATCATTTTATATCCATGGAGCTTATGCAATTCATCTTCCCCGCATGCGCAGTGAATGCTTTGCATCTTCTACACATCCGCTATGCATCCTATATGTGTCCGTGATGCATCCATGTCATCCGCTACGCATCCGCTCCTTCCGCTACACGTCCGCTTCACTGTTCTCCCCCGGAAGCCCTGCGGATGTGTCATCCGCTTCCATCTGCTTCCATCCGCTAGGCTTCCTATGAACATCTGCTTTACATCCCTGCTACATCCTCCCCACATTCATTCTTTTCACTTGTTGTCCGCTCTGTTTATGCAAATTTGGGGCACTTTTGAGAGCACATAACAACGGATGGAAAATTTGCTCGTCCGCTCTGTCCTTTTTACATACATTTTGCATCCGTCGGCCAGTGTGACCTAGCCTTTAGTTTATTACTGCCCAATTGGCTTTCTTAACTTGGAATTGTATTTTATTATCCCAACTCTTACAGTATTCTATCTACAAACAATGACATAGATAAATTCATTGAAATTAACTGTAGAATTTTCACTATAAACTTAAACACACAATGTAAGAATCACCCTTGAACTTATATTTAATGAATGTTAAAAGTGCTCATCTTTATCGCTGAATATATACCAAATTGGATTTAAACGTTTTATCAGTGATGGCCTGGTGTTTAAATGGAGTTTAGAGATATTTGTAGAAAGAATATCCACCCTTATTCACATATACAAGTGATATTTCATTTAATCATTTTAATTATTATATGATTAATATCTCAAAATGATCATTCATTTTTTTCCTAATGAAAACAAAATATAACATTCCAAAATCAATGGATATAATATAAAAAGTGGTTCATAACAACAGCTCTTAATTCTGTTACATTCCTCTATTTTCACCAAAATAATCGGTATTTAGCATTATCCAACATATAATTTTATTTTTAAAAACATGCTCTTACTTTTGACCAATTGCTTCATTTGTTTGCTTCTTGAACTCTTCATTTATAAAATTTATGCATGAGTTGAAACAAAAAAGTGTGTTTAAATTTGTACTCAGTCATCAAAATAACAATACAATCTGGCTATAGATCATATATGTCATTTAATTTATTTTAGTTGAACTGAAATTTGAACTACTTTCAGACAAATGCATTTTTTAAAAAATGAAAGCAACGTAGTTAACTAACTAATTGAACAAATGATCAATTAATTAATTGTCTTTTAAAATATCCTTCCTTCCTTCCTTCCATTTTTTTGCCTTCAATTCAGCCTTGACTCTTTCAAGCTTATGCAGGATTGTATGTGGATTTCTGTCTGTACCCCAGTAACATTTTCAGTAGACTTCTTTTAAAGCTGAGAAAGAATGACTGCCTCAATATCACACAATACTGGTTTCTAATACAGAAGAAGAGCTCAGGTATTTTTATCTAATATTATTATTATTAATCAATAAACTAAGCTGGTTGTCATTGAACATCAGCAATTGCATTTTATTGAGAAATAGGGAGTTATGTTCAATAACTGTTTTACTTATTGGGTTATTTATATGTACATTCTTCATTGATCCTTCTAATGCTATAAAAGGAACCACTATCAAAATTTATGACTACAAGGCTGCAGAATTGGTTAATTCAACTACAAGTTATATTTGTGCAACCCCACTGTTGCTGAAGACCACAGGAACATTAATCTAGCACATTGCATTTAAGTCAATGCATTAAATTAAGTCATTGCATTAAATTTCAATGTCCCTTTCATTTTCAAATTTTGGACTTTAGTGACATCAGCAACATTTAAACATAATTTTTTGCCTTACATTTTCCACAGACTATTCTCCCAGTGCTCAAGTTTCTGGGTTCATTACTTTTCACCCATAGGCTCAAGTCTATCATAAAGGCTGCCATTGAGGACACAGAGAGCTCTAATAAGATGTTCTAAAACAGTCAGCTAAAAATTGGGCAAAAATATTATTTTCAAAATTTGGCAGAGGGAAGGGGGAAAGACTTGAAGTGTTTTACTTACCAAAGCAATTAGGCATGATAATATTTTATAAGATTACTGAAGTTTAGGAAGGTTCTGCTTTGTCTAAAAATACCAAATGAAATCAATATTTCAGTTAGAATCACATGTCCTACGTATCTGAATAAATTTACTCTAGCTCTTTTTTACATTTGCTGTCAATGTTTCAAACTGACAACTGGCTCATGATTAATTATTTGATTCTCCACTGTGTCTCATAGCACATGTCTATAACAGTTCTTGTCCTGTAAACATCTCTCTGTTTTTTAAACTTTTGTATGAAATTAGTCAAAATTGTGAATCTTGGAATGCTGCAGAAGGAAAAGTGTGATGCAGTTTAAAATGTCATAGGGAACCCTAAATTTCATCAGAAGGATTATACTGGGTATATTAAAATATATAATTATTTTGCATTGGTCAAAGATTACTAAGAATATGTATTCATTTCTGGACATCACATTTTAGAAAGGATTCTAACAAACTGAAGCATGTTCAAAACAGAACAGTCATGAGAATAATGAGCCTGCAAGGAAGCAATTGTTGGCATAGTGAGAATGCTTAAGCCACAGAAAAGAGACTGAAATGAGGTGTGTTAGTTGTTTTCAAGTAGCTGAAGGATGGTGCTGTGGAAAACAGGAGAATTTTGTTCCACAAGATAGAACAAGAAATCATAGACTGAAATTAAAAGAAAAAATATTCCTTATATGAAAAATTTTCTAATGGTAAGAACTATTAAGTAGCATAATCATCTTTGCTGGAAGAATCTAAACAGAGGTTAGGTGGCCATCTATCAAGCTATATTAGCAATAGCACTTAGACTTATATATCACTGTATAGTGCTTTATAGCTCTCTCTAAGCCGTTTACAGAGTCAGCATATTGCCCCCAACAATTTGGGTCCTTATTTTACCCACCTCAGAAGGATAGAAGGCTGAATCAAACTTGAGGCTGGTGGGATTTGAACTGCTAAATTGTAGGCAGCTAGCTGCAGAAGTAGCTTGCAGTACTGTACTTTAAACACTGTGCCACAGAGTCTCCTCATATTGCTGGAGTTCAACTAAATAGAATCAAATTTCTTTCAAATAAGAACATATTATTTTAATTTTTCAAGCATTTACAGGTAGTTCTTGATTTATGACCACAATTGAGCCCAAAATTTGTGTTGCTAAGTGAAACATTTGTTAAGATATTTTGTTCCTATTTTACAACCTTTCTTCCCACAGTTGTTAAGTGAATCACTATAGTTGTTAAGTTAGTAACATGGTTGTTATGTGAATCTGTCCTTTCCATTAATTTTGTACATCAAAAGGTCACAAAGGAGATCACATGACTTTGGGACACAGCAATGGTCATAATTATGAACCAGTTTCCAAGCATATGAATTCCAACCACATGACAATGGGAATACTACAAAGGTTGTAAGTGTGAATAATTATCACAAGTCACTTTTTTCAGTGCCATTGTAACTTTGAACTGTCACTAAATAAACTGTTGTAAGTCAAGGACTACATGTATTAGAACAGCTATAGAAAGCTTTCAAAGGTTTGCTTCAGATAGTGTGCAGATAATCAACTTTTTGTATAGGTTATATTTTTCCATGTTTCAGGACACCATAGGGCAAAGGTGGGCAAATAATTGCCTAGGATTATATGTAACCCTTGATCAAATACCATGTGCCCTTCAGCCTAAATTATAAATTATAACATGAGAAAGCTGGATAAATATTTAAACTTTATAAATATTCCTCTATTTTTTCTTTTCAATACATTGCTTTGGGGATGAGGAACTGGTGTTTCAGAAAACAAAACAGAGTGTATGAAAAAATGAGAGTGGGTGTTTCCCATCTATTCTTGGCTATTGGCCCAACTACGGCTTTATTGCTGCCAACCTTCAAACAGACTGTTCTTAATATTTCAGGTGCCATAATACTTCCACTTTTTCTACATAGTTGGGCAGGTTTATAGATGTTTTTGTACATTTATTCTGGTCACCATTTTTCTTTTTCCTATCTACTGTGAATTATGTTTTTCATAAAATGTCTTTAAGGATACAAAATTAAAATTTATTTTCACATGAAATATGTCTGCCATATCTACAGAAAAAACAGCATATTATGAAATGAAGCTGAACACCAATCAAAAATATTTGCTGTGTAATATCATATTATATAATACGATAATGACTTCTAGTACTTTATATTCATAACAGAGCATCATCAATATACAAGATTTTTTTTAATAAAGCGATTCAATTGTTCTTTAAAACAGCTGATATTTAAACTGTCAATGGCTTTAATTTAAATTGAGTTTAAAACTAAATGACAGATAAAAGAATATTTTCATGTAGTTAATATTTGTGCTAGTGGCACTTTCCTGTTTTAAAAAGAATTCTTCTGTCTTTTTAAGAGACATACATAGGCAGTATAGATTATACAATATTAATATTTACATGAAAAAGCTAAACCATACTCAGGGATCATATTCTACCAGTTCTCACCTATTCGATAGAGCCTGTTGTTAACTTTCTAAGCAGTTCAGAGAACTGGTTGTTAGAGAAATCTTTTGTTTTTTTTCCATTTAACAGGCAATCCATAAACCCTTATTACATTCTTGGCAGTACACCTAGACTTTCTTAAAAAGGAATGGATAGTTTTAAGCTTTTTACACTGCTGTTGGGAGGAAATACTCCCCTGTTGGAATTAGCACTTGGAAGAAAAATTGAATAATGAAGCAGAGATGCTGGAAAGAAGCTTTTAATGACAAGGAACCAAAATGTGTGACATTCAGCAAGGCTTCTTGGCTAGCTAGAAAGATTGACATTCAAATGTGAGTTTACATACATTTTTCTGAGTTTTGGTCTAAAACTGGCTTCTGGTGAAGGTTAATTCTATGCTTGGTGACATTTAATCCTGTGTTTATTGATGGGATAATTTTCCTTATTCAGCTTTGTTTGGAAGGAAAAAACATTTATCTCTATTCCTAAAAGAAACTGGGTTGAGAAATCTGGCTAGTTCCTGTATCTGTTCTGGGAATTGGTTTAGCAAGCAACAGCTACTGCTGTGATTTAATTATTTGTATTACATTTGAATTTTTTCCTGCCTCGTGGTTTCTTTCTTTATCTGGGGAGGGGGGGTCTTCCTTCACTGCTTTAGTAGTATCTGGCACTGTCCTTTTGGAGTATACTTCCAAGAGCAGGATGCAAGCTTGGCATTGATTTTTTTACTTTCTTTCTGGGGGCATGTGATCTTTCCTTAAATCTGGATGATTTCCTTAGGATATCTTGTGAGATGAGTGAGACCAGCTGGTGTCTTTAAATGGTGCAAATGGATCTAAGGACTGCTTCACCTGGTGTGCTCTTTTTGGAGACCCAAAATGACCTCTCTGCTAAAGGGTTTCTCTTTGTGAGCAACAATTGGTTACTAATAGTTATCATTGCATTTTAACTATTTTAATTCCTCAAGGTGCTCTGACACCCTGCCTGATTTGTAATTCTGGCTTGCAGGTATTTTTTAATCTACTGATTGGTATTTAGGGCAGTTTTTCACATGCAAAGAAGCTTTTTGTGTTTTTGTCACTTCATTTAGTGACCATTCAAAGTTCCAATGACACTGAAAAAAGTGACTTTCACACTTACGATCATTGCAGCATCTCCACAGTCACAAGAGGCCAGGCAAGGAGATGTGCCCCTTGATGTGAGTGTATCGAGTTGGCCATGCCCAGCCAGTCTCATGACCACCAAGCTACACCCACCAACCAAGCCACGGCCCAGAACCAGTTGTTAAAAAATTTGAATCCACCCCTGACCATACTCCTTAGGACTGATATATGAATGATTTGCCAGCATTATTATTTTTGAATGCCTTGGTAATGCCACACTTGGAATACTGTATCCAGTTTTGTTCACCACAATGCAAAAAAGATGTTGAGACTCTAGAAAGAGTGCAGAGAAGAACAGCAAAGAAGAGATTGGCTAACCATTAATCTGAAATGGTATAGGTTTTCCTGCCTAAGCAGGTGGTTGGACGCGAAGACCTCCAAGGTCCCTTCCAACTCTGTTATTCTCTTCTCTTCTCTTCTAAAATATTTTTAATGATGAATTTTGCCTTGCCATGTGATTTCCTTTATTTTAAACAGCTTGCAAATAACACCTGCAGAACTTTCTTTAATTGCAGATGAGTGAATTTATTTATTTTATTTATTTATTTGGTTTGTCAATTGCTTATAAGATAATAGTTATAAGTAAAAAAGTTGTTATGAATACATGAATACAAAAAGAAGAAAAAAATAAAAGAAACAATAGGACAGGTAGGCATGTTGGTGCACTTATGAACCCCCCTTACAGACCTCTGGGGAAAGGGGTGAGGTTAATAGTAGACAGTCTAAGGTTAATTTTTTGGGGGTTTGGGGAAGAAACCACAAAGTCAGGTAGAGTATTCCAGACATTGATCACTCTGTTGCTGAAGTCACATTTCCTGCAATCAAGTTGGTATGATTAACCTTGAGTTTGTATCTATTGTATGCTCTTGTATTGTTATGGTTGAAGTATTCATTGACAGGTAGGACATTGCAGTGTATGATTTTATATACAATACTTAGATCGGACTGAAGGTGGTATAGTTCAAGGTTTTCTAGGTCTAGAATTTTAAGTCTGATGGCATAATTAAAAAGAGTAGAGGAGTGGAGAACTCTTCTTGTGAAATATTTCTCAATTGTGTTAATATAAGATAGGTAATGTGGGTTCCAGACCGATGAGCTGTATTCGAATATTGGTCTAGCTATTAGTGTAAAATTACCAGAGAAAAAACTACGTAAGATGAGGTTGACAACTCTGAAAACCTTTTTGGCTATGAAGTTACAGTGGGCTCTAGCACTAAGATAATTAGAGATGAGTACTCCAAGATCCCTGACAGAGTTGAGATTATCAACAAGGTCTTGATTATTCAGCCTGTATTTTATTTTCTGATTTATTTATTTTTTGCCAATATGTAAGATAGAGCATTTATTTGAGATTTGAAGTCACCATTTGTTTGACCTTTCTGACACATAGTCAAGGTCTTTTTGAAGGGTAGCAGTATTGTCTGTGGTGTTGAATAGCTTTACATCATCATTGAAGAGAACACAGTTGTTCTTAATATGATCACAGAGGTCATTTATGTAGAGTATGAAAAGAGCCGGTCCTAGAACACTGCCTTGGGGGACACTACTGTTGACAGGTACAGAATTTGATAGGATGCTCTCTGTTTTGACCATTTGTTGTCTGTTTGACAGGAATGCTTCTTTCCAGTTATGCAGTTGTCCAGAGATACCGTAAGATTTTAGTTTTAGGGATAGTTTGTTGTGTACCACTGAATCAAAGGCTTTACAGAAGTCTATGTAGATTGTGTCTCTTGCTTTGCCCTGTTCGAGTTGTGTAGTCCATATGTTTTTGCAGTGTAAGAGTTGCAGATTACAGGATAGGTTTTTTTTTTCTGAAACCAAATTGTTTATAGAGAGTAAGTTGTTTGTTTCTAAGTGGAGGATGGTGGATTGGTTAATAATTGATTCCATTACTTTACAGGTGACGCAGCATAAAGAGATTGGTCTGTAATTCTCAACTAGTCTAGGGTCTCCCTTTTCAAGGATGGGGATGACTGTGGTTAGTAACCATAGGTTTGGCAAGAAGCTGGTCCTGAAAGATTTTTCAAAGATTATGCTTAAAGGTTTGGCTATGGCAGTAAATAGCTTTTTTAAGAAGTAGGCACGTATTCCATTCAGTCCAATAGATAGAGATGGTTTTAGATTGCATAGTGCTTTTTCAACATTGTCTTCTGTAAAATTGATATGTATTAGATAATTGTAGTTGTTTGTAGTTTGGCTAGGAAATACTGATTTCAACATGATCCATTTACAGCATGATCCATTGCTGTTTACAAATACTGAGCCAAATGATGTGTTAAAGAGATTGGCTTTAATGGTATTGTTGCAGTCTTCACCATTAGGTCCTTTCAAGGGTGGGATGGACCTTGAGTCTTTTAGTTTGTTGTTTACAAAATTGAAGAAGGCACGGGTGGAATTTGTGCATAGAAGGTTTTCTTCTTGTTTAATGTGTTAATTGGTACATTCAGTCTTTATCTGGTGGCATAAATTTTTGTATTGGCTTTTGTAGTTGGCAATGTGAACAGATTTGTTTTTCCACCAAAGTGATTTCTTTTGGGAATATGCTGTAATGGTCTTCAACAGTATTGCATCCAGTGAATAGAATTTGCCAATCAAGGAAAGAGATCATTGTTTGTAAGATCATAGTTGCCTTTTTTGAAGTTATAATTGGGGATTCTGTCATTGTGGTGATTTTTGTGTGGACGTATGTTGCAACAAAAGTCAACCATTTGTGGTCATTGTTGGAAAAGGGTCCTTTAATTTGTATTCCACAAATTGAATTCAAACTATTGCAGAAGATGAGATTGACGAAGTTAAGTCTGGTTTGTTGGTTATAATTATAAGATACATTGTCTAAACTAAAATTGACAGGCATATTTTCATGTTCTAAGACTTTGGACACTTTCACATCATCATCATTTACACTATCCAATCCCCTGAACAGTTGGAGGTGACTGTAATCATCTTTCGTTGTGCTGATCTGCAGAAATTGCCATGAAACTAAAAATGCTCTAGTCAGCTGTCCCACTGGAGAGCACAAATAATTAAATACTCCTGCTGCCAGTTCTGCTGTTTTACAAAACGTTCTCAGCCTATTTCATGTAAAAGAAAAATAAACTAAATTGTTGGTGCTCAATTTTCAATCCTTAGTTCACTATTCTGATCATCATCCTTGTTCCCCACTCCCTGAAATCTGAGTGATTGGTCTATTTGGAAAGCACATATTCTTTTATATTTAGAGACCCCTTTCTCTGAAATGAAAGTATTTGGCTAATTTTGAAACATTTTTTTTTCATAAGCTATAACCATGGTAACATCTTTCACTTTTAGTTTTAATGAAGAATAGCAAATATTATAATATCCACAATGGGACTATGTAGTCCCTTGAAAAGATGCTTCGTAGTGCCTTGAGCTAATCACATAATACCTGTCTGCAGTTTTTAAAGAAACTGTGTTTTAAAGCAGCTATAGTACAATTTTGGTAAAGGCAGGATTGATTTAAAGAGTTGAAGCCAAAAATTATGTGTGCAGTTTAGTATGCCTGGAAACATCTTTTTGCATTTAAATATAAAATGTTTCCCAGCTCTAATAAACAGACAGCCACCAAAAACATAAATTCTATTGAGGCCATGTAACAAGCAATTTCTAAAAGTAAACAGCTCACAACAAGTTTAACAAGCCAATGGCTTTGCTTCCACTTTGTATAAACCGCAACAGAATAATGACTTCTGATTTGGATGGTTATTCCTAGCAGAATGAGAATCTCTTTTTCCCCTCTCTCACTTAAATTGGGACTATAATATTATTTACAAAACTTAAAAAATACAACAAAACATGAACAGCAAAATACTGAGATATAATAGTTTTTTACCAAACAGACTGGAAATTCCCCAAAATTTGGCAACTGCAGACTTGAGGGATGGGGAGGAACCTTAAGCGAGTATGCAAGTAGTAATTAGAAACTACACCACATTATCAAGAATAGCAAGTAAATCACCAAGAATATTGTCAAGAGTTAGCAAATGGTTGTTTGGATAAATCACCAAGAAGTAAGATCAACTGGAAGGAGTAAATAACCAGAGGTCAAAACATGCCACAATATACAATAAAATAACAATAAAATAATGGAATTATAAAACAGAGGAATACAGTAGTAGATGTACTTAGGTTACAATAGAACAAAATTAAAAGCTACAAATAACAATTTATTTCTATTTATTTAAATGATGATAGAAGAAAGTCACAACTTGGTTGTTGACAGCTTGAAACACATCTTCAAGGAGATAGTTCAATTTTTCAGGTAAGAGCCCTTGAATTAATCTGCCATTAATAATTTGGCTCTGATTTTATTATAAATGAGGAAATAGAGGACATCATGGATAAAAATGTCACTTGACCAACACCACAGGGATAGAGAAATTGTTCAACAGGAAGGATGTTCATGATATACAACATCTGAGCTATCACCTGCTTTGAAATATTTTAAATGCAAAGGAACTGAAATGAAATATTATTTCTACCAGAACCCAACATAATTTAGTGCTAGAAAGCTGTTTTTGCTTGTCTCAAATTGTCAATCTTTCTTGAACCAATGAATCAGGGAAGCATTCAAAGAAAAGCTGGTTGTGTCCATGAGTGATTTCAGATATCCTTACACAGATATATAAGTCATTGCACAAAGACAGAATTTATGGATATTTTAAATTACTGTGCATTGGTCTTGGAACCAAAAAGCCTGTAATTTACAATGAATTTGTAACATGTAGAAAAAAAAATGAGATTAACTAAATCAGGAAGTATGGAATTATCAAATGCAATTGACTTATAAGTAAATCAAGTAAATCAAGTTATCAAGGAAATCTGTCCAATCCTGAAATGTTTGATGCTTATAAACTGAAACCATCAAATACAAAACTCAGTGGTGCTCTTTTCAAGAGGCAACTGGACTTTCTGTTTTTTTCTTTGAAGATATTTCACTTCTCATCCAAGAAGCTTTTTGGATTAGAAGTGAAACATCTTCAAAGACAAACCAGAAAGTCCAGTTGCCTCTTGAAAAAAACACCTTTGAGACAACCATGTCTTGGATGACTGAAAATCTCCATATACATCAATACAAAACAAAATTTAAAAGGGATATGGGGCACCACTAATTATTCTAGAATGCATTTGATACTTTTAAAACTGTAATGAGGTAGAATGTAGACCACACCATGAAATACTTTAACAGATCCCATAACATTATTGTGAAAGCCCAGGTCACAATGAACCTATGGATGCAAAGAGGATATAAAACGGACAAAAAACCTTGCCATCCGTTGGTTAACGCGATGTACTCACTGCCTCCGTTTTGCTTCTTCTCTTTCCGTCCAGCATCCGTTTATTGACGTTTCATCCGCTCCTAAAGTTTTGGGCTGCCTAAAACTTTTCTGCGGAAAATGTATCCAGTTCATCCGTTCTGCATCCGCTACGCATCCACTATGCATCCGTTATGCATCCGTTACGCATCCTTTATATCTGCTTGGCGTCCGCTGCGCATCCGCGCAACTCACATCCACCCAGACGCAGGGAGGAAGCAGAACGGACGCGGAACAGATGCAGAACGGATGCAGCACGGAAACAAAGCATTTAAAACGGAAAAAACGTTTGCAGAGGGGACCTATCTCGGATATTAAGGATGTCTAGAGGATGCAAAGGGACAACTATACTGCCTATAAAAAGGGGGAGCAACTCATCTGTATCTCACTTTCAGACCAGCAGCCCACCTGTGCAGACCTCTGCAGCCTTCATCTGACTCTTCCTCTTCCACAGCATCCAGTCATGTCCACCGTGGATCGTACCACAGTCCTTTTGGCAGCCACCATCCTTCTGCAAGAGTACGAAGGCTCTACAGGCTCTGTGAACTCTACTACGGGAAGAAAAAGAGGCGGCCAAGAAGCGTCCGGGTCCGAAAATGGATCGGGAGAAGAGCAGAGTATGGACTGTACAACAAGCTGATGGTGAAGCTCAGGAACGAAGACACTCGGGCGTTCCAGAACTTCATGAGAATGCCTCCAGCCATGTTTGACGAAGTTGTGCAGCAGCTGACACCCAGGTTGACCAAGGTAAACACCAACTGCAGGCCCAGCCTGGAACCTGGGCTCAAGGTGGCACTCACTCTGCGCCACCTGGCCTCAGGGACCACCTACAAAAGCATGCAGTACGGCTAGAGGGTGCCACACAACACCATCAGCATTGTGGTCAGAGAAGTGGTGCAGGCCATCATCGAAGAAAACAAGAAGGAGCTCCTCCAGTGCCCCTCCACTGAAGAAGGATGGAAGAAAGTTGCAGAGCAGTGGTATCAGAGTGGAACTTCCCCCACACCGTTGGAGCCATAGTTGGCAAGCACGTGGCCT
>BLBF01000026.1:7534759-7557624 GCA_015471245.1 Laticauda colubrina | reverse complement strand
TCTGTACAAAAAGATGTAACTCGGGATCAAACTGCCGTCCAAAAAGATATTTTATGTTTTTTATGTTTTGTGTTTTGTTTGTATATGTTTGTTTGTTAAAAATTAATAAAATTCTTTAAAAAAAAAAGAGTATCCTTGGTTGAGACTCTTTTACTTTTAGATTAGACTAACCACCCAAAAAGTAGCAAAAATGACCATATTATTAGAGCATCCTGCAGTGAAAATAATTATACCAGATTTACTTCAAAAAATGTTTGAGCGATTGGCAGTAAGGTAACTGAATTACTTTATTGTATTTAACAGGTTTTGAAAAAAAGAATGGATAGAAGACTCCTAAAGATGAAAGATGAAATAAAAGAAGTTAAGAAGGTAGAAAGCTCTGAAAGACTATGTCTGGGATGTAAAATGACAAAACAGAAATTGTGGAGAATAAATCAGAAATTACAGACCAAATGTTGGAAAGAAACCTGGATAATTTGCCTGTAGTGGAATTGAGAGAGAAGAATTTTTGCTTGAGATATAGGTAAATCTCAGAGAAGTCTTGTGAAAATATTAGATAAAAATGTTATTAAACTCTTAGCAATTTTTTAAGATTTGAGTGAGAAGATTATAGAGGCTATATATAAGAAATATAAGATTTGTGAGAATAAGAAATGCTGCATGGGAAGTTTTAATCTGCACATTGTCAGGATGATGATAAGGGATCAAGTTTTATATTCAAAGAATTTAACTAAGATTTGCCAAACACTTTTTGGATGATAATCTTGTGAGTTTAATTTGCAAAATAATACTTAATTGTTTTAAATAGAGACTGAACAAAATGCTACAGAAAAAAAAATGCAGATGTTTGCAAAAACAAATTATTATTTTAAAAAAAAAATAGGTTAAATAAAAGCACCAATTTTGATTTGAAATGCAATAAAATTAAAACTTTTATGAGATTTTATTTTAAAGAACATAGTGAAAAAATAGTGAATTCAAAAAGAAGTCAAGAGAAAAAACAATCTGTTTTAAAATAAAGAGAAAAGAATTAAAGAAATTTCCAGACAAGATAAGTGTCAATAAATTAAAAAGTATCTATATTAACAAAAATAAAAATGGAAATAAATCAGTTTGTAAAGCAAAAACAAAAACCCTTGCAAATAAACCAGCAAAATGACCTATATATAAATTACAAAAAAAGAAAAGAAAAGAGAATTATATAGGTATTACCGGACAGGAATACAGTATTGGTGGACAATGCAGCCATAGAAAAGGTAATACATCAATATTATTCCAATTTGTATTAAAAAGTGACACATCACTAAAAAAAATATATGAATATATAAAGAAACCAAATTTACCAAGTATTTCAGAAGACCAGACACAGATTATAAATGAATCTATAATAATATGGAAAATATATGACGCTATAGAAAATATTAGAAATCATGGTGGTGCAGTGGTTAGAATGTAATACTATAGGCTCACTGTTCACTCCAGGAGTACAATTCTGAATGGCTTAAGGTTAATTCAGCCTTCCTTCCATCCTTTAGATTGGTAAAATGAGGATGCAGATTGTTGGGGACAATATGCTGACTCTATGAATTACTTAGATAAGTCTGTAAAACCCTGCCAAGTGGTATATAAGTCTGAATGCTATTGTTATTAACTAGGAAAGTTAATAACTTAATTAATAACATAGGAAAGATGCCCTGATGGATTAGCAGATTCTTATTCTACATATCTTGAGGATAAATTTTTATAACTTTTTCCACATTTACAAAACACAATGAACTCTGTTGCATAGAGAGGAAAGATGCCAGAGCGGCCAATAAAGTACTAATATGACAGATAAGATTTGACATTTACAAGAAATTTTAGGACATTTAATACTGACTAAAAGTTGTAAACAATGATTTTACATGATAGACTAAAAATAATTTTGCAAGAATTTATTCATGAGAATCAATCTGGATTTTTAACCTAAAAGAAGTTAAAGAATAATGTTATAGAACTGTGTTGGGCATTTTGAATATTTCGAGCAACATAATACAAGCCACATTGATTTTCTTAGATGAATGAAAGGCTCTAACAATTTTAACTGGGCTTCCTTGTCCAAGGTTTTGGAAGATATGAATTTTGAAGAGAACTTTACAAAATGGATAAGATCGATTTACACTTCACAGAAAACTATGAGATACAAAAAGGATTAAGACACCAATGTTACTGTCTCCTCTCTTGTTTATTTTGATTGTGGAAATACTGACTAGAGATATAAGACAAGATCAAAGAATCATGGGAATAAAGATTTTAAAAGATATTTTTAAGTAAAGGGATTTCTCAGATGTCTTGGTGTTGGTTCTGGAAGATTCTTTAAAAGGAACTAAAATATTAATGGGAAAGTTAAAAAAAATGAGAACTAGTAGTAATTAACAATAAACAGAAGACAAATATGAAAAAAAATATTTAAATAAAAGTTCAATGAGAATTAAAATTGTAACTAAAATGGGTTTTAAGATTAAAAAGAAGATTAAAATATCTGGGTATCACTATGATAAATATGAACTATGCTATTTCAGAATGATTATGTAAAGACATAAATTAAATTGAGAGAGAGAAAGAGAATATACAACTGGTATTGCAAGCTATATTTTTGTCATACAAATTAGTATGTTGCCTAGAATAATATTTTTGTTTCAGGTAATGCCTGTTTAGACAACTGTTGCATGAGGTAAACACTGCCAGAAGTATATAGCTATCGGTAGATTTGTGTGACTGGGGTGGGGTGGGGGAGCCACGATCAAAATAAGATATTGCTGAATGCAAAAGAAAGAGGAGGATTGGATTTACCTGTATTTGAAATTATTTTGCAGTTTGGTGTTTGGCTTGAACAAAAGAGTGGATGTTGCTGAAAAATAGAATATTTGGATTTAGAAGCACATGATCTGAAATTGGGGAGACAAAGATATTTGTGTTACAATAAAATCATGGTTAATGTGAATTTTTAAAATCATAGTGTTAATTAAATATGTGGAACAGATGATTCCATTCAAATCATCAATCATAAATTAAGAGTTATCAAAAAATAATAATAAAATGGCTTTGCAATTCCTACTCTGTGGTCCAGATCCTCTCTCCCAAAAAAGAAAGACAAAATTGTCAAAATGTTAGTTTTTCTTTTGCTATTTAGAATTGTTGAACTTGGGTGAAGAGTTCTGGGTTACTGGGTTTTCTGGTTTTTTACCTTTCCTTTTCAGGTAGAGAAAAGGTTTGGATGATTTATTGCTGCCAGAGTTGTGGCACTTGCAGTGAGGAAATAATTTTAACTCCGTGTTCTCAGCAGTTTATATCAACAGAAATGAAAAACATCCATGGATCATCTGCATACTTCTTGTGAGTGATTAGAAAGTATGTAGAAATTCTCTCATGCCCTGTTAGAAAATATGGAAGTAGCTACAGAATTTTCCATCTAATCACTGTAATGATTAATCTGGATATTATAAGACATGCTATCTTTATTTTTACTTATTTTTACTTTTAGTTTTAATTTTTATTCTACCTTTTAATCTTTGTAAGATTAATTTCTTGTTTTTAGCTGTATTATAAACTTCCAGAAGTCATTAACTTCTGAGATCTGTACATTTACCATGTTTCCCTGAAAATAAGATCTGGTTTATTTTCTTTTGGGCCTCAAAATAAATACCAGGTCTTATTTTGGGGAGATGTCTTACCTTAGGACCACCACAGTGAGGCCTCCCATGCCCCAACACCTGTCGTGCCATTGCTTGACTTCTTTGGTGGCTACTTCTGGCCATTTGAGACCAGATGCCATGTAGCGCATTGCAGGATTCCATATGGCTCATTATACCAGAGCCACCGCTCATGGCAGGAGGCCATGTGATACATTGTGCCATTCAGCATGCAGATGGTGGCACTGGCATGATGTGCCATACATCATCCTGCCACAAACAACAGCACCTGCACAATGCATCACATGGTGTCCAAGCAGCCACAGAAGTGCAAGACAGCTATTGGGGAATGGGAAGCCTGGCTGTGGTGATCCTAAGATAACAATACAGGGTGCATGGTGCAGCTCCACCCCCATCTCCCCCCAGCTTAAATTTTACACATGTGCCTCACCCCACATTGTACAACTAGACAGTGGGACAGAGTTGGGGGGGGGGGCTGTCTTAAATAGGGTTTATTTTTGGACTGGGCTTATATTAGGCAAGCACTTAAAAATCAAGTTAGGACTTATTTTCAGGGAAATACAATAATAATTACATGCTATTCTCATTTATTTCAATTTATTTGCACATCATACAGTAGAAATTGGATTTTTATAAATATAAGCAAAGTATTTTTAAATCAAGTTTATGTACAGCTAATATAAATTTGTATTAATATGCTTGCTTCCTTTATATAATGCTTTATTATCTTCTTTGTCCTTTAAAGTTTAGTTCATTTTGAAATGCTCAGAGCATTAAAATAGCTGTACATGTGGAAAATTTGATAGAACTCAGTAGAATTTTTAAAACCCAGGTTTTCTGTGTTGCACTCAACGAATGAGAAGCTTAGAAAATATTCAGAAAATGAAGCAAGAAAAAAACAACAACTAAGAGATAAGAGAATAGATGGTGGTTTTTCAAACTTTGCCCAACTTGACTTATTTTACTTAACTAATATGAGCAGACACATGGATCCAGAGAATTGTGTGGTGCTTTTTGCCAGGGGGAGTGATGTTGCTAGCTTTAAAGATTTTTCTAATTATTATATTGTAAGGCACAAATACCACTTTTTGTAAGTCTCCTCCGTGGAGGTGCTTGCTGTCTGGAATGATGTCTTGATATTTAATTGATTATATAATTGGTATAACAACAAAACTCAAATCAAAACTCAAAACTAAAATCAAAATATTATACATTTATAAAGGTAAGAATTTAAAATATTAAGTAAACAATTGATGATAACAAAAATGTATGAAAGATAGATTGCTTCACTTTGTATTTGCCTATTTGAAATATCTACAGCCAGGCTTTCCTTAGATGAGTGGTCATGAGTGGATGGTTTTGTTTTCCCTTTTCTGTTCAGTATATTTATTCTTGCATTTTTACCTATTTAATTGTATTGTTTCCTGTTAATAATTTACTATTGTTGCAAACTCTTTTGAGATGTGACTTCACATGTCGCAGTATAAAATCATTTAATTGACAAATAATTTCCTTTCTTCTTTTCCAATAATTCAATTGTCCTGAAAAACTCAAAAATGCCATGATAATATTTATAGAAACTGTCATTATTTGCAAAATAGTTTACGTAAAACTACAGAGTATTTCATCTATATAATAATTTAACATAAAGCTGCACACAACGGAACAAAGCAAAGTGACATATTATAATTATAACTCTAGTTTGAAGGAACAAATGAGAAATACAACATAAATAATGTGAACCAAATAGTAGCCTTAATAGAACACTACTCTTCACATGTGTTATCAAATATGAAATGAACAACAGTAGAAGTGAAAAAGAAAGACATTTGTACTGAAGAAAAATACTGTTAAGCTGATACACATAGTGACAAAATAAGTTTTTTTTTCCAGATGTTGGTAGATTGGATTGGTAGATTGGTATATTTATAACTACACAGATGAAAAAACAATAATTAATACATGATGTCACATGCATATATTCATGCCTGCATAGCAACTAATTGAAGCAAATTAATATTTCTAAATATAGAAAGGGAACACCTTCCCAAAGAAAATAAAAAAGCAATATTATTTTCCAAATAAAGATTATATACTAGCTTTCTGAAAAGAACATGATCAGTGAATCAACTGGTAGTTGTTTATGAAATTATTCTACGGTAATTTGGTAAATAATTCCTATTGTTGGTTGTATCAGAGAGGAAACATAACAACATAACCTAAGGCCACAAAACAGATAATGTGACATGCTGTAAATATCCCCTTTATCGTTATTTTATGCTAGGTTCTATGGAGGAAAAAAAACAATAACAGTGTTGGAACAAATTTTGGGAATCTTCTATTCCAACCATCAGCTCAAGCAGTAAACCCTGTTCCTCTCATTGCAGCAGAAACTAATAGAGGATATTGATTTTCATAGATTTCTTGCTGTTGAGTTGTCCCCCTCCAAAAATTTCCTGGGAATGGGGTGAAGTGATGTATAATTCAAAACTGATTTTTAATGATATATTTACTATCTTATAAATGATACTGAATTGAATCCAAGGTAACTCCTGTCTGTATTCACACTGTACAATCTCCCCAACATTTATTTATTTATAGAATGAGTTTCCTGTTTTTCATCCAATTGTCAGATGACTTAAATAAATAGTTCCTGCTTTAAAACATGGTATTCTGAAAAGAACTAATATAAAAATATTCATTAGCAGACAGAAAAAATGAGGATTGTCCAGTTCCAATTGTAATGCTTCATTTACTAAGAAAACTGTAAATTATTCTAACATCCCACATTAGAAGAGATTGTGCTATTTTTTCTTGAAAATTTTATGAAACTTCTCACTAAATGTAAACTGAATTCTCAAATTTCTCAACTCTATTTATACTGTAATTTTCCAAATAGCTAAACTGATACACATATCCCGATAGGCTTTTCTTTTCTTGCAACTGCAATTTTTAGCTTCTCAGTTTTGGGTAAATTATTCAATAAATTTCTGTCTCACAAGCTGCTATGTATAGGGTAATTTCAGATCTTGTGGTCATAAGGTAAATTACAACAAAGACTCATCCTGAGGAACTAGATAGCTAGCATTCATTTGCAGCTATGCCTGCCAGAGAATGAACTGAAAAGTGCCTCCTCACAGCATCTTTTCCCTCTTTTCCCTGACAACTGTAACAAAAAACTTATCCTTCTAAATGCTTCCTCAAAATTTCCTAGTCCATCACAGCATGCTGCTTAGTTGATTATATCTTTCAGTCTAATAACTTTTCAGAGAACCAGTTCATGATTATTGTTTGAGATTGGATATTTGTTTTTTTTTCCTTTCTTGTCTTGCATGGATAGAATAACCTGAAACTAGGCTGGAAAAATATTTCAATATTCTCAACGGCAAGATTTACTGTTTATGTGGAATTATAAAAATAATTATAGTAATTTCTGCAAATCAGAAATAAAATCAGGTATGTAGTCAGGACACATCATTGGATTTAATAAGAAATAGTTTCAAAAATTGGTGCTGTGATTTGAAGAAAACCTGCCAATGTTGATTCCTGTATTTTAGCTTTTACTTAGAACAATAAACTTGTCCTGTTAAATACTCTTGGGATATTCCACAATACTTTTATGTACCACCTCAGTCTATTCTCTGGAGCTGAAGTCTACTTGTGTACATACTGCTATTCAACTTTCTAACCTAACTGCCACATTTTGCTACAAGTCAAATAGAAAGGCACTCTGTCAAACAATGAATGAATATATATATTCATTCTAACCTGACTCAACCTGGCTAGATAGTGCCATTCCCTAATTAGTTTCAGCTATTTGTTTATAATCAATCTTCTGTAACAATACTGAGTCATTGTTGGCATTCTTTTCCTAAAATGTTTAATAAGCATTTAAGTAATCCATTTTTTCCTCAAAAAGAGGTCTATGTTGAATTCCAGAAAAATACAGCATTAATAGAATCATTAGCTCATAATGGACATAAAGATAACTATTAATTTGCTAAGGCTTGTGTAAAAAAGGCTGTATACCAATGGATAAAGGAATTAATTTTGCTGTTCTATTAGCACTTTAAATTAGTTTGTGTTCTGCTAGCCATAAACATTTCCCCAAATATGTTCAGCATTATAGTAAGCAGCAGCCCAATCAGAAATTTAAGCTAAAAATAAATGAATTTCACATTTTGATGTGAGGGATAAAAAACTAAGCCAAAGTATCTCCTTTCAGTCATAATGCCTGGGATGTCAATCTTTCATTGACTGCATAACTTTTGGAAGGATTCACATGATGAGAGAAATCAGGTCACTATTTTAGACAACCAGATAAGCTGAATGAACTCTGGTGATCAACAAGATAGCAGATGTTCAGCAATCATACATTAAGTTAAAAGAAAAAGTAATACAGATTCCATCAAACACATTTCTTGGAACATTACAGGATGGATAACAAGCTAATAAGTGAATAACAATCTGGGACTTTTCAGATCTTTTGTCTATGAACTATGTTACTCACACGTAGTGACACATAATGTTTTAATGTAGGATCTCCAATCTCCAATAGTAACAGTAACAATGATCAATGATCTGTTAAAAGTCAGTGTTGAGAGCAATCGCCCCTCAATGCTGACTTTATTCCCTCTCCTCAATTAATGCAATTAACCCAATTAACCCATAATAATGGTACCGTACCCTGTAAGTATGCCCACACACCCAGTGACAAAATGCTTTAGTCCAGAGTTCTCCAACCTTAGCACCTTTAAGACTTGTGGACTTCAACTCCCAGAATTTCTCAGCTTTCTAGGAATTGAAGTCCACAAGTCTTAAAATTGCCAAGGTTGGAGACCCATGCTTTAGTCCACCCCCACCCTCAATTCCTCAGCCATGCCTTAAAGAGATACACAAAATCCTCATCCCAAACCACCCACAGTAGCTGGTGCAGCTGTAACCATATCCCCTCCCATCAGCTGACAGGAGGGCATGCTGCTGCCAAACAAACAGTCAATACATCATCACCCCCTATACAGCAAACCCCCGTTATGAAAGAAAAACATGGCAGCTGCATTCCCAGCTAAAATGCCACCACCATGCCATGCCATGAAGGAGCAGAATGTGAGCTGGAATGCAGCACCATCAGGAAGTAACATAGCAGAATAGATCTGGAAGGAACAAACACTGACCCATCAATACTTTGTCGGGAAGGGAACACGGAACAGATTGGACCTGACATTGCATATCTTTTTCTAAGATTACCAAAGGTGGGGGCCTAGACAAGAATGGAGATAGATGTAGGAAGATTGGCTACTGTTGATGTATATGAGTTGGTGTAAGTAGTGCTAGATGGAAATGATATCCTCTTAAACCTACAGTATAACTCATTCAGGTCATTTACAGTTGATAATTCTCAGTAAGGGAGAGAGTTCTGCTGTAGCCAATAATATCCTCCAGGCTTCTCCACATAGTTGCATGTTCATTAGCTGAGAATTGATTTCTCAGCTTTTGGGAATAGTGTCTCTTTGCTACCCCTTTGTTAATACATTCCTGGACTGATTGTACAAGATCCTGTCTTCTTTCCTGTACACCTCCTCTTTAGTATGATAAAGCTGCATGATCTTATCTGTAAACCAAGGTTTATTGTTACATATACGAAGGTTCTTTTTTGGCACACAGCAAGTATAATATACTATACCAAGTATAATATATATTTACATTAGTATAATATAGCAATAACACTTAGATTTATATACCTCTTCACAGTGCTTTACAGTCCTCCCTAAGTAGTTTACAGAGTCAGCTTATTGCCCTCAACAATCTGGGTCCTCATTTTGTCAGCCTCAGAGGGATGGAAGACTGAGTCAATCCTGACCTAGTGAGAATTGAACTGCTGAATTGCTGGCAGTCTGCAATTCTTAATATACTTTATATTATAAATTGCTAGTATAGTATAGTATAGTATAGTATAGTATAGTATAGTATAGTATAGTATTCGTATAGTATAGTACAGTGCAGTATTAGTACAGTACAGTATATACAGAAAGTATAATATAGTATTGTTCTGACCAAGGTTTCCTGAGACAGTAACAATCACACACCATTAGTCCCAAAAACCATTTTTTTATTTCAACTGTGAATTATACTCATTCACAGCCCATAATGTGTCCCAAACAGTTTGTGAATAGTCCAGCAGAAGTCTGTCACGTTTTTTTTGGATAAGGCTGAGAAGCACCCACCTTTATCTCCCTTGAAATTCTGCCAATGACTAAATTGCCAATTAGCTGTACAAGGCCAAACAGAGCACAAAGTCAACATGGAGCTTCAGAGTTTAAACCAATCAGAACGAACAAAGTTGTTTCCTGCAAAGGCTCATGTCCCTTTGTTCCTCCTTTATGTCTTATAGGAGGGGCCAATCATCTCCAAGCCTTACTCCCAAGTTGCTCCTTTTGTCTTAACTGTTCTTGCCTTCTGGCAGCTCTGCACAAGCACACACTAGGAACAGGCTCCCCCTGTTCCTCTGCCTCACTGATGTCAGATTCTGTAGGCTCCAGAGTCAGCACATAAGTCTCAGATGGACCTGGCCCCATCTCTGTGTCGGATGCAGATCCCTCATCTGAGTCTTCCCCAGACTCCAAGACTAGTCCATGTTCCTCCCCACTGTGTGACTCTTCTGCCAGCTCTGCAGGCCTCCAGCAAACCACAACAAGTATATATAGCATAATACAAAAACATTCTGGCTTGAGAAACAAATAAGAAAGCATGCAAATTGGTTTGTGTGAAAATGCATAACCTCCCCCCCCCCCAAGGAATTGTTCAGTTTTAGAGATTGGAATTGTAGCAGACATTACCATCCTAATACATATTTGATCAAAGGATTTAAATGCTCATAGTGGAGCCAGCATGTGATTTGCAACAAACAAAGGTATTGAGAATCTGACATGCTTTTTTAGGCACGACTTGAAATACAAATCTGTCCAGGAATCTTTATGTATCATTTGTTGATATTTCTTCTGCCTCTGAACTGATATATAGAGCTAGTTTATGGGAAAAGTTGTTAGGTAGAGATATTGATAGGTGTCTCTTGACTTTTGAGTAGGAAGACATGATGAATTTTTATGAGTGCAGAATGGGCTTCTTTAACTATAACCCACCTGCATGAAACTCATGAAGCTATAGTCTTATTGCAAACCATGTTGAATTTAACAGAACTTTAAATTTTCTATTAAATATAGAGTACTGGCAAGCATTTTTGAACATACTTGCCAATTCCAGTAAGAACTTTTGCTCTGTGTCAATAGAAATAAGATCAAGAACCACGGAATGGGAAAAACATCAGCCTGAAATACCAAATGTAATTATCATAATATACATGAAAGATGAACAAAGATGGTGACCTAAGAAAGCATCTTGAGTTCCAGTAGTTTTATTTAGAACTACACTTGTAAGTAGCTATTCTAGTAATAAAGTTTGCAATTATTATATTTACAATTGGTACAACATAAGGCTCTTACTATGTAGAAGCAAATACTAAACAAAGTTTCCAGCATAAAGAATTCCCATCAGAATCCACAAAGCAAATGTTATGAAGCAATGTGCATAAGACTTCCTACTATCAGATTAAAAGATGAAAAAAACATTCACGATGCATCTGTATGGAAGATAAATATATTTATTTCCTGTTTCCTGCTGTTATGCTCAGAAGAATGATACTGGTCAATATAGTATTTGTCCAGTCATCAAAAGTATCAGTAATATACACAAAATAAATATGACCGTAATTTTGGAAAACAGCAGAATTTTTTGAAAGAACAGAACATTTTATATTGTCTACTGAAATAATATAGCTATATGCAATTTTTGATCTTTAAAGAAAATTAACCAGGACTTTCCACAATTAGAAATTAACTAGAAGTAACTGACTAGAAAAAGTTACAGTTGTTTTCTTAAATCTATTGCTCGTGGATGAATAAAATACATGCAACTTTTTTGTGAAATACAACATATTTGTGACATTTATGATGGATAAATAAAATGTATAAACCTGAAGTACTAAATGGTTACACATTGGGAAACAAGATATAAATATTCATTTTATCCACTACTAATTTTTCAGTTTGTCAAATGACAAATATATATGAACATTCTATGCATGCCTATAAGATAGATTCAGTTTTTTTTTAAAAAGGCAGAGTTGTTTTTTTATTACTACAGAAAGTAAACATATGAAACTAATAATAGGAATACATGTATGATTTATTTCTTTATGTAATTTGATATGTTATATTTACAAATCTACAATATCTATTACCTTCAGGAGTTCAAAGTGGTACACATTGTACTATTTTCTTCACTTTTGCCAATTGTAACAATTCTGCAAGATAGATTGGTGTGGGAAAGAGTGAGCATTAATAGCTGAAGATGTAGCTGAACATCAGGTTCCTACTGCCCATCCAACACCCTAATTAATATACCATTCTACTTCTTTAAATAGGTAAAAAACAAAAACAGGAAAAGCAATAGAGCTTTAGCATAATAAATTAGATTTATTCATAAATCAAGACTAGGTGGTATAGTCCCAAAGTGCTTTTTCAAGAAGCAGCTGGACTTTATTTTATTTATTTAATTTGTCAATTGCTTTCAAGATAATAGGTATAAGAAGAAACATGAGTATGAATACAGGAAATAGGTACAAATAATTGGGGACAATAGGACAGGGACTGTAGGCATGATTGTGCACTTATGCATGCCTCTTACAGACCTCTTAGGAATGGGGTGAGGTCAACAGTAGATAGTTTAAGGTTAAAGGAGTGGGGGTTTGAGGATGTAACAACAGAGTCAGGTAGTACATACCAGGCACTGACCACTCTGTTGCTGAAGTTGTACTTGCTGCAATCAAGTTTGGAGCATTTTACATTGAGTTTGTATCTGTTGTGTGCTCTTGTATTGTTGAGGTTGAAGCTGAAGTAGTCATTGACTGGTAGGACATTATAGCAGATAATTTTGTGTATTACACTTAGGTCTAACTGTATGCGACGTAGTTCTAGCTTGTTCAAGCCCAAAATTTCAAGTCTGGTGATATAGGGTATTCTGTTGCGAGCAGAGGAGTATAGTACTCTTCTCATGAAATACTTTTGTACTTGCTCAATTGTATTAATGTCTGATATACAGTGCAGATTTCAGACAGATGAGCTGTATTCAAGTATTGGTCTAACAAAGGTTTTGTATGACCTAGTTAGCAATTCAACATTACCAGAGGAGAAGCTTCATAAGATTAGATTTACAACTCTTAATTCCTTTTTGGAAATGCTGTTGCAGTGGGTCCTGATGCTTGGGTCATTTGATATGAGTACTCCAAGGTGAGTACAGAGTGAGGGTCATCAATGGGGTCATATCCACCTAGTTTGTATTTGGTGTGCTGATTTTTTGTTTCAACCAATATGTAGAACAGAACATTTGTTGGTCGAGATTTGGATTTGCCAGTGGTTTGACCATTCAGACACATAATCAAAGGCCCTTTGAATGACGATAGCATTATCGGTGGTGTTGAATAGTTTTACTTAGTCGGCAAAGAGGATGCAATTGCTTGTAAGGTGATCGCAAAGGTAATTTATGTAGAGTATAAAGAGCGTGGGTCCTAGAACGCTGCCTTGGGGTACACCGCTGTTAACTGGTGGTTAACTGGTTTGATAGGACTTTCTGGTTCCATTCATACTCATGCACCATTCGAAAGGTGTTCATCTCAAAGTGCTTAGCTAAATATCTATGGAGATTCTCAGTCATTTAGATCAAGGTTGTCCCAAAGCACCTTTGGGACAAACATGACCTGGATGACTGAGAATCTCCATACATATCTAGATCAGCAGTTGCCAACTGGTGGTCCACGGCCCACTGGTGGTCCATGAGAAAATTTTGGTGCTGCACAGAGAAATGTCACCTCCAGAGCACCCTCCCAAAGCAATTAATCCAGACTGTGTTGGAACACAAAGCTGTGCCACTCATATGGCTTGCGGGAACTCTCTTGGCCCACTCATTCCTTACCTGCCAAACTTGCCTGCTGAGTTGCTATTTTTTCTTTTCTTGCCCAACCATCAGCTGTTCTGCTATGCTGGAAAATTTAGATTAGCCAGAAAACAGGAAATCGTTGCATTTCTTGCTTTCTAGTGCATCTTTAGATCTTCAGTTCTGCTTTTAAGCATAGCCAAATCTTCCTTAGGACTGAAGCTTCTATTATTCAGTGCTAGCAATTTTATGTGACAGACTCAGGTAGCCAATGGCAGATAGATAGATTTCTGAGTGATTCTGTCAGGAACTTAATCTGCTTGCCTGCTTTGCCTGATTTTGGGTAAAAGTTGATCTTTTTTAAAATAAAAAATTCAAGTTACATACATAGTGTATTGTGAGTTAATTTTATGAGTTGCTTGCAAGCAAATTTTATGTGACAGACTCAGGTAGCCAATGGCAGATAGATAGATCTCTTAATAATTCTGTGAGCAACTCAATCTGCCTGCCTGCTTTGCCTGATTTTGGGACAAAGTTGCTCTTTTTTAATAAGAAATTCAATATTTACATAAATGTTTATAATATTTACATACAAGCCATGCTCAGCCAATCATATGTCCACCAATGCACATCCACAAATTAGGCCACATCCATAGAACCAGTTTTAAGAAATTTGAATCCTACCCCTGCCTCTGTGTGTTTGTATGTGTGTGTGTGTGTGTGTGTGTGTGTGAAAGAGAGAGAGGGAGGGAGGGAGAGACAGAGATTAGATCAGAATTTTCCCTCTCTCTTTCTCTCTCTCCCTCACCAACATCAGCAAGTCACTGTCAGTCAAAATTCATATTTAAAATTATGAATTTGGTGGTCCCTGAGGTCCAAAATGTTGGCGACCCCTTGATCCAGATGGTATAGTTATAAATATTACAGACTAATTGTGAGAGTGCTTTGGCAGAAAATTGAAGATAAAAGCAGAAAGGCAGACAGAAAGGCAGATGGTTTGAATGCTATGCAGTCAAATATAAGTTGATCACATACCTTTTATGATTTCCAGATAATGTGTAAATATTTTTATGTTCATTTATTACTTACTTAAGCCCCTGTCACACTGCAACAACGGATGCAAAGAGGATGTAAAACGGATAAAAAACCTTGCCATCCATTGGTTAACGCGATGTACTCACTGCCTCCATTTTGCTTCCTCTCTATCCATCCAGTATCCGTCTATTGACGTTTTATCCACTCAGAAAGTTTTGAGCTGCCCAAAACTTTTGAGCGAAAATGTATCCAATTTGTCCATTCTGCATCCGCCACACATCCGCTACGTATCCGTTACGCATCCGTTACGCATCCGCTATATCCACTAGGCATCCACTGCGCATCTGCGCAACTCGAATCCTCTCGGATACAGGGAGGAAGCAGAACAGATGTGGAATGGATGCAGAACGGATGCAGCATGGAAAAAAAGCGTTTAAAATGGAAAAAACGTTCGCAGAGGGGACCTATCTCGGATATTAAGGATGTCTACAGGATGCCTAGAGGATGCCTAGAGGATGCAAAGGGACACCAAAACTGCCTATAAAAAGGGGGAGCAACACATCTGGATCTCACTTTCAGAACAGCAGCCCTGCGGTGTGGACCTCTGCAGCCTTCATCTGCCTCTTCCTCTTCAACAGCATCCAGTCATGTCCACCGTGGATCATAACACGGTCCTTTTGGCAGCCACCATACTTCTGCAACAGTGCAAAGCCATCTACAGGCTCTGTGAACTCTACTACGGGAAGAAAAAAGGGGCGGCCAAGAAGCGTCTGGGTCCGAAGAAGGATCAGGAGAAGAGCAGAGGACGGACTGTACAACAAGCTGATGGTTGAGTTCAGGAACGAAGACACTTGGGCATTCCAGAACTTCATGAGGATGCCTCCAGCCATGTTTGACGAAGTTGTGCAGCGGCTGACACCCAGGTTGACCAAAGCAAACACCAATTTCCGCCCCAGCCTGGAAGCTGGGCTCAAGGTGGCACTCACTCTGTGCCATCTGGCCTCAGGGACCACCTACAGGAGCATGCAGTATGGCTGGAGGGTGCCACACAACACCATCAGCATTGTGGTCAGAGAAGTGATGCAGGCCATCATCAAAGAATACAAGGAGGAGCTCCTCCAGTGCCCCTCCACTGAAGAAGGACGGAAGAAAGTTGCAGAGCAGTGGTATCAGAGGTGGAACTTCCCACTCACCATTGGAGCCATCCATGGCAAGCACGTGGCCTGCAAATCTCCAGCCAAGTCAGGCTCCACTTATTTCAACTACAAGGGCTTCTTCAGCATCATCCTCTTCGCCATGGTCGATGCTGACTACAAGTTCATGTACATCGATGCTTCAGGCAGCGGCTCATCTTCAGATGCCCAGGTATACAATGCCAATCTCCTCAAGGAGGAGCTGGAACGCAACCTCATCGTGGGCTTCCCAGATCCAGACCCCCTGCCCAACGACACACAAGATGTGCCCTATTTCATTGTGGGGGGATGACGCCTTCTCCATCACAACCTACCTCATGAAGCCCTACACTTCCAGACTCCTCACCCATGAAGAGAGGATCTTCAACTACAGGCTGTCCAGGGCAAGGCAGGTGGTGGAGAACGCCTTTGGCATCCTGGCCAACAGGTTCCAGGTACTTCTCACCACCATGCAGCATCACCCAGAGACCGTGAGGAGGATCATGGAAGCTTGCTGCATCCTGCACAATCTCATGCGCATCCGCTACCCAGTCTTGCAGAACAGGCTCGTGGACCTCCAACAAGGCAGTGGGGACATGGAGCCTGGGGAATGGAGGCAAGGGTGAAACCTGATAGACACTGAGGATGTGCAAGGCCCCAACAGAGCCTCACGTGAAGGGAAGAAGCAATGCAACCTCCTGAAACACTGATGCAACTCCCCAGCTGGAGCGGTGGAGTGGCAAGACAGGATGATAGATGCTTACTGGATGCTTCCTTCAGCCTGTCTCATCACACTGATGAGATTGGGCCATGTATGTTGAGTGGCCCTACAATGAACAGGGCATTTAATAAAGAGTTGTGTTTATGTTGACATGTGTGGATGATTGATTATATTGTTATTCATAATAACAGGCCATAGGTGTGGCACCTGGGAGGGTGGACCATACAGTCGCACAATGCTTGCACTGGAGGTTTATCTATCCCACAGCTATTACCCATCCCAAAGATATCCCTGCCCATTCCACAGCTATCTCAACCCATCCCACTGCTATCTTAACCCATCCCACAAGCATGCAAAGGCTTAAACCATTTCTAAAAGTTTCCAGCAAGACTTTATTAAAAAAAATAAATGAAGCAAGTGTGTGAATCAAAAATAGACTTTATTAACAACAAGCTATAAGACAAAAATGAGTCTCTAGCACTCCTCTTGGTTGCTCAGTCTCAGGGGTGAAGGGTGCAGGTGCTGTGGTGGTGGCTCGTGCTGGAGTACTTGTCATCATCTCTTCCAGAAGCAGAAGCAGCAGAAGCCCCAGCCCCAGAAGAGCGAGCCCGTGCTGCAGAAGCCCCAGCAGAACCAGAGTGAGGGCCAGGGGGCGGGATGGTAGCCCTGTCCCTCTTGCCAGGGCTGGCAGCAGATGGCTGAGGCTTGCTGTGCTTCAGCATGGTTGTGGGGTTGCTGGCTGGCAGGGAGGCTGGCAGGAACCAAGGCTGGCAGGAAGGCTTGCAGGCAGGCATGCACCAAGGCTGGCAGGGAGGCTGGCACCAAGGCTGGCAGGAAGGTTTGCAGGGAGGCAGGCACCAAGGCTTGCAGGAAGGCTGGCAGGGGGGCAAGCACCAAGGCTGGCAGGCAGGCATGAACCAAGAGTGGCAGACAGGCAGGCACCAAGGCTGGCAGGCAGACTGGCTGGCAGCAAGCCTGGCAGGCAGGCAGACAGCAAGGCTGGCAGGCAGGCTGGCAGGAAGGCTGGCAGCAAGGCTGGCAGCAAGGGTTGCAGGCAGACATGCAGACAGACATGCAGGCAGGACAGGCAAGGCAAGGCAGTCGTTGTGTCTGGAATCAGGTCTTTCCTCTGAATGGTGACCTGCTTCCGAGCTTCTTCCATTATATCCGCGGGGCGGACGCAATACATCCTCCCCGCATGCGCAATTAATGCTCGGCATCCGCTAGGCTTCCGCTGTGCATCCGCTAGGCTTCTGCTCTGCATCCACTTCATCCGCTGTGCATCCGGTCTGCATCTGCTTCATCTGTTCCGCGTCCGCTTTGCAGAGGTCCCCCGGAAGCCTAGAAGATGTGCCATCCGCTCCCATCCGCTTCCATCCACTGGGCTTCCGTTCCGCATCCACTTTCCATCCACCCTGCGTCCTCCCCCCGTCCGTGTTATCTGCTCCGGTTATGCAAATTTTTGCCCCTTTTGAGAGCGGATAACAATGGATGGAACATTTTGCTCGTCCGTTGTGTCTGTTTTGCATCCGTTGGGCAGTGTGAAAGGGCCTTTAGGCTCTCTACCACATTCATGGATAAAACTGTCTAATTGCATGAACAGTTTCTGGGAGTAATGATTTTTAATTTTTTTATTTTTTTCCAAATATTTTTGAACTATTTAAATATTTAAACATAGACTTCATTTTTACTAACTCAAGTGCTATCAAGCCATTATCCATTTCTCTACAATATATGTTCTATGTACACTGGCTGATCTAACAGCAGGTTATCTCTGAGATTTTTTGGCAATTATTTTTTCCTTCCATATCTTTTTTAAGTAAGTATGCCAGTTAACTGAATTCTGTTACTGAATTATTGCTTTTCAGCTGCCAAATGTAATTCAAAGCATTACTTTAAATCACTTTGATTTTTTTTTAAAAAATTTTTCTGTAATTTAATTTTTTAAATGTGGAGGATAAATGAGGTGAAAAAAATCTGCTTTGGAAAATGAGCTATTTTGGAATAGGCTCACAATGACTACTTACTGATCTATGTTAAGTTTAATACAAACTGTATCAGTTAAGGCTAGGTCCAACTATCCGACGGATGCAAACGTATGCAAAAAGGACACAGCTCCCAAAAGTGGTGAAAATTTGCAGAAACAGAATGGAAAAGAATGGAAAAGAATGGAAAAGAACGGATGGGGGTAGTATGTAGCGAGGATGTTAAGCGGATGTTCATAGGAAGCCTAGCGGATGACAGTGGATTGAAGTGGATGACACATCCGAAGGGGTTCCGGGGCAGAATTGTGAAGCAGACGCATAGCGGAAGGGACAGATGCATAGCAGATGAAGCGGATGCATCATGGACGCCAAGAGGAAACAAAGCGGATGCCGAGCGGATGTATATTGGATGCAAAGCATTCACTGCGCATGCAGGGAGTATGAATTGTGTCAGCTCCGCAGATATAAAAGGATGCAGCTCGCACGCAGTCAGCATTCAAAGGAAAAATGTGCTGCAACATATATCTTGAAAGAACACCATGGTTCGTCAGTCAGGGAAGAAGAGGAAGCCGGGGCCAACTCGTGCCAGCCCTGGCAAGAAGGACAGAACCAGCATCCCATCTCCTGGCACTGACTCTCAAGCTGCTGCTGGTGCTGGTGCTGCTGGTGCTGGTGCTGCTGCTGGTGGTGGTGGTAGTGGTGGTGGTGCTGCTGCTGCAGTGGACCAGCCCCAAGGCCCTCAAATCCCTGCTGCTGAAGGCCCTGCTGCTCAAGCCCCTGAAGGCCCTGCTTCTCAAGCTCCTGAAGGCCCTGCTGCTAAAGCCCCTGACAGAGGGAGAAAGAGGCAAGGGAAGGAGAAGGGAGAGAGGAAACAGTACGCTGTTTCTGAGGACCATGAGAAGGAGGTGCTGGAATGGCTGAGGGAGAATGAGTACCTGTGGAGAAAGGGCAACAGACTCTATCGCAATACCAAGAAGAAGCAGGCAGCTTGGACAGACAAGGAAGACAGCCTGGGCTACACTGCAGATGTACTCCTGGGATGGTGGAAGCACATGCACACCTGGTATGGCAAGCTACACCTCAACAAATCTGGGCAGGCCGCTGTCAAACTCATTGACAGGGGGATGTACATCATGGCCAAGTGCAGTTTCCTGGAGAGTGAGGTCCGCCACCGAGGAGCAGCCCCTCTGACACCCCTCTCCCTCAGACAGCCAGTCCTCTTCCAGCCAGGAGCCAGCTAGCCTTTCCAGGCAGGTGTCTTCAGAGGGTCCCATGGTAGAGACCCCCCCGACAGCTGCACTCCCCATTCTGGCGGACTTGAAGGATCCCCTGTCACAAATGGAGGAAAAAGCAGCAGCCACCAGAGACCAACGCACCCCCACCCCACCCCCAGCTCCACAGTATGCAGGCAGAGAGGCAGACTGGAGGGCCAGAGCCACACTGTTCTGTTGGAGATCAGGGACACAATCAAGACCAGCACAGAACTTCTCTCTCAGCTGGTCCACTTGGACAGAGGATCCTCCAGACGCCTCACCTTCATCACCTACGTGAGCCACACCCTGAGGGATCTGCCCGAGGCCCAGTACCAGGTGATGAAGGAGAAGATAACAGCACTTCTGCACAACCCTCAAGGCCCAGCTGACCTGCTCCAACCCAGTCCAGGTCTGCTCCTCCACCCCAGGCGATGTCACAGCCCTTCCACAGCTTTCAACCTACCAAGGCTACGAATACCAGGACTTCCCACAGCACAAGCAGACCTTCCCAGTCCAGGCCTAGGTTCATCGCACGCCACACCTCACCCAGCTACAGACCAGACAGCCCCACTACACTCCTCCTTCATCCACCCCACAGCCAAGCCCATCAATGGACAATTTGTGATCAGTATTGTGCCTGACATCCCAGGTACTTGATGAAGGGCCTCTCAACCTCACGGGACTGAGTCAGCTCTCGGACAGATTCCTGAACACACCATCCCCTGTTTTACTCTAAGGACCAAGCACCCCAATGGCGCCTCAGACCAGCACTCAAGCCACAGCCACCTCCACAGTCCCTGCCCGCTTAACAGCTGAGACCATGGACATGACTCAGAGTGACTGAGAATAGTGCCAGACACTGAGTTGTTACTTGTTCACTTTATCTTTGCTTAAGACACTTTACTTGGGTCATTTTGCTTTTTTAATAACATCATACAGTTTACTTAAGACAGTTAATAAAGGTTATCTTTGCTTAGCACACTTAATTCAGTTTACTTGGTTCATTTTGCTTATTTAATAAAGTCATAAAGGTTACCTAAGAAAGTTAAAAAGGTTATCTTTGCTTAAGACACTTGGTTCATTTTTTTTACTTAATAAAGTGTTGGTGAAAACTTTTAACAAATGGTTTAGCCTTTGCATGCTTATGGGATAGATAAGGATAGTTGTGGGATAGATAAGGATAGTTGCGGGTTAGATAAGGATAGTTGTGGGATAGATAAGGATAGTTGTGGGATAGATAAGGATAGTTGTGGGATAGATAAACCTCCAGTGCAAGCAGAGTGGGACTGTATGGTCCACCATCCCAGCTGCCACACATATGGACCTTTATTATCAATAACAATTTATTCATTGATCAACATATTTCAAAATAAACAAAGGTCTTTATTAATGCCCTATTCATTGTAGGACCACTCAACATACATGGCACAATCTCATCAGTGTTATGCAACAGGCTCAAGGAAGCAATCATTAATCATCTATTATCCTGTCTTGCCACTCCATTGCTCCAGCTGGGGAGTTGCACCAGTGTCTCAGGAGGTTGCGCTGCTTCTTCCCTTCACGTGAAGCTCTGTTGGGGCCTTGTACATCCACAGTGTCTATCAGGTTACGTCCTTGCCTCCATTCACCAGGCTCCATGTCCCCATTCCCTTGTTGACGGTCCACAAGTCTATTCTGCACTGGGTAGCAGATGCGCATGAGATTGTGCAGGATGCAGTAAGCTTCCATGATGCTCTACACAGTATGTGCCTCATGCTGCTAGGTGGTGAGAAGTATCTGGAACCTGTTGGCTAAGATGCCAAAGGCGTTCTCCACCACCCATCTTGCCCTGGACAGCCTGTTGTTGAAGATCCTCTCTTCACGGGTGAGGTATCTTGAACTGTAGGGCTTCATGAGGTAGGTTCTGAGGGAGAAGGCATCATCACCAATAATGAAGTAGGGCACATCTTGTGTGTCATTGGGCAGGGGGTCTGGATCTGGAAAACCCATGATGAGGTTGCGTTCCAGCCCATCCTTGAGGTCACTGGCATTGTATACCTGGCTATCTGAAGCTGACCCGTTGCCTGAAGCATTGATGTATATGAACTTGTAGTCAACATCAGCCATGGCAAAGAGGATGATACTGAAGAAACCCTTGTAGTTGAAATAATTGGACCCCAAGTTGGATGGAGCTTTGCAGGCCACGTGCTTCCCATCTATGGCTCCAACGGTGTGGGGAAAGTTCCACCTCTGATACCACTGCTCTGCAACTTTCCTCCAGTCTTCTTCAGTGGTGGGACACTGGAGGAGCTCCTCCACGTATAATTCAATGATGGCCTGCACCACTTCTCTGACCACTTTGCTGATGCTGTTGTGTGGCACCCTCCAGGCATACTGCATGTTTCTGTATGTGGTTCCAGAGGCCAGGTGGCACAGAGTCAGTGCCACCTTCAGTCCAGGGTCCAGGTTGGCTCAGAAGTTGGTGCTCGGCTTGGTCAACCTGAGTCTGAGATGCTCTACAAGTTCATCAAACATGGCTGGTGGCATCTTCATGAAGTGCTGGAATGCACAATGGTCTTCATTCCTCAGCTCCATGATCAACTGGTCATACAGTCCAAACTCCATTCTTCTCATGATCCATCCTCGGACCCACACAGCTCTTGGATGTCTCCTTCTTCTCCTTCTGTATAAAAGATGAAACAGTCTGAAAAGGGTTTGGTTCTGGTGATGAATGATCATAGCTACCTTACGGACTGTGTCATGATCCATGGTGGAGAACAATGGATGATGTGGAAGACCAAGACCAAGGGTGAAGAGGTCTGTACACTACGGCTGCTGGACTCATACTGAGATGCAGATGATTTTATCCCCCTTTTTATAGGAAATATCGGTATTCCGCTAGGTGTCCTACATACTCTAGACATACCGCAGACATCCTAAATATCCGAGATACATCCCAGATACAAAAGTTTTGTCTGTTTTAATCCAAATAGAAGATAGATAGATAGATAGATAGATAGATAGATAGATAGATAGATAGA
>BLBF01000026.1:7524290-7534749 GCA_015471245.1 Laticauda colubrina | reverse complement strand
AGATAGATAGATAGATAGATAGATAGATAGATAGATAGATAGATAGATAGAGATTATAAGCCCCTGGTTTTGCACTTTACATTATGTTGGACTGTGCTCCCTATCATTTCTGTTTAGATCATGCCACATTTTGGATAAAAGTCATTATTTGGACAGAAATACTTCTTCCTGCTAATACATGAATAACTATTGATAATATTTTGGGATGGATAGATAAATGGATGGGTGGTTTTGCTGGTCATCCTTTTCCAATCTGAATAAGACCAGTAGAAGAGTTTCCTAATAATGTCCATTAAGTTTAACTGTTGGAAATCAGGAGTGCTGCTGGATGTTGAAAAGGTCATTGTAGTAAATATTAGAAAATTCATACAGATATCCTTCCATACTAGATAGTTTTTATCTAGGAACAAAACGAAGGTTAACTTGACTAAAATGTTATTCTCATTTTGAAATAGATTTCAAAAACCAATTTGCCTTCTTCAAATTCAAAAGAAATTAACAGGACAATAAAAACAGGATTTTTTTGAGTGACATAAAAATTTCTATTCTTAAATAGTAAAATAATTTTAGCAATAGTTCACATTTTTTAAAAATAGCTCACTTGAGGCTGGTTTAGCTATCTCTGGTATCAGGAAAGTGGTGAATGAACATGTAAAACTCCATTTTCATAAGTGGTGAGCTTGTGTGACTCCCCGTCACTGCTGGCCCCACTGCTGGTCCACACAGCCAGAAAAGTTGGGGTCTGTCCAGTTTTTAAGCAATAATCTTAGCTTACAATAATTCATTTTCATAAATATAAGATAAACACATATCCAAACAGAAACATTAAAAATAACAATCAGCAGAAGTATAATTTGGGTTGGAGAAAAAAGTTTATCCTGATACTACTACCATTCGAGTTAGAAGAATGTTACTGAGAATGTTCATTTTCTACTAGCCATTTTTTCAGTCTGAAGTATTAGACATATATCTATTTTGATTTAGTTGGAATTCTATTGAGTTCAGACTCAATAGGGGAGGTAAATCTGTTGGGAAAAAAGTATGTTCAATGAAAATATAAGAGTATGGGCAAACATATCTAACTTATGAAAAAGTTTTTACTGGTATAATAGAAGCTAAGATGTTACTGAGAATGCTCTGAGATAATTTTAAATGAAGGTTACTACAGCATTCGGCATACAGGTTCATGGCTGACAGCATTATTGTAATCAGTCTTTAGTCATGAGGTTTTGTGGGGTTGAAACAGGAGGAAAAGAGTCAGGAACTTTATTGTGCAAAGGGACCCTGCTCTCTAGGATACTAATAAAGTTTAAATAAAACTTTCATTTATATGCAGAGGAGGACAAAAAAAAATGACAGGCATGAATGCATACAGTTAGTAGCAACAAACTGTCTTACTCTTATTGTGTATCAAGTTGACATGTTTGTTTTGTCATTAATATCAATTTGCAATTGCATTACAGCATAAATTTAACTTAAATTATTATAATTTCAATGCAGATTTGTCTCAACATGTTCCTCCAACAACAATAAAGAACAAGTAACCAATATTTATTTTGTGAGTCCAATAATAGTGAGTCCAATTTTGGCACAGTAATGCAAACACAGTACTGTAATATTTTTGCTGACATTAAAAATTCAGATTTTTCCTATTCAGTTCTATCTAATTAAAGCATCTGATTAAATGTTTTTATTCTATGATGCAGGAAAGCTACTATGAGTATCAAATGAGGAAAAGTACCGTATCATACCATTCAATACAAAAAAGTGACGTAAAGAACAGCTACTTATTTCCAAAATAAATTGCTAACAATCTAATATTGTTTGGTGCTCCTTGTTTTAGTATTCAGGGAATATACACACTCCTTCAGGTTCTATCAAATATTAGAAAATGCAGTTTATTTTTATCAATTCAGCCATTGCTGAGGAGCAAAAGCATAAATTGTGTGCCAAAAGTCTTCATGATCAACAAATAATGTAGGTAGGGTTTCTGAAGGTTTCAGTCAGTATTATAAATATTTTATATATGTGTAACTTAATTAGAATGTCCTAATATTTTTCCTAATTATGCTAGACCTGCTTGAACTTTATTTCTTAATTATCTGTTGTTCCATCTGTTCATGAGTTTTGCCTTGTTTTAAGTTCATTTTCACAATTCCTGATTTTCTTTCCCTTTTAAATAATGTGTTGCTATCATAACTAGTTATGCAGCTGTTATTGTTCAAGCAGTATCATTGGTCCTCCTCTACAAATGATTTTATATGCCTATTTGTATTTAAAATGTTATTTAATACACATATTTGAAAACCCTGGGTGAAACCCAACTATATAAGCTCCAATGGTCCCTTCGATATTATTTTCAGTAGGAGGTAAATTTGCATACCATGATTCCCCTTGTTGGAATTTAATTTTCAGTTATTTACTGTTAGTTTTCCAAAGAGAACATCATTCTGACAATAATGAAAAAAACAAGAAAAAATAGATGTTTTGATATTTTTAGTGTAGTTTATTGTGGAGTAATTAAATGCATGATAAGCCAAGCTATGCATTAATGTGGAAACACAATAGGATTTGGAGCCCTATGAATGTATAAAGTATTTTTGTAATTCTGGATGCTATGAATAAGATTTTGAAAAGTGTATAAGGCTTCCAATTAAAGATGCTCAGTCAAAAAATCCCTGCTCTTTCCCCAGAACAGGTGGTTGTCGTTATGAAGTTTATTCAAACTACGTAAACAGCACTCAAAATGTTATTATCCTCCAAATGTTTTTCTAGCCTGCTGGGCATTTCTGTCACAAGCATGGAAAGATATTTTCCCTGATCAAGATGCTTGCTTATCTTCTATAACACACACACACACACACACACACACACACGTGTGTGTGTGTGTGTGTGTGTGTGTGTGTGTGTGTGCATAATTTCATTATTGTTCCAGCCATGTGATCTCTCACTTAGAACTCTTACTCCATGCAGTTCATCTACACAGTACTTCATGGTTTATGACAGGGCTGTCAAACTCCCGGACTGGATGCATTACATGCTGGCCATGCCCATGCCCAGTTTACTGAAGGGAGAAAATGTCCCAATATGTCATATGATGCAGCCATGCTGAAATGTGTTTGACACCCCTGGTTTATGACAACTATTTCTTTCACCATCAACCATCTTTTAAGATTCATGGTAAACATGTAATTCAGAACCATAAAAATCCAGCAAGTTAGGTATTGTATAAAAGTGACTTGTAGTAAAAATGTTGCAACAACAACAAAAAATAAATACATCAAATTGTTTTTGTTGCATGATAGAAATATATAAATACAGTTGTATTATGAAACAAATTCCTATTGAAATCCGGGGGCGGGGGGTTGTATATTTTTGGGAAGTGTTGTAAGTCAGTGGTCGCCAACCAGTGGGCTGGAGACCACTGGTGGTCTGAGAGAAAATTTTGGTGTTCCACAGAGAAATGTCACCCCCAAAGCATCCCCCAAAGCAATTAATCCAGGCTGCGCAGGAACTCAAGGCTACACCACCACATAGCCGTGGGAACACAAGGCTTGCATCACTTGCATTGTGAACAACACAAGGTAGTGAGGGGAGGAGGAAAGGGTGGAGGGGGGGGGAATTTGCTCCACTTACTCCATGCATTTTGCCTGGCCGTTGGGCTGTTTCTTTCTGCTTCTTTCTTCTTCTGCTTTTGGCTGCATGCAAGAAAAGCAGTAAAAGCCTTTCTTTCTATCCCCCAAACTCTGCCAGAAATGAGTCTTTGGGACCCTGCAAGGCATCCTGCTCCAAGAAGCTGCGCCAGCACAACAAGCCTCACAAAGACCCATTTCTGGTAGAGTTTGGGGGACAGAAAGAAAGGCTTCTGCTGCTTCTGCTGCTTTCCTTGCATGAAGCCAAATCTCTCTCTCTCTCTCCCCTTGAGAATGTAGCTGGAGACAGTATCCTGTGATCCCAAATAAAGAATGATCGATCGGTAGGAAAACAGGGTGGGGAATTTTCCTGCAGACTTTTTTGGGGATTTTCCCAGGGTCTCTTCTGCTTTCTGCAGAGACCCTGGGAAAATGTCAGCAAGCCATTGTCAGTCAAAATTCATATTAGTGGTCCATGGATTTAAAATTATGAGTTTGTTTGTTCCTGAGGTCCAAAAGATTGGTGACCCCTGTTGTGAGTCATGACATTTGTAGTACATGCAAAATAAAACTACTAACTGTATCTGCTGCCATTTTTGGTTTAAGTTTTATGTACTTGGTTACATTTTGTTGTAAATTACACACCACAAACAAAACACACATTTGTCTAAATGGGACAAAGTAGAGAAGGCCAACTTTTTAAAAACTGAGTATATGAAAACAAATAACCCACTTAGCATTTATTTTGTTTTCATGGAGAAACCAAAACAAATCTATTTCTGTTATTCCTGGGGGTGAATGACTCCATCCCTGTAAAATATTAAATACAAAAAGAGATGTGAAAAGGACAAATTAACAGTGCTATGATAAAAAATATAAAAGGAAGGCCTGTTTATCATTTCTGGACAATAAGATGTTATTAATGATAATCACAGTTATGTTTAGGAAAAATGTTCAGCTCTTTACAGTTATTTAAAATAGAATGAAGGACCAGACATCTGCTTTAGGAGAAAACAATTGCTTATTGATGAACCATTCACCAAGCATTTATTTTATTTTTATATCTGCTTTACTTATACCATATTTTTTTTTCATATTTATTGATCAACCTTTAATTCCACAATCACACAAAATATCCCATAATCTTTTTTTCATATTTATACATTTCTCAATAATCTACTAAAGAGAAAATGGAAAAAAATGTGGTCTGAAAACACCCTGATGTATATAAAGTCATAATTTCCAAAATTTTGCTACTAGTGAGTTATTATATATGCCTGTGACCACACTGTCACAGCATATCTAAGAAACAATCTTCCTCTTACTTTTGCATTCACTGTTCTTGAATTATCCTTTACATAAGGTTACATCACACATTATATCTGATGTTTGCCTCTGAACAGTGGTGACAGTGATCTGGCTTCAGAGGACATTGGTCTAGAGTTCTTTACAGTCACTGCCTGCCACAGGGAAGTGAAGCCTAGTTGATCTTCACAGCCCAGAACCCTGATGGGCCCGGTGTTATTTCGGAGAGAGTTTGGGATTTTCCCAAAAATAAGGGTCTTATCACAGGTCTTATCACACAGTCTTATCACAGCTTGGAATGGCCAGGTGACAGCTCATGAATCACACCTATGTCGACTTCTCTGTACATGGATTTCATAAAGCCCCATGGTTTTCTGAGTGAATAAGAGAAATGAAAGTGACTTGAGAAGTACCAAGACTTTGGGTGATCGATATCTGGTAGAGATGAAAGCGTATATAAAGCCCATGTCACACTGCACCAATGGATGGAAAGAGGATGTAAAATGGAGAGAAACACTTGCCATCCGTTGGTTAACGCGATGCTTCCGTTCTGTACTCACAGCCTCTGTTTTTCATCCTCTCTATCCGTCCAGCATCCGTCGACTGAGATTCCATCCGCTCAAAAAGTTTTGAGCTGCTCAAAACTTTTTGAGTGGAAAATGTATCCAATGCGTCCGTTCTGCATCCATGGGGAACATCCGTTCTACATCCATCGTCATCCGTTATTCATCCGCTATATCCAACAGGCATCCGCTGTGCATCCACGCAACTCAAATTCGCTCCAGTGGAAAAAGGACACAGGGAGGAAGTGAAATGGATGTGGTATGGACACAAAGCATTAGTAGCACAGATGGAGAAAGGATGGAAGCGGATGCAGCTCGCAAACAAAGCATTAAAATGGAAAAAATGTTCGCAGAGGGGACCTATCTCAGATATTTAGGATGTCTGCAGGATGTCTAGAGGATGCAAAAGGACACCAAGCGGAAAACCTATATTTCCTATAAAAAGGGGGAGAAATCATCTGGATCTCACTTTCAGTCCAGCAGCCCTGCGGTGAGGACCTCTTCAGCCTTCATCTGGCTCTTGCTCTTCCACAGCATCCAGTCATCTCCACCATGGATCGTCGCACACTCCTTTTGGTAGCTGCCATCGTTCTACAACAGTGCGAAGCCCTCTACAGGCTCTTTCACCTGTTCTATGGGAAGAAAAGGAGGCATCCAAGAAGTGTCTGGGTCGGAAGATGGATCGCGAGAAGAGCCGAGTACGGACTGTACAACAAGCTGATGGTGGAGCTGAGGAACGAAGACCCTCGTACATTCCAGAACTTCATGAGGATGCCTCCAGCCATGTTTGACGAAGTTGTGGAGTGTCTGAGAACCAGGTTGACCAAGGCAAACACCAACTTCTGGCCCAGCCTAGACCCTGGGCTCAAGGTGGCACTGACTCTGCGCCACATGGCCTCAGGGACCACATACAGGAGCATGCAGTAAAGCTGGAGGGTGCCACACAACACCATCAGCATTGTGGTCAGAGAAGTGGTACAGGCTATCATCGAAGAATACCTGGAGGAGCTCCTCCAATGCCCCTCCACTGAAGAAGGCTGGAAAAAAGTTGCAGAGCAGTGGTATCAGAAGTGGAACTTTCCCCACACCGTTGGAAATATAGATGGCAAGCATGTGGCCTGAAAAGCTCCATCCAACTCGGGGTCCGCTTATTTCAACTACAAGGGCTTCTTCAGCTTCATCCTCTTCGCCATGGTCGATGCTGACTACAAGTTCATGTACATCGATGCTTCAAGCAACGGGTCATCTTCAGATGCCCAGGTATACAACATCAGTAACCTCAAGGAGGGGCTGGAACGCAACCTCATCATGGGCTTCCCAGATCCAGACCCCCTGCCCAACGACATGCAAGATGTGCCCTACTTCATCATGGGGAATGACGCCTTCTCCCTCAGAACCTACCTCATGAAGCCCTATACCTCGAGATGCCTCACCCATGAAGAGAGGATCTTCAACTACAGGCTGTCCAGGGCAAGGTGGGTGGTGGAGAACGCCTTTGGCATCCTGGCCAACAGGTTCCAGGTACTTCTCACCAACATGCAGCATCGCCCAGAGACCGTGAGGAGGATCGTGGAAGCTTGCTGCATCCTGCACAATCTCATGGGCACCTGCTACCCAGTCTTGCAGAACAGGCTCGTGGACATCCAACAAGGCAATGGGGACATGGAGCCTGGTGAATGGAGGGAAGGGCAAAACCTGATAGACGCTGTGGATGTGCAAGGCCCCAAGAGAGCTTCACGTGAAGGGAAGAAGCAGCGCAACCTCCTGAAACACTGGTGCAACTCCCCAGCTGGAGCAGTGGAGTGGCAAGACAAGATAGATGCTTAATGGATGCTTCCTTGAGCCTGTCTCATCACACTGATGAGATTGTGCCATGTATGTTGAGTGGCCCTACAATGAACAGGGCATTTAATAAAGAGTTGTGTTTATGTTGAAATGTGTTGATGAATGATTACATTGTTATTGATAATAAAGGGCCATAGGTGTGGCACCCCTGGGAGGGTGGACCATACAGTCCCAATATGCTTGCACTGGAGGCTTATCTATTCCACAGCTATTACCCATCCCAAAGGTATCCCTGCCCATCCCACAGCTATTACCCATCCCAAAGGTATCCATGCCCATCCCACTGCTATCCTTACCCATCCCACAAGCATGCAAAGGTTTAAACTATTTCTAAAATTTCCACCAAGACTTTATTTAATAAAATAAATGAAGCAAGTGTGTGAAGCAAAGATAATCTTTATTAATAACATGCTGTAAAAGCAAAATGACCCAAGTCAAGTGTCCAAAGCAAAGATAAAGTCAACAGGTAGCAACCCAGTCTCTGGCACTCTTCTTAGTCACTCTGAGGCATGCGCAGACTCAGAGGTGAAGGGTCCAGGTGCTGTGGATGTGGCTGCTGCTGGAGTGCTGGTCTGAGGCGTCAGTTGGGTGCCTGGCCCCGAGAGGACAACAGGGGACGGTGTGTGGAGGAAGTTCTCAGAGAGCTGGCTCAGTCCTGTGTTGTTGAGAGCCCGTTCCTCCAGGACATGGGATTTCAGCCCCAATACTGATGACAGATGTTCTGAGGCCGAGCTTGGCTGTGGGATGGAGGAAGGAGCAGTATAGTGGGGATGTTTGGTCTGCAGCTGAGAGAGGTGAGGCGTGGGTGGTATCTGTGGAATCAGTGGCATCTGTGGCATTGGTGGCATTGGTGGCATCTGTGGCGTCAGTGGCATCAGTGGCACCAGTGGCGTACGATGTACCTGTGCCTGGACTGGGGAAGGGCTGCCTGTGCTGCTGGACCTCCTGGTAGCCGTAGCCTTGGTCGGTGAGGGAAGTGCAGTGACATCACCTTGGAAGTGCAGTGACATCACCTTGGGTGGAGGAGCAGGCCTGGACTGGGTGGGAGCAGGTTCAGCTGGGTCTGGAGGGTTCTGAAGAAGACCGGTGATCCTGTCCTTTACCACCTGGTACTGTGATTCCGACATGTTCATGAGGGTCTGGTTGATGTAGGTGAGGAAGGGCTTGCAGTTGGAGGATGCTATGTCGGTGTGTACCAGCTGAGACAGGAGATCTACGCTGCTTCTGATGGTGTCCCTGATCTCCAGCAGGACAGTGTGGCTCTGCCCCTCCGGTCTGCCTCTCTGCCTTTCTGTGGAGGTGGAGCTGGGGGTGGATGTGTTTTGGCCTGTGGTGGAAGTGCTCTCTCCTTGCTCCCACTGCGTCAGGGGGTCCTCCATGCACTCCACCATAGCTAGTGCAGCTGTCGGGGGGTTCTCCGTCGTAGGACGCTCCACAGATACCTGCCTGGACACAAGAGCTGACTCTTGGCCAGAAGAGGACTGGCTCTCAGTGGGCTGCCTGAAAGAGAAGGTTGTGAGAGGGGCTGCTCCTCGGTGGCCGATTTCACCCTCCAAGAAGCTGCACTTTGCCATCACGTAGGTCTCTCGGTCTGTCAGCTTGACTGCGGCCTGGCCAGATTTCTTGAGGTGCAGCTTCCATACCAGGTGTGCATGTGCTTCCACCAGCCGAGGTGCACCTCCGAAGTGTAGCTCAGGCTCTCCGCCTTCTATCTCCAAGCAGCCTGCTTCCTTTTGGTGTCTCGATAGAGCCTGTGTCCCTTCTGCCATAGATACTCGTTCTTCCTCAGCCATTCCAGCACCTCATCCTCATGTTCCTCTTCAATGGAGTATTGCCTCCTCTCCCGTTCATACGTATGCCTCTTCCTCTGGCAGAGCCATCTGGGCCTTCATCAGAGGAGCTTCAAGGTTGTAGGGGCTGCTTCTCCACATCACCACCAGCAGCAGAAGCAACAACAACAGTAGCAGCAAAAGCAGGACCAGCAGCACCACCACCACCACCAGCAGCAGCAGCACCAGCACCACCAGCACCAGCAGGAGCAGCACCAGCAGAGTAAGCAACAGCAGAAGCACCAGGAGCAGCACCAGCAGAGTAAGCACCAGCAGAAGCCCCAGCACGAGCAGAGTAAGCACCAGCAGAAGCACCAGCACCAGGAGCAGCGCCAGCAGAAGCTCCAGCACCAGAAGAGTCAGACCCAGCAGCAGAAGCCACAGTAGAAGAAGAGTCAGGGCCAGGGGGTGGGATGGTGGCCCTGTCCCTCTTGCCAGGGCTGGCAGCAGATGGCAGAGGCTTTCTCTTCTTCCCAACGGTTGTTGGCTTGCTGGCTGGCTGGCTGGCTGGCTGGAGATGTGTCTGGCAGCAGGTCTTTCCTCTGAATGGTGAACTGCTTGTGAGCTGCTTCCCTTTATATCCGCGGGACTGACGTAATACATCCTCCCTGCATGCACAGTGAATGCTGTGCATCCACTAGGCTTCCACTAGGCTTCCGCTAGGCTTCCACCCTGCATCCGCTTCATCCGCTCGGCATCCGCTCTGCATCCACTCTTTATGCTGCGCGTCTGCTTCACTGTACTCCCCCGGAAGTCCCGCAGATGTGCCATCCTCTCCCATCTGCTTCCAGCCGCTAGGCTTCCGTGGAGCATCCACTTTCCATCCACTCTACATCCTCCCCCCGTCCGTTCCTTTCCGTTGTTGTCCGCTCTGGTTATGCAAATTCATGGCACTTTTGAGAGCAGATAACAACGGATGGAACATTTTCTCATCCACTGTGTCCCTTTTACAAACATTTTGCATCCGTCAGCCAATGTGACAGGCCCTTTAAGACTTACTTTGTGATGATAAAAGTAACTGGACCTGCACACTTGTATATTCAGGTAGCTGACTAGCTGCTCTATTTGGGAAACCAGATTTTTTCTAAAAAAGGAGGATCTGGGAGAACTCTTACAGAGAAGTTGTGAGGATGATGGCCAGAATCTGCTTAATTGGACTCTGTCTGGTAAGACCCTTCAGAAGTGATAGGCTAGCCTGAATTTCTGAGAAGTTCTTGAATAAGTTGCTTTTGAGGAAGTGTTAGGGATAACATTGTTCACCCTAACTGTTTTAGGTGAAATACTA
>BLBF01000026.1:7477044-7509290 GCA_015471245.1 Laticauda colubrina | reverse complement strand
TCTTGCTTCCAAGCAGTAATCAGGGATCATCAAAGCCAGAGAGAGAGCGAGCAAGCTGTAGCCTTGCTACTTTTATATGGTTTTCATAACCACACCCACAATTGCTATTTTACATTTAAAGCTGCATACATTAACTATGATTCATAGTTAGTATTTCACCTAAAACAGTTAGGGTGAACAATGTTATCCCTAACACCACCAAAGACAGCGATGCCACCCACGACAATGATGCCACCGACGACAGCGATGCCACCCACACCAATGATGTCACCCACGCCAGTCCTCACCCAGCTGCAGACCAGACAGCCCCACTACACTACTCCTTCCTCCACCCCACAGCCAAGCCCGGCCACAGTACATCTGTCATCAGTACTGGGGCTGACACCCCATGGCATGGAGGAAGGACCTCTCAGCATCACGGGGCTGAGCCAGCTGTCCGAGACCTTTCTCAACACACTGTCCCCTGTTGTCCTTTTGAGGCCAGGCACTCCAGCACCTCCCACCACCACAGTACCTGGACCCTTCACCCCTGAGACTGGGCACACCTCTGAGTGACCAAGAAGAGTGCCAGAGACCGGGTAGCTGGCTACCTGTGGACTTTATTTGGACACTTGACTTGGGTCATTTTTTTTTTTACAGCTTGTTGTTCAATAAAGTTTATCTTTGATTCACACACATGCTTCATTTCTTTTCTTTTTTTAAGTCTTGGTGGAAACTTTTAGAATTGGCTTAAGCCTTTGCATGCTTGTGGGATGGGTTAAGATAGAAGTGGGGTGGGCAGGGATACCTGTGGAATGAGCAGGGATACCTTTGGGATGGCTAATAGCTGTGGGATAGATAAACCTTTAGTGCAAGCATAGTGGGTCTGTATGGTCTACCCTCCCAGGTGCCACACCTATGGCCCTTTTTTATCAACAACAATGTAAGCATTGATCCACACATTTGAACACAAACACAACTCTTTATTAAACGCCCTGTTCATTGTAGGCCCACCCAGCATACATGGCCCAATCCCATCCGTGGGATGAGACCAGGCTGAAGGAAGCATCCATTAAGCATTTACCATCCTGTCTTGCCACTCCACTGCTCCAGCTGGGGAGTTGCACCAGTGTTTCAGGAAGTTGCGCTGCTTCTTCGCCTCACGTGAGGCTCTGTTGGGGCCTTGCACATCCTGAGTGTCGATAAGGTTTCGCCCTTGCCTCCATTCCCCAGGCTCCATGTCCCCATTGCCTTGTTGACGGTCCACGAGCCAGTTCTGCAAGACTGGGTAGCGGGTGCGCATGAGATTGTGCAGGATGCAGCAAGCTTCCACAATCCTCCTCACGGTCTCTGGGCGATGCTGCATGGTGGTGAGAAGTACCTGGAACCTGTTGGCCAGGATGCCAAAGGCATTCTCCACCACCCACCTTGCCCTGGACAGCCTGTAGTTGAAGATCCTCTCTTCGCGGGTCAGGAGTCTGGAAGTGTATGGCTTCATGAGGTAGGTTCTGAGGGAGAAGGCGTCATCCCCCACGATGAAGTAGGGCACATCTTGCGTGTCGTTGGGCAGGGGGTCTGGATCTGGGAAGCCCACGATAAGTTTGCCTTTCAGCCCCTCCTTGAGGTGACTGGCGTTGTATACCTGGGCATCTGAAGATGAGACATAGCCTGAAGCATCTATGTACATGAACTTGTAGTCAGCATCGACCATGGCGAAGAGGACGATGCTGAAGAAGCCCTTGTATTTGAAATAAGTGGACCCCGACTTGGCTGGAGCTTTGCAGGTCACATGCTTGCCATTGATGGCTCTAACGGTGTGTGGGAAGTTCCACCTCTGATACTACTGCTCTGCAATTTTCTTCCATCCTTCTTCAGTGGAGGGGCACTGGAGGAGCTCCTCCTTGTATTTTTCAATGATGGCCTGCACCACTTCTCTGACCACAGTGCTGATGGTGTTGTGTGGCACCCTCCAGCCGTACTGCATGCTTCTTTATGTGCTCCCTGAGGCCAGGTGGCACAGAGTGAGTGCCACCTTGAGCCCAGATTCCAGGCTGGGCCGGAAGTTGGTGTTTGCCTTGGTCAACCTGGGTGTCAGGCGCTGCACAACTTCCTCAAACATGGCTGGAGGCATCCTCATGAAGTTCTGGAATGCCCGAGTGTCTTCGTTCCTGAGCTCCACCATCAGCTTGTTGTACAGTCTGTCCTCTGCTCTTCTCCCGATCCATTTTCGGACCCAGACACTTCTTGGCCGCCTCTTTTTCTTCCCATAGTAGAGTTCACAGAGCCTGTAGATGGCTTCATACTGTTGCAGAAGGATGGTGGCTGCCAAAAGGACTGTGTTACGATCCACGGTGGACATGACTGGATGCTGTGGAAGAGGAAGAGTCAGATGAAGGCTGCAGAGGTCTGCACAGATGGGCTGCTGGTCTGAAAGTGAGATGCAGATGAGTTGCTCCACCTTTTTATAGGCAGTATAGGTGTCCCTTTGCATCATCTAGGCATCCTCTAGGCATCCTCTAGACATCCTTATTATCCAAGATAGGTCCCCTCTGCGAACATTTTTTCCACTTTAAACGCTTTGTTTCTGTGCTGCATCCATTCTGGATCTGTTCTGCATCTGTTCCGCATTCGTTCTGCTTCCTCCCTGCATCTGGGCGGATGTGAGTTGCGAGGATGGGCAGCTGACGCCAAGCGGATATAGCGGATGCATAACGGATGTGTAATGGATGCGTAGCGGATACGTAGCGGATGCAGAATGGTCGAACTGGATACATTTTCCACACAAAAGTTTTGGGCAGCCCAAAACTTTCGGAGCGGATGAAATGTCAATAAACGGATGCTGGATGGATAGAGAGGAAGCAAAATGGAGGCAGTGAGTACATCGCGTTTTCAAACGGATGGCAAGGTTTTTTGTCCATTTTACATCCTCTTTGCATCCGTTGGATCAGTGTGACATGGGCTTAAAGGCAAAATGACCTGGTGGCAATAAAGCTGGAGACCTTAACAGTTTATGCAGTCTTATTCACATGATCGTAATGTTAACATTTCAAAATATATATTTTTGAAAACCAGATAATGAAAGAATCCCTCACTGGAAAAGAATGAAATAATTATTTTATAGAATGCTACTGAAACATGGGAATATGCACTGATATTAATGAAAAATTATAAAGTGAAAGAAGCTGAAGCTGACACAAAAGCAAATTAAATTAGCTCAAATTTGAAAAAAATAGTAAGGAAAGGGGGAAAATGGCTAACATTGCATCTCTAGCAATGAACTGAATGAAAAATATGAGAGAAAACTGAAGACAACAAGTGATGGAATATGTATTTTATATATTTGTATGGGAATGATAAGAATAAAAAAGTAGTCATGGAGAAAATATTATGTTATTTTAAAAAATTAACAAAAAGAAAATAGAACTATAGACATGAAATCTTTAAAAATTGTAAAGCTGAAGTTGCATTCAATGAGCCTAGAAAATAAATCCCAGCAAAATAATCTCAGTGATTCAAATAAGCCATTGTTCAATTATATTATTTCTCTCTAACTTTTATTCTAATTCCTTATAGTCAGAAACAAATGCCTCATGTTTTTCCTCTTGTTTCTTGGATTCTTGAATTATACAGCTGTTTTGTCAAATTGTGCTTAAACTATCCAATTCTGCTTGGCTAGAACATGAATAGAACTTCATGACAAAATAGCAACTCAACTACCCCAACTACCAGCATGATTTTCACACTGTCTCCTAAACAAATTATTTCAGATAATACCAATAGAGTATAAATATTTGTAGTTCAGGACTTTTCTAGTTTGGGTAATGCAAAAAACAACAACCAAGCTCAGCGAGCATCAAGGATCTCTGATTTCAGATTGTACTTTCCTTAGATCTGTTCCCTTCAGTTCCATTGCTAATCCTTCTTTAACCAATTATATTTAATTATATTTCTTAGGTCTGTGCTTTGATGTTGCAAATGAATTCTGAAAAAAATATTTGGTCCTGAAGCCAGGTACAGTACCTTTTCTCCTTCCTCATTCCTCTTATGAAGGATGAGTTGTCTTGTTTGTAGTTTATTTAATTAATTTATACAGTAGCAACTCTGTGTAGTATACAATGACTAAAACCCAGATAGTTACAACTCATGACTTTCTGTTGCAGAAAGTCTGTTGCAGACTTTCTTGTTGTAAATAAAAGTATATGGACATAGCCATGCTATCACCAGAAACTGAATCTTTATACCTAAATTGCTATATTAATCCAACCACAGTCATATATATGCACACTGATTCAAAATAAAGTGATTCATTTTAAGTATATAGGTCTTGTTTGACGTAGGTGTTTTTTTTCTGGAATCTAAATCTGCTAAAATCAAAATATTCTGTTGTTTCTGGATGGGCAACTTTGAAGTGTTTGTCCCAAAATATAGCTCCCTTACTTGAGGAAATGCATAGCTATTGCTTAATTGAGCTAAGAAGTAAATTTTATATCAAGAAAATCAGTAGTCAAGTAAGATAACTGATAAACTTTGACAGTTAAAACTTTCAATATGAAAATAGATTGAAAATGATGAAAATGTATTTTTTTGTCCTGGTTCTTTGAAGGCTGACTTACATTATTTAGTCTTGTCAACCAAAGCATATGTTAATCTAATTCTGGGAAAAATTAATCGTTAAAGATGCAAATGTGGTATTAAATCATACTCCTGAAAGATGGAATTTTATATTTTATGAAGGTCTTTGACTTTATCAAGCCTGGAGCTTGGCAAAGAGTTAATGTTATACAGTTTAAAATAAACTAATTTTCTCACTACTGAAGATATGTGTTTGTTAACAAATTTTGAAATGTCCATAGAAAAAAAAATAACTTGGAGCAATATAATAACTATCCTTAAAAACTTTAATATTTAAATAACTTTTACATTGATATTGTATGGATCATATTTTTCTTTTCTTTTTTAAAAAAGTTCAATACTTATTTTTTATAAAAACATCATACAGTCTTTTTCTGTCTTTTTACTGTGCAATCACTGAAGATAGTTAGTTATATTTCACTCCTGAAAATAAGATAAAAAATAAAACCAGTCTAGCACTTTTCCTATTTTTTTCCTACCCTGTCCAAATCTAGGTTTTTATTTATCATCTTTCAGCTTGCCTAGACGATTTAAAATTAGTGCTTTCTTTCCATAGAAGCAAGCAAGGCATTGTCCTTGACCTAGGAAACTTGCTCCTTTGATTCTGACTTTTTCTATCAATGGTTTTTGAACCAATTTGGGATCATGTTTTAGTATTAGAAGAGTTTAAAAAAAAAGTTTTCCAAAGCGGTCTTCTTTCTTTCTTTTAAAAATTTTTTCTAATAATTGCACCATCCAAAATTCAATCATTTTGCCTCCAAAATCCATTGGTGTGCTGTTGATTTCTGTAGCTCTCAGGCTAACATTTACCCACAATCTCATTAAACATTACATAGCAGAATGTGGTATGCCTGAAGTTAATTATATATACTTCTGAGTTGTGTCTCCAAAGCCATTAAGCTTAATTTGGCTGGAGAAAGCCTTTACTTTACCTTTGGTATCAGAATAATACATATGATCACTCTTCCATTAAGGATATAGAATGAAGAAATACAGATATTATATTAAGTCATGTCCCAATATAGGGAGTTCGTCATGATTTATCTAAGAGATAATTTCTCTGTTTTACTGAGCTCATATCTTATGTGATGGTTTTCTACCACATTGATTGTCTGGTTGAATGGCATAAAAGGTTTCATCAATATTGGAACTTCTCAGAGACAAAGTCCTGGGAATTTTGTTCTATGGAGTTCAAACCCTTTAACTGGAATTGAGCTCATGGACTTAAGATTTAGATGATTATACATTGTGCATTAACTTTATAAGCTATCTCTTGATGCTCACTCATTTCAGGAAATGATATTTATAAGTTGTCAGTTCACTTTCCCTTAAGTTTTCAGAGAAAGATATATAGATGCATTTATTATGTGTGTAAATTCATGTAGCATAGAAATGTGTATTACCAGATTTCTAACAGGCCCATATTGATTGTTCATTGTAAATACCGGGAACAAAATAGAATCAAGTGATAAAGTTGCAACAGAATTAGCAGTGCCAGGAAACATGTGATCTAATATTACTTAAAAAGAGTTTATTTCTGTTATCTGACCCATTTACCATTTTTTTAAAATGTGCTTATTAATTAGTCATACATGTTTGTGAAAGTTATGTCATTCTGCTGAATTTGTTGGCTAATGTACAAGTCATTAATTATTCATATTTGGTTATTTGTATCTTAAATTTTGCATGTTTATTAGGTAAATCATTCATTTTAAAAGTATATTGATTCAGAGACAATATCTAACTGAACTTAGGTAAATAACAACAAAACCATTCTTACTAAAAGTGAATATGCTTTGATATACATCACTTAATAATACAATAAAGGCCCAATTTAATCAGAAATCCAATCCACTTCTGTTTGCCTTGAAATGCCCCATAAATGTCAAAATTGGCTATTCTATTTCCCAGGGATCTAAATTCACTGGAGATCACTGTTTTGTAATCTCCATATGAAGAGCAACTACATGGAATGTTTGTGGGCGATGTCAATATTTCTCCGTTGCTATAAAGGAATGGTCTATTTGTCAATTCTTCAATCACTTCCAGTCACCAATTCTACTTTCAGCTGAACCATTTTCCATTTCTTCCCAGTAGTTCGAAAATTTTAATTTTCTTTTTAATGAATGAACCTTTTATTATGAACTGAGAGCTCCCATAGCTCCATTTCTGTCAGGACCTTACGTTTTAGATGTTATTAAACAGATTTATGTGTTCTGAAAGTTCAGAAATGAATCCATGATTATCAGTAAAACACATAAATAGTATTTGAGACTACTGGTTTACAAATGAGTCAAATCACAATTGGCAGCTCAATACAGTTGACAAAGTAACTGTAGAGCAAAGAATATTTGAAGCTAATAAGGAAATAAGTAATAAGTAATAAGTAACATGGCAAATTTCATAAATTCAATTCAATAAGAAAAAGGTAAGGAATTTAAAGAGGACCAAATATAATTCCATGAAAACATTTTGAAGCAAAAACACAGAGAATAAAGAAGCCAGGGAAAATTTTAAGAAGTGGTTCCCATATATAGAGTTGAACTATAAAAGACCCTATTTTTGTCAACTGGGAGTGAATTCAGTTGGATGTATTCCTAATAGCAGTATTTATTTCTACATCAAATTATAGCATTGTTTTATCTTTATATTGCACAATGGGAAGCAGAGTAAAAGATGAATGTAACATAGTACATAAGATTCATTGTGGAGGTAAGAATAAGAAAAAAATGTGAGATTTTCTTTTTAATAATTGCAGACTGTTGGCAGACTGAAATTTGATATTGTTTAAGTGAAGATCAAGAATAATATATTAATCCATGGCAAATTTGAATCCAAATAAAAACAATTACGTCCTTTACTTATGGTGCAGTTTTTCGTCCATGTTGTTACTTTGTTGGGCATTTCTACATTATCGACCAGATTTCCAAATTATTATCCTTACATGAAAGTGAATAGCTTGCACTTGATAAATAACTGATAGAAATAGTTAAATTTGCTGTTTCTTCCATTTGGTAGCATGATTTTAGTAGTAGTATTGACAATAATGCCACAATTAATGTTCATTATTATTATTTTTTACAAAAGTATAAATTTTGTGGATCTTATTTCTGTTATACTGCAATGCAGCAGTCACTGGCAATTGTAACATAACTTTCAAATGCTAAAGACTCATTCATAAAATAGAGGACTGTCTAATAACACTTCACATGAATCATGAAAAATGAGTTCTGCTCTGCTAGTTTCACTTTAGGAAATGATCTTCCCCAGGCTTTACCTTTATTTCTTAATCTGCACTCTGATGTAAAATTTATCAATTTGGAAATCTGTTGATCATAGCAAATCTTTTTACATTCTTTTCATCTACACATATATTTCTTCTTTCTATATATATTTTCATTGTTTCAGCAATCCTCATGAAGTAATATATTTTTATTTATCTTACTTCAGGTTTTGGTAACTGAACCCTTTTTATTCATTTTTTTCTGCTGTGTTACATGCATAAATAACTGAAATTGTAGATTCAGATGACTTAGAACATTTAAAACAATTTTACAGCATTTCTGAAAACAATTGAAATTTTATATTTATTTTAGTTTGTCAAGCATGTATGAGAAAACAAGTATGAACGTAACATATAAACATGTAAGTATAAACAGGTGTAAGTATATACATAATAAATGAGTATGAATAAATGGGAACAATACGTTAGATTAGCAACTGGCTGACAAACTTTACTCAATGAGTAGTCCTTAATGGGTCGAAGTCTACATGGAGGGAAGCAGGCAGTGGGCTGCCACAAGGTTCCGTCTTAGGCCCAGTAATTCATTAATGACTTAGATGAGGAAATAGAAGGGGAATTTACCAAATTTGCAGATGATATTAAGCTGGCAGGAATAGCTAACATCCAAGAAGGCAGGCTCAAGGTCCAGATGGATCTTGACAGACTAGAACACTGGGCCATATTTAACAAAATGAAATTCAATGTAGAGAAAAGTCCTACACTTAGGCAAGAAAAACCAAAAGTACACATATAGATTGGGTGAAACCAGGCTTAGCAGTAACTGTGAAAGGGATCTTGGATCTCAGTGGACAATCAAATATGAGCCAGTAGTGTGCAGCAGCAGCCAAAAAAATCTAATGCAACCCTAAATTTCATTAACAGAGGGATACAATCAAGATCAAGTGAAGTACTAATACCACTCTATAAAGTCTTAGTAAGACCACACCTAGAGCACTGCATCCAGTTTTGGTCACCACACTATAAAAATATGTTGAGATTCTATAAAAACTATAAAGGAGAGCAACCAGGATGATTTGGGACTGGAGACTAAAACATATGAAGAATGGTTACAGGAACTGGGCATGGCTAGTCTAGAGAAAAAAAGGACCAGGGCTGACATGATAACAGTGTTCCAATATTTGAGAGGCTGCCACAGAGAGGAGGGGTCAAGCTATTTTCTAAAGTGCCTATAGGCCAGACAAGGAATAATGGATGGAAACTGAACAAGGAGAGATTTAACCTGGAAATAAGGAGAAACTTTCCGACAGTAAGAACAATCAACCAATGGAATAGCTTGCCCTTGGAAGTTGTGGGAGCACCATCACTTGAGACTTTCAAGAAGAGATTGGGCTCTCATTTGTCAGAAATGATGTAGGGTGTCTTGCTTGGAGAGGGGGTTGGACTGGATGACCTACAAGGTACCTTCCAACGCTGGTTATTTGTTCATCTGTTTAACTGAGTATTTTAAAAAATACTCAGTATTCATTGACTCACATATGTTGTTCAAAGCCAGAAAAAAGAGAAATAAATTGAGTGCTATGGCAAAGTGACTACTTCTGTCATGCCTAACAAAAGCTTTTGGCTAGTGCCATGATGGTGAACCTATGACACCAGAGGTAGCGCACAGAGCCCTCTCTGTGGGCACATGTGCCATTGCCACAGCCCAGCTCCTTCATGTTTTTCCATTGCATTTTTTGCTATCATTTGAGAGCTAAAGTTTGAGAGCTAAAGTTTGAGAGACTAAAAAAAAAATGTGTGAAACAACATTCCACCATTGTTGCAGTAACTTTGCTGTTGCTGCATCCATGGCCTGCCCCTTACTCTCACAGAGCCTTGTGCAGCACAGTGAAATTTAGTACAGAGCCACAATGCGACTTTGCATTGTCTTGGCTGACTCTGGCCTCCCAGATGTCAGTTGCTTTTCCTATGGAGCTGCCTATGTTGGGATGCCTTGCCTCCCTGCCAGCCAGTTGAGCTACAGAGCACTGCTCGTAGGCTCTTTACCTTCAGAGACATCAGATTCCCACCATCCAGCACCAGTTCAGGAGTTCCTTCCCCCACTTCAAGGGGAGGGAGGGAGGGATGGAAAGAGAGGGAGAGAAAGAGAGGGCATGTCCACCACCAAACTTATCTGTTGCTGTAGAAGCATTGCATATAATGAAAAGAGGGATCACATATCACAAGATATTTTTGATGAGGAGCTGTTCTCATGCCAAGGCAAGTAAGATATGGGAGAGGGTGCTTAATTGCTTAACTTCTCTGTTATATTAGGATTGTTAGCAATGTGGTTTTTGAAGTCAGAATGGTTCAAAATATCATTGCAAATGTTTGTAATTATATAAGATGTTGTTTTATAAATCTGGAAAAAACTTTTGTTTTTTAATGAAAAGATAATAATTGATGATGATGGCTTCTACTCTCGAAGAAATTCATATGCATGTGATTCAATTATTTATTCAAAATAAATGTCCTACTTGGGAAAAAACCCTTTTCTCTTTTATTTTTGCCAAAAGCTTCTATAATTTTTCTGTGTGAATGTAAAATGATACACATCACATTCCTTCCCTCATCTGAGCATGTTCTTTACTCTTTTGAGTCAGTAGAGACTAAAAATATACCAGAATCTTCCTCTCCAGAGAGCATACAAAGCAGCTTTGCATACTTAAACATTGCTTGTAACACAGTTATTGCAGATCAGCAGATGAAGGTTAGAGTGCAATGCATATATATCCATACTAAACAAAACACAGCTGGTATTTATTTAATTTAGAGATGCAGTGAGTAAGAAGATCAAGGAATTAAGGTGTTTTTACAGTACGGGGTTTTTTATATCTATATTTGTTGGGAAAATAATACTTTATTTTTCTCATTGAAATATTTGGAAAAGGTTCATTTCAGAGACATATACCGTATATACTTGCATATAAGCCGACTTTAAAACGCATTTTTTGTTTTTCAAATTTGGGGGTCGGCTTATATGCGCATAAATCTGATCTCACACAAATGACATGACGACATGACGCCACTTCTCAGATCACACAATATCATTGATATTACCATTCAATCATACATACCTTCAGCACATTTTTTTTACTCTGGGAGCCTCCATTTTGTTTTTTCTACCACCGGATCATAACACGCTCTGATTGGTTAGTCATTCACGTGACTGCTTTCGTGTTTGCGATCGTCACATGCAACTTTGTGTCCAGTTTCTTTGCATTTGTAGTAGTAAAATTCATTAAAATATATCCATGCCTGATGTTAAAAGATTTGGGGGTCGGCTTATATGTGAGTTTTTGCAAAATTCCTCATTTTGGGGCAGTTTTTAAAGGGTCAGCTTATATGTGAGATCGGCTTATATGCGAGTATATACGATATGTCAACCATATAATACTGGGCAGAGAATAATTTCAGATAAAGTTATAGGGTAATGTAGTGTAGTAGGTTTCTTTTCATATCCATGCCCCAAATCATGTCCAGATCTTGGAGAATGCTGGACAATTTCTGATAAAGTTTTTCAGAAGTGGTTTGCCATTGCTTCCTTTCCATGGTTGAGAGAAAGGGATCCACCTAAGGTCATCTAGCTGTCTTTGAGCCTAAGGCATGACAAGAATTCATGGTTTCTAACAGAGAAGTCCTAGACTGAACCTCACCAAAAATATCAATTGAAGCCAAGATCACCAAACAGAGGCTGTCATTCTTTGGTCAAGTCATGAGAGCCGACTAACTCAAATAATCAATAATGCTGGGAATGATAACAGAAAAAAAAAAAAGAAATGGGTGCCATAGCACCCACTGCCTGGACACTATAAAAGCTGACACTTGATGACACTTGATGATAACTGCTCATGCCTTAATTTTTACACCAAACCAATTCTCATAGTAATTATACACTTATTTAAATAAGAGGTTTTCAAGATAAAAATGCCTTGTCTTTCGTCCCCAGTTAATTAAATCCTCCCTGCCTTTAAAACTTTCACTATAATTTTAAAAAATGAAATTTTTATAATGAAGCTTCTCTCAGTACTCTTAATTGCAATACCTTCCTAGCAACACTGCTGAGAATAAATCATATTCTAAAGAAATGGAGAAAAGTTCATGCTCTAGGCATAAAGCTGGTTGGGTAACCTTGGGCTACTCATTCTCTCTCAGTCCAACTCACCTCATACCCCTGGTGGAAACTGACTCTGAGGGAGAGGAGGAACAGTCAACAAGGAGTGGAAGGGTGGCTCTAGAGGTTGTGGAGGAGGCTGGGAAAGGCCAGAGGCTGGCTAAGCAGGCAGAGGAGGGCCCAGGCTCATCCCCCATCCATCCTAGGGCATGCAGGGAGGAGAAGATAAGGGAAAGACATGGTCTACTCGAGAGTAGAGGGCCTTGATCCTCTTCATGGGATGCAGGTGTGAGAACTGCATAAGAGTTTGGACCTGTGTGCTAGCAAACGCTGGAAACAAAGAGCATTTTATTCCTGGATGAAGTTTATCTTGGTTGGCATTCTTCCAACGGACTATACCTGGTTATCTTCTTGAAGTTTGTAATTAATTATCCTGGTCTGTCATGGAACTTTCTTCAGTGCGATTTGTTTTTGGTTTTTTATTGTTTCATTATCTACTCTTTGAGTTTGGACTGTATTTTTTTTTGTTTAGAATGATATTTTGGAAAGAGTTTAATCTCCAACTGTGAACAATTAAACAGTGAAGCCAAATTGAAGGCATTAAAGAACATTTATTTACGTTTTGGTTTTTGTTACATTTGTGGTACTCTCCAAGTCATCATACTGCCTTATTTATCGAAACAATAAAGGCAGGATATAAGTAAATAAACAAATAAAGCAATCATGTGTTCTGAACCATGTGTCAGTTTCATTTTTCCTTCTCCATATTGTACATCTTGATGTAAAGAGAAAAGCAATGGAGGTTTTCAGGAGGCATCAGCATCTAAGAAGAACACTACAGCATTTCAAAATTCGGTTCTGAAAAAGAGGACCTGGTACCCAAAAATGCAGTAACTCTTAAGAAAGAAAAAGAAAATAGTCATTTTGACATTATGCTATGTCATTTCATTTCATTTCTTTTCATTTATATTATAGGCAACCAAGGATTTCTAAACTAAAGTATTCTTTAAACATTTTAAGGTTTCCTTTTATAGTTATAACATAATCTCATTAAATTATTATTTTTTTGTCTTTGCACTTCAATACATTCTTACAAATCATTATCAGAGTAACTCTCAGAAGTTTCTTGAGTATTGTAAAATTAAAAAGGATTAGAACATAACAAGACATTTTCCATTAACATTTTCATTATATTCTGTAGGAAGAAGCAATTTGGATTTGAAATGTATTTCTGTTTATTTGCTGAATTAAAAGAGTAATTTGCAAGGCCAAGTTTGTTCCTTTAAAAACCATTGCAGGTTAATTAAAATACTCCATTTATTCATTTTAAGTTACATAATGTTTTGTTGTATAAAAAAATTAAGCTCAATTTTACCACTTTTTTCCCAGTTGTTTACCCTTTCTTCACTCTTCTCCCACACTGATCTCATTATTTTCTTACCATTTTGTCTTATTACTTTCATCACCAACTTTTTCATCTGAAAATTTACCTAGGAAAAAGGGAGGCTAGTTGTTGTAACTATGTATCATTTATGTGTTTGCAACTGTGTATCATTGCAACTATGTATCATTCAGGCATTTGCAACATTGTATCATTCACGTGTAATCATTGAGCTTCTGTCTTCTCAGTGACCTTTTACAGGGCACGTACAGAGACAAGGAGCTAAACCTCTATAGAAATAGCCTATTTACATTTGAGATTACATTGTCTGGCATGCAGCTTTGTGAAGAAGGAATATCCTGATCAAATTATAAATCTTGCCATCCTGTCTGACCTGGTATCTTACCTTGTTTGAGCTATTGTAATCCTTTGTATCCTGTCTGACCTGGGCTTGACCTAGGCTCTGAATAAACAATCACCCCCTTTGAATGAGCATAATAAAAGAGAGTGTGCCAAGACATTCTGGGCGCGCTCATCCCGAGGAACTTCGTCTCCTGTTGTTTCTTTCTCCTTCGCTCCCTATCATGAGATGCCCATCTGATGCGGGATAGCAGATACCGCATTCTGGTGACCCCGACGTGATTCCCTAAGGGGGATATGCCGCGACGCGCTCATATCTTACCCGCTCGATGGGAGCTGTGCTTCGCCAGGCCTGAAGCGAATTGCACATCATCGGATCTGAAACACGGTCTCGACTTTCGTAAGTATGGGCGGAAACTTTTCTCAACAACAGACAGAGCATCTGAAGGAATTGAGGGAGTTAGTCGCCTCTTCTTCTAAATATTCTGCTAATTTAAAGGGCTCGCCTGTAAAAATTAAACCTATTGCTATATTATTGACTTATGTGTGGCAACATTGTCCCACTTATCCAGAGAAAGGGTCCTTAAAAATCTCCATTTGGCAAAAAATTGGTGACTATCTCCATAGTCCTCCTCGTGCACCTATTGGCATTTTGGTCACTTGGAGGAAAATTATGGAGGCTTTAAAAGTCCATTATAAAATAGAAGCAGAAAGTGTATTTGAATCTCCTCCACCAAGTTATGATAACTTTCCTGTCCTTCAACCCTCCGCTCCCAATGATCGTAAGTCATTATGAGAGCCTCCCTCCATCCAATCCACTTCTTTAAATGTAGAGCTCTCTTGTCCTCCACCACCCTCCCGAAGTGGGGGGGGTGTTGTAAAAGCCATTCAACAAGCCTTTTCTGAAGGAGAAATGGATGAGGACACCCTTGCAGCTGCCTCCCTTTATCCTATCATACAAACCGGCAATCCTCCAGCTCCTCAGTATACCCCAATGCCGTACAAAATAATTAAGGATTTAAAAGCAGCTTGCAAGGAAAATGGTATTCAATCTCGCTATGTACAGGGTCTTTTAGGATCAATAGCCCAACCAGGAGCTGACTTGATAAATGCTGATTGGCGTACATTATTTAACATGATCCTCACGCCTTCACAATTTTTGGTCTGGGAGTCAGAATTAGAAACGGGGCAGGCAGCCAGCCCCACAACAAAGGCTGCTGAAACTTGCAACTTTTCTTCTTTCGCTTACGATCTTGTTGCTAATGAAACTGTTACTTATCTTCCTGGTGTCGCTGACTTTCTCTTTGTATTATACTTGTTCCATGTGGGTACGTCATGAAAATGCTACCCATAGCTTTCACTCTTTCACTTCTGTTTTGTTTACAGAACACTCTATCACTCGCTCTTTTGTTCCTTCTTTACTCTTCCTATGGAAAAGAACCTTAAAATCTTTTCCTCTATTCAAGCTAGATATAGGGGGACCTAAATGTCCTTCTCTTGTATTATGGGTTCCTCCAACCCAATTAACATCCTTGATGAATGACCAAATTAATCTTCATTGTCATTATTGTAATTATTATCCTTTTTCTACTAATTGCATTCCCTTCTCATCTCGTAAATGTTCTACAACTAACTTGTCCATAGTCCTCTCTCCTACTTGTGATGCTTTTATATACCCGAACTCTGATCCTGCCAACAAACGACGCTTCAAAAGAACTGTCCATGACGATCCGCAGAAGCCTCATAGAAAATATAATATTACTTGGACTATAAAAGACTTTCAAGGCATTCGTTTAAGCTCTACAACCAATTCTTCTTGCATAGAAGACTTCTACCCACTACTTCAATTCGATTTGGCAGAAATGCTTGTAGGCTCCACCACCTACAACTCGCCTTCTCATCCAACAGAGCCTAGTCATAGAGTGGTAAATAAATATAGGTTTTATGTATGCCCCGGACAGCCCGTTTCCAACACTCAGACCCCTGCCCAATGACTTCTCGACTGCGGGGGGTCGTCGGATTACTTTTGCAAAGCCTGGTCGTGTGTTTCAACTGGGCATATTTATTGGGATCCGGGCACTAAGGGTGATCTCATTACTGTCACTCGCACCACATGGGATATTCCATGCAGTGATAAAAAATTGCCCAAATGCAACCTGGTAACCATAAGGTTCACGGACCAAGGCAAGAAAAGTACCCTATGGGACACTGGCTTGAAATGGGGTGTCCGCCTAAAAGGAGTCTGGCCGGAAAAGCATTATGGAAATATTTTTTACATTCAACGTCACATTGAACTCCCTCGCTCTAACCCGGTGGGACCACATGAAAAGGTTATTAAATCCCCATTCTTGCAACCCATAACACAGGGAGTTAACCCATTGATTCCAATGATCAAAGCTTCCTATGCCTTGCTGAACTCTTCAAACTCATCAATTGCCTCCACATGTTGGCTTTGTATTTCTGCCTCTCCACCTTTTTACGAAGCCATCGCTTCCCAAGAATCCATTGCTAATTCCACATCAGACGAACGTTGCCGTTGGAGGAACTCCACTATTACTGTTTCTTCCATCACTGGGGTTGGTTGTTGCTTAGGAAATATTCCATCCAATTACTCACAATATTGTCATAATGTTTCTAATGGCTATCATTGTAATGTATATCTTCCTAAGAACCGCCTTGGCCGCACCCACACCATCGGAGGATACTCTGCAGTCTACACCACTTCAGGAGGAAATTTAACATCACGCCTGAAAGGAATGTATTTTATCCCTGGCAATAATTCTGTCTGGGCTTGTTCCACCGGTCTCACAGCATGTGCCTACGGGGATGAACTTATTAAATCCAAATCATTTTGCATTCAAGTATGGCTTGTTCCAAAAATTAACGTGTATAACTCTGATGATTTTATATCCCTACAGGCACCCATGGAATACCCCCTCAGCGCAAAGCGAGAAATTATTAGTACTCTCACTCTAGGTTTACTGCTTGCTCTGGGCACCACGGGCGCAGCCACGGGCATTGCAGGACTAGCTGTCTCTGACCAAAAAATTACAGCTCTGGGTTCAGTCATTGATGATGATTTATTACGAATTGAGAAATCAATTACAGCTTTGCAAAACTCCTTGACGTCCCTCTCAGAAGTGGTCTTGCAGAATCGTAGAGGCTTAGATCTGTTATTTTTAAAATAGGGGGGATTGTGTGCTGCACTTAAAGAAAAATGTTGTTTTTATGCTGATAACAGGGGGATCGTGTTGGATTCTATGAAAGAATTAGAAAAACACTTAAAAGATAGAGAAAACGAAAGGTTAAACATGTATAATTGGTATCAAGGCTTGTTTTCTATTTCACCATGGCTTACAACCCTTATAACTGCATTGGCAGGACCATTAATAATCATTATATTGATATGTATTATAGGACCTTGTTGTTTTAATAGAATATTGCAATTTTTGAAAAATCAATTATCCTCCATAACTGCTAATGTTAATGTGTTATTGCAAGCTCATGTTAAGTCCTTAACACCGGATGAAAAAATGTCATTGCTGAGTTACCGCTCCTTGGACAACCCTGACGCTGATGGATCGCACTCCTGCCTAGATGACTGGGACAGTGAACATTTCAGAAAAAAGGTTCCTGTCTTCTTGGACAAGGAAGAAGACTCGTCATAAATAATAAAAACAGAGGAGATGTAACTATGTATCATTTATGTGTTTGCAACTGTGTATCATTGCAACTATGTATCATTCAGGCATTTGCAACATTGTATCATTCACGTGTAATCATTGAGCTTCTGTCTTCTCAGTGACCTTTTACAGGGCACGTACAGAGACAAGGAGCTAAACTTCTGTAGAAATAGCCTATTTACATTTGAGATTACATTGTCTGGCATGCAGCTTTGTGAAGAAGGAATATCCTGATCAAATTATAAATCTTGCCATCCTGTCTGACCTGGTATCTTACTTTGTTTGAGCTATTGTAATCCTTTGTATCCTGTCTGACCTGGGCTTGACCTAGTCTCTGAATAAACAATCACCCCCTTTGAATGAGCATAATAAAAGAGCGTGTGCCAAGACATTCTGGGCGCGCTCATCCCGAGGAACTTCGTCTCCTGTCGTTTCTTTCTCCTTCGCTCCCTATCATGAGACGTCCATCTGATGCGGGATAGCAGATACCGCAGCTAGTCAATTTCTGGACTCCTTGAGTAAACTAAAAGTCTCCTACTTAGTATTTTGGCTTTTCTGTACTTGGAACGGTTTCAAAGAAGTAAAACATACTGAGGTATATTCAATCCATTGTTTGGGCAGACTACATGATTCATTGAACAAATAGTGTGTCAGATTGATCTATTGTGGTGAGTAAGTTTGTGAACCTTTTTGAATTGTCAACATTCCTGCATAAATATGGCATAAAACATCATCTGTTCTTCACACAAGTTCCAAAATCTAGATAAAGAGACCTCAATTAAATGAGTAAAACTCTTTCTATTTATTCATTTCTTTATTAAACAAAATGATACAAAGCTATACATTAAATATAGCAAAACAATATGAACCTTTATCATTTACCAGTTTATTTGAAGAAAAAAAATCAGAATCAGGAATTTTAATCAATCAGTAGGACAATAATCAGATATTGCCATCCAGACCTTAACAATGACACTCAGTAACTTTGCTCAATCAACCAGAAATTGAGATATATAGAAACCCTTCTGCTTTGTGAATTGCTTGTTTGCTTCCATCCATGATCATTAGCTGTACCATTTTCACTGCTTTCTGACACTGATGGATAACGTAAGCTGTTGTAGGCATTCATTTTATGTATTTATTTCTACCCTGACTTTATTATATGATCTAGTTGGGAGTGTGATATTATCCCTCAAACTTGGCAGGTCATGCCCTGGTGTCCATGAGATTCTTTTATACTGTCTCCTTCTGCAGAGGGGCCAGACCAATTCTAATGTTCTTCCCCTGGTGATTGAAGGGCCCAGTTGGATTTCAGAGGGATCTTGGAGATTTATTTATTTGTTTATTTATTTATTTTATTTATTTGGATTTGTCAATTGCTGACAAGATAATAGGTGTAAGTAAAAAAAGTAGAAATGAATACATGAAATAGGTACACATAAGAAAAATAAAAGAAACAATAGGACAGGGATGGTAGACATGTTGGTGTGTTTATGAACACCCCCTACAGACCTCTTAGGAAAGGGGTGAGGTCAATCATAGACAGTTGAAGGTTAAAGTTTTTGAGGTTTGGGGAAGAAACCACAGAGTCAGGAAAGGTATTCCAGACACTGACCACTCTGTTGCTGAAGTCATATTTCCTGCAATCAAGTTGGTATGATTAACCTTGAGTTTGTATTGATTGTGTGGTCTTGTGTTGTTATGGTTGAAGCTGAAGTATTCATTGACAGGTAGGACATTGCAATGTATGATTTTATATGCCATACTTAGATCAGACTAAAGACGGAGTAATTCAAGGTTTTCTAGGTATAGAATTTCAAGTCTGGTGGCATAAGGTATACTACAATGAGTAGAGGAGTGGAGAACTCTTCTTGTGAAATATTTCTGGACTTTCTCAACTGTGTTAATGTCAAATATGTAACGTGGGTTCCAGACTGATGAGATGTATTCGAGTATTGGTCTAACAAATGTTTTGTATGGTCTAGTTAGTTGTGTGATATTACCAGAGAAAAAGCTACATAGGATTAGGTTAACAACTCTTAATGCCTTTTTGGCTATGTTGTTATATTGGACATTAGCACTTAAATAATTAGAGATGAGTATTCCAAAGTCCTTTACAGAGCTTGGATCATCAACAAGGTCTTGACTATTCAGCTTGTGTTTTATTTTCTGATTATTTTTTTTTGCCAATATGTAATACCATTTATTGGGTTGAGTTTTGAAGTTGCCATTTGTTTGAGCAATCTGATACATAGTCAAAAATTTTTTGAGGGGGAGCAGTATTGTCTGTGGTGTTGAATAGCTTTATATCATCAGTGAAGAGAATGCAGTTGCTCTTAATATGATCATAGAGGTCATTTATGTAGAGTATGAAGAGAGTTGGTCCTAGAACATTGCCTTGGGGGACACCACTATTGACAGGTACAGAATTTGATAGGACACTCCCAATTTTGACCATTTGTTGTTTGTTTGACAGGAATGCTTCTTTCCAGTTATGCAGTTGTCCAGAGATACCGGAAGATTTTAGTTTTAGGAATAGTTTGTTGTGTACCACTGAATCAAAGGCTTTACAGAAGTCTATGTAGATTGTGTCTATTGTTTTGCCCTGATCGAGTTGTGTAGTCTGTATGTTTTGGCAGTGTAAGAGTTGCAGATTACAGGATAGTTTTTTTCTGAAACCAAAATGTTTATTAGACTGTAGGTTGTTTGTCTCTAAGTGGACGATAATGGATTGGTTAATAATTGATTCCATGACTTTACATAACGAGATTGGTCTGTAATTTTCAACTTGGTTCAGGTCTCCCTTTTTGAAGATGGGGATGACCATGGCTTGTGACCATAGGTTAGGCAAGGAACTGGTCCTGAAAGATTTTTCAGATTATGCTTAGAGGTTCTGCTATGGCAGTGGACAGCTTTTTAAAGAAGTAGGTACATATTCTGTCCAGTCAAATAGGTAGAGATGGTTTTAGATTGCATAGTGCTTTTTCAACATTGTCTTGTGTAAAATAGATATGTATTAGATCATTGTATTTTTCTGTGGTTCGGCTAGGAAATATTAGGCATGATCCATTGCTGTTTACAAATACTGAGCCATAGAATATGTTTAAGATGTTGGCTTTAATGGTGTCGTTGTTTCAGTCTTTACCATTAGTTCCTATCAGGGGTGGGATGGACCTTGAGTCTTTTAGTTTGTTGTTTACAAAATTGTAAAAAGCGCAGGTGGAATTGGTGTGTAGAAATTTTCTTCTTGTTTAACGTGATAATTGGTGCATTCAGTCTTTATCTGGTGACATAAATTTTTGTATCAGCTTTTGAAGTTGGCAACGTAACCAGATTTGTTTTTCTGCCAGAGTGATCTCTTTTTGGATTGAAGTTTTCTTATTGTTATGGGTAATCTGTTTTTTGTTTGTTTGTTTGTTTTGGGAGTTGTTATTGGTACATAGAGTTTGATGACTCTTTTGACTTCAAGTAAAAATATGTTGTTATGGTCTTCCACAGTATTGCATCCAGTGAATAGAAATTGCCAATCAAGGGGTGAGGGATTGTTGTCTATAAGATCATAGTTGCCATTTTTGAAGTTATAATTGGTGATTATGTCATTGTGATGATTTTTGTGTGGGTGTATGTTGAGACAAAAGTCAATCATATTATGGTCACTGTTGGAAAAGGGTTCTTTAGTTCATATCCCATAAATTAAATTCAAACTATTGCAGAAAATGAGATCGAGGCAGTTGTTAAGTCTAGTATTGCTGGTTACTAGTTGTTCCAGTCCCAGATTTGCAACAGCATTGTAGAAGGTTGAATGTGTGGGTTCAGTTGTACATTCATTTAGGGTCCAGTTAATATCAGGTAGATTGCAGTCACCAAGAAAGATAAAAGCATGTGGGCAGGATGCTGTCCATGTTAGTAGTGTATTTAGCTTGTTTACATGGTCAATGTCATAATCAGGTGCACTGTAACATAGTAAGAATTGAAATGTGATATTTAAGGATAGTTCACAGATGATGGTCTCAGGAAGAGCTAGCTCCTCTTGGATGTTTTTTGGATGTAAGGACTTTTTTTAGAATATAGCAACACCACCTCCTCTACGAATTTCACAATCTGATCGGTAAACATGATAGTCTCTTACTGTGATAATGGAGTCAGGGAGAGATGCGTTGAGCCATGTTTCACAGACAAATATGGTGTTGAATTTAGCCATATTTAGTAAGATGAGAAATTCAGGTATTTTATTCACAAGGCTTCTTGCATTGAGTAGCTTGAAGTTGCAGTTGGAATTGAGGTAGTTAGGGGCATGCATGCCTAGTCTTGGATGATGTTGGATTGGTTGAAGTAGAGTTGTGGTTGAAGGTCAAAGCTGAGTTGCGGGTTGTGTGACTTACTTTTGATACAGCCAGCAAGGTAGTCAAAGTACAGATCCTTCTCTCCATTGTCTAGATGTTTTTTGAGTTCTGTGTGGAGTGCACAGAAGTGGGCACATTGATGTATGGTTAGGTCAGGGCAAGAATGGAGGTTCTTATGGTTGGAGTTGCTTTTGGCAAGTGAATTTATAGTATAAATGAATTTATGTTTGCTTGATTCATTTTTGCAAATGTCCCTGCAGAAGCATGGGGCCACAGAGCCATCTCTGTTTTTGAACTCTGGGCCGATGCGGGAAACCTCAATGTGGGAAATGTCACATATTTAATCAGGGGAGATGGTTGATGCTTGATAATCACTGATGATGTTGTGGACAGTTGTGATGTCATCATTGTCATTTATTTCCTCTAGATCAAATAAGATGGTGTTTGGGCATTTCCGTTCACACTCAACAGCTTCTCTGATGAGGATTGGGATACCATTATTTGTCTGATTTATGTTTTTTGGTGAATTGTACATTGGGTTGTGGTTGTTGGGTAGAGATGTGGTTTGTAGCTATTGGATGTTCACGTTTTTGCATTGTGTCTTTTTTTTTTCAAGGTTGGATAATCTTTCTTTTAAAGCATCCAGGGATGCTCCTATGGTGTCAAGGGATGTTATTCGTGTTTCTATGGTGTCAACTATTTCAAACAGAACCAGTTTGGGTCTGCATGATTTGCAGAGGTATGGAAACTCATTGGCTGATTCTAGGTATTGAATCATTTACAATTATCCCAAGCAGTCATGATGAGCGTATTTGTTACATAGAGAACATTTGATGGAATTTTCATTATCCTTTAGAGTTTTATAGCATTTATGGCATGTGCAGGAGTCTTGTGGTTCATTGGTGGGGATTACTTTCTCTTTAGGTTGTGGTTTGGTATTGGATTTTTTTCTTGGCATGGTAGGTTTGTTAAGATGGTACGATGATTAAATTACTTAATGAAACAATTTTGGGTAATCAGTGTAGCCAACATCACATCAATCAATCAATCAGAATAATCTCTCCAGTCAAATAATATTGCTAAGCAAAAATCAGCCTAATCAATTAATTATACTAATTGCTAATCAATGAATTAAACTAATCATTAATCACACTCTTCAATTAAATTCACTAAATCACTAATTTTACTGATCAATTAAATTACATGAATCTTGATCTTTTAAACCAACCAGTAATCACACCATTTGCACTAAACACTAATCACACTAATCAATTAAAACAATAAATAAATTAAACCATTAATAAATTATTTTATAGAAATTGATTCTTATCATTGATATCAGTAATGAGGTAGAAAAGTTGGAAGTTTTGAGGAAATGAATTAATCAGTATTTGATTAAAGTAATGAGATAGTATTGACAGTCTGCAAGGAAAGGGTTAATTGTTTTACTAGCAGCTGTTATTTACTGGGTGGGAGGGATTTATTGCTCCGAAGGCTGCTGCTATTGTGCTGTAAACAATAGGCTGTAACAGGATGTTCAAAAGCACACTGGATTATTGAAAGAGAGCAAAACTCTTTGAATTAAAACACTTCAACGACAATAAATATGTCTCTGAATAAGATTGTTTTCCGATCGTTTCCCAAAGTTCTTCAAGTTGAGTAGTAGTAAAAATACACTCCAGAAATTTGAGTTAACCAATCCAATATTTGGGTTAACCAATTTGGGTTAACCAATCTAAACTTTACTTTTAAAGTTACTTCCAGCTGCAATATCTTTTCTGTCTTTACTAAATCTGACAGTCACTCCTGATCGTTAATCACAATTCATTTCCTCCTTTGAGTCCCACTTTCCACAGAAATTGGAGTGATTCTTACCAAGACTAAGCATGCTGTTACAAGATCTTTCCTTTCTTTTTCACTTCTGTCTCAGCTGCCTTCCCGGCTTCGATTCAGCCATGCTGGCGGTTCTCTTTTTATTTCAGATGAAGAGGTTTTCTTCAGGTCAGTTGAGGAAAGTCTGCTCTCCTCATCCCCTCTGCCTTTATCACCCATTCAGGGTGACTTTCGGCTCCTACTCAGGGCTTGAAGAAATCGGCGGGACTTCACGGAGCTGCTGCTCGTCTGCACCTCTTCGTTGCTTTGAGGCATCCAAAGATATGTTGGAGGTATGTTGGAGGTTTTGCTACATAGCTCTCCTGAAGCCTTGGGAATGTCCTGGAATCAAAAGTCAGCCAGGACTCTGGACAGGATTGCATCTCTGTGGCTTTTCTTGACTGATTAACTCTTAACTCTCTCCATGGGCCACAGAGGAATTATGGATCTTGAAAAGGATTATTTTTAGTTGGCTAGAAAGCCACTAGAGAAAAACAAAGGATGACTCTGACCAGGCATGACTTACAATTATCAACTCCTGGTCAGAGTCATCCTTTGTTTTTCCCAGTGTGTTTCTAGCCACCTAAAAACAATCCTTTTCAAGAACCACAATTTCTCTGTGAACCATGGGAACAGTCAGGAACAATCAGTCAAGAAAAGCCTCATAGACCTATCATAGACCTATCCCGTATATGGGATCCAGCTAGGAATGAATCCAAGTAAATTTGTCTGACAAGTGTTGAATAATTTCCCCTGTACAGCCTGCAGAAGTTCATCCAAGTTCCCATGTCCAAGAAGGGACCAGTTCACCTAGAACAGGGCTGCAGGGCAACTTTCTGCAGTTGCAATAAGGGTAGAAAAATACTGCTGTTTTGGTGTTCTTACCAGTTGGATCCCATGTGTGGGTAGGTTTATGTGAGAAGCCCAGGTTAAGATCTTGTCCAGTTATCTGGGAGGAGTTGGATCCTGCTGGACTTAATGAAATGGACAAGATTCTGTCAGTGAAACCATCTTCCAACTAGATCTTTGTCCAGCCTAATTGATGAAGTTACCAGGACAAGCAAGTGGGTTCAAACAGTGATACATTCTTCACTGTAGGAAGGGACATTCCCACGGCCTTTTAAGGAGATCCTGGTTTTCCCTTCCTTAAAAAAATCACTGGAATCTATCTGTATGGGCAACTCTTGTCCAGTTTTCCATCTTCTTTAAAAAAAGTTGGTAGAAAAGGTGATTGCTTGGCAGCCTCAGAAAATCATTCAGAACATCTTGCCCTCTGAGGTAACATCAACTCCCACTCATCTGACATCTGTAAGAGCCTGAGTATCTGACTCTGTCAGATGATGTGGGGCCCCATTAGGGGACCATCACACTGGAAGTGGTTGATGAATCAAGAATCCCACCCACCCCACACATCCTGCTTCCTCCCTCTCCACCTTTTAACTATAATTATACTTTGATTTTAATTTTAATTTTCATTATTTTGCACATATTTATCTTTTATGATTGTATTGCTTTTAATAATATAAGCCTCTGAGAGCTGTTTCAAAATGAGATGGGTGGCAAATAAATTTAATAAAATAAAGAGTGTACAAAGAACTCAAGGTGTCTAAATATCTAAGACACCTTCCTCCTACTATTTTCTCACAACAACCCTTGAGATGAGTTGGGCTAAGAGAAAGTGACAGGCCCAAGGTAACCCAGGTGGCTTTAACAGCTAAGAGGGGACTAAAAGCTTCTTGTATTCTAGCCTGTTGCCTTGACCACTCGACCAAACTAGCTCTCTTGTAGAAATATAGTTGTTCCTTGGTGAATATTTGTCTACATTTACATTTCTCCCATTTGTGTGCTTTCTGGAATGTTTGATGCACATGTGAATTATCAATAAAAACCAATAGACATAGTTCCAGGCTGCTGTGGAGTCTTTGGTGCTCTCTGACCTTGGTTGCTTACTTGCAGGCATTACTAGATACTTCTCCACTGGAAAAAAGTGGAGATTGCTCTCTATTTACATACAGTAGCTTGCTCTGTTGGTGGGGGTATTCTTTTCTCCTCATTATTCATTGATTAAATTGTGTTTGCTGCTTGTTTGTTTGAGTTGGCAGTTCCTTCTCTAGGGCATTGTTTCCTGCTTGTTTATTTGTTTAATCTAGATTATAATCCATAATCATTAGATATATCATTTTTGTCTGTTTTGTTATGTCCATCCAACATATTGATGATATCTAATTGCATCTTGTTTATATTGCATGTTTCTGTTTGTATATCTGTGCATATGTCCTTAAAGAAGAGAATGTTTGATAAGGATATGAAGATGAGGAAATGGAAAATCTTTTATATAAATTTAGGAAATTAATTAAATGAAAGGGAAGATGTGAAGAAGAAATGAATTTTACAGAGGAGAAAAAGGAATTAGCAATAGGTTCTTCCTGACAAAATTCTGGTCCTATACTTTTTTTTTTTACTAATTTGTTTATGAAATGATTTCTGAATTGTTTTTGGGCACAGTAAAAATCCCCAGAAGCTCTTTACATTATAAATTTGTAATGTAATTGATAAAGTTTAAAATATGACTGACATCAAAACTAAGAGGAGTAAACAAGATGCGAGCTAATCAGTGGTGAGATTCAAAAAAATTTATTACCAGTTCTGCGGGCATGGCTTGGTGGGCATGGCAGGGGAAGGATATTGTAAAATCTCCAGTCAGAGGTGGTATTTGCTCGTTCTCCAAACTTCTCAAAATTTCTGCTACTGATTCTCCAGAACTGGTCAGAACCTGCTGAATACCACCTCTGGAGCTAATGTATTTAAATGACTCAGTGGAAAAGTTTTCAGTTTTTTTTTTTTTTTTAAGCTTTAATGGATTTGGCTAAGAGAGAAAGAGACTCTGAAGAGAATTTTCTCCTCTCCAACATTTCTTCCACTCAAGGGAGACGCTCAAAATTTGCCACAGAAAATCAGAATCTTCCTATGATAAGTGTGAAAGTTGACATGGTTAGAGAATTTTCTTTTTTTTTCCTGCATCACTGCAACAGAATTTTCAGTGCAACTGTTTTCCCATGATCAGGGGAAAAAAAATTCTTCTCCAACCATGTCAGTACTTCACACCTATCATGGAAAGATTCCAATCTTCTGTGACAAATCTTGAGGGTCTACCATGAGTTGAAAAAATAGTGGTGTGTGTGTGTGTGTGTGTACACACATACGCACAAACAAACTTATATCAGTGTCTCTCTCTCTATGTGTGTGTGTGATATGTATATACGTATGTGCATCTGTGTGTGTTTCTGTGTGTGTCTGTATGTGTGTATAAATATAGTACATAGGCACACATATATACAATATTTATATACTCATATGTACAGACAAAACACACACACACACACACACACACACACACAGAAAGAGAGAAATACATAGAGACATACATTCACAGATTGCCTTAATTTTCTGAATGTAAATAAGATAACACTATTTACTATATGCATATCATTGTCACAGTACAAATGAATACTAATCAGTGATTTCTAACACTTTAGCAAACTTTTTACAAAAATGAAACAAAATATGGGTACTCTGCCTTTTGCATCAAACCCAGATGAGAAGTGAAATATTTTCAAAGAAAACAAAGAAAGTTTGCCTTTTGAAAAAGTACCTGTGGAATTGGGAACTGATGTTGAAGTTGTTGGGTAGATGTTATGCAAGTGCCAGTGAGGACTTTCTGTATTTAAATCTTCTGGATGATAAACGAGGGAGGTCGGCATGCACTGGTAGTAGTGAGTTGTTCGTAACTTTTCTGTATTCTCCAAGTAGTGGGTTTTACCTTTGTAAATCTGGTGATGCTATATGGCTCAGAACAGTAAGTCAGCAAGTCAAAGTGGTTTTAATTCATCTGTTTATAATCCTCAGGGTGTCATTGAGTCTGGAGTCTTACTATGGTAGTATGGCAGCTGTTCAGCTCTCCAGTAGACTGCCACAGAGAAGCCGAGCCTAGTGCTTATGACCTGAAGGTGGCAGCTGGAGCTCCCCGCTTAGTTCCATGACTAGGAAACCCTTATGAACAGTATAAAATTTAATTCAGTGTTTAATACAGTGGAACCTATCTTCTGCTCCCCACTGCAACCAATAAACTTTGCTGAAGACTGAAAATGATGCCACTTCAGTTGTTACAATTGGTATTACCCCTTTTGGGCAATTTGATAATCAGTCCTTTTCTTGATTCATCTGGAATACATGCTACAATTTGTTTAATAGCCTCATTAATTCCTGTTGCATGCTGTTTCCATCATGCTTCAGTAGTTCTGCTGTGGTCTCTATGCATTGAATGTGGACTTTATTGACTTTAAAACAGTCTTTCATCTATTTCTAGAGAGAAATTGGAGAGTAAATTGGAGTCTTCATCTACTGAAGTCACTTGCTATAGCACTTGTTAAAATACTGCATATTCAAAGGAGACTTGACTAGATTATTGGTATGGTGACAACCTACAGTGATGTCAAACTGTGTATATTTTAGGTTATTTAATGTTTAATCTCTACATAAAAATATGGTGGATAAACTTTTTAGCACTTTATTTTTAACAAATGATTTTAAAAAATGTATATATAATCAATACATTCATAGAAAAAAAGACACAATAAATGTGAAAGGAAAGAAAAGAAAGAGAAAACAGACCAAAATAGGATATAAAACAAACATCAATAAAAGAACAGAAAGCATGAAAAGACAAATAAAGAAATGGTTTCCAAATAAAGAAATGGCTCCTGGGCAGGTAGACATATATTCGTGCTTTCATTCTATTCATGCTTTCAGATCTTTTTTTCAATCTCTATGGCTTCTCTGATAATTCTGTGGCTGGGTTTTCCATAGTGGCTAGGGTTTTGGTGCCATTGAAGTCGATGCTATGACCTGTTGCTTTCATGTATTGGACTAGTGAGGAAGTGTGTTCCAGCTTTTTTACTGCACTTTTGTGTTCATCCAGGCGGGTACTTATTCTTCTATTGGTATGTCCAGTGTATGTGGCAGGTCATGATGCACAGGGGACTTCATATATGCCTTGGTTTTCCAGGTCAATTTTATCTTTGGGGTTTCTAAGGATGGCTGCTATTTTTCTGTCTGTTTTGAAGGCAGTCTTGATATGATGCCTATGTAGTATCTTACTGATTTTGTCTGTAGTACCTCTCATATAGGGCAGGACAGCTGTTCCATAGGTCTGTTCATCTTCTAGGTCTCCATTATGTCTCAATGGGTTTTTGTGGATCAAACCAGTGATTTTGCTTTTGTGGAAGCCATTAGCTGTCAGTACTTTAGTCAGGGTGCATATTTCAGTCTTGATGTGTGTCTTGTCTACCAGGCATTTGGTTCTGGCGATTAGTGTTTTGGCCATGCAGTTTATCTGTGTTGAGTGGTGGTGGGATTGGGCATTGAGGTAGCAGTTGGTATGTGTTTCTTCTGGTATATGGTGTGTCTTAGTGTGCCATCAATTTTTTTGTAGATTAGTACATCTAGGAATGGTAGTTGTTTGTTTGTTTCCATTTCCATGGTGAACTTGATTTTGGGGTGTGTGCTATTTAGGTGTGTTAGGAAATTGTTCAGGTTTTCTTTTCCATGGGGCCAAATCACAAATGTGTCATCAATGTATCTTAACCATAGTTTGGGTTTGTGGGTGGCATTAGCTATGGCTCTGGATTCAAATTTTTCCATGAACAGGTTTGCAATGACGGGTGACAGTGGTGATCCCACAGGGGCTCCTTCAATTTGTTTGTATCTTTGTCCTTTGTACATGAAATATGTGTTGGTTAAGCAGTGTTCTGCTAGTTCTATGAGGTGTTTAGCTGGTTGGTATTTGTTTTTGATGATTTCAAGAGTTTCTTTTTTCGAGACTTGAGTGAATAGTGAAACCATGTGGAAACTTACCAGCAGATCTTCTTGTTCCATGTGTAAATTTTTGATCATTTCCAAGAAGTGGTTTGAGTTTTGTACATGTGAAGCTGCTGCTTCACCATGGGGCTGTAGCTTCTTTGCTCAGTGGTTAGCTAGGTTTTGTAGTGGTGCTCCTCTGGAGCTGGCTATGGATCTGAGAGGTATGCCTTCTTTGTGTGTTTTTGGGAGGCTGTATAGTTTGGGGCATCTGGAAGATTTTTATTTTGGGATGATCGTCTGTTGGATTTCTTTGCTCATGTGGCTGATTATAATTTGCTTCTTGGTTATTTTTTCCAGATATGTGGTTGGGTCCGTGTTTATGGGTTTGTATTTGGAGTCTTGGAGTAGGTCTGTCAATTTTGTTTTGTAGTCTTTTCTCTCCATTACTACTGTGGCATTACCTTTATCTGCTGGAAGTATGATTATGCTGCTGTCATTCTTTAGAGCTTGCAGGACTTTTGTTCCTCTTTGTGCAAGTTGCTTTTGGGTGGTTTGCTTGTGCATAGGATGTTGGTAACTTGGTGTCTTTTTCTATCAGCTTCATCTGTATTTAATTTAGTTAGGCTAGATTCTACTGCACATTGATGGATTCTGTGGGGATTTTTTCGAGTGCTATAGCATAATTGAATCCCTTGGTTAGGACATCTGCTTCTGTTTTGGTGAGTTCTCTGTTGGAAATGTTATATACTAATTGTTTCAGGTGTTGTGAGTTGTTGGGGGCTTTCTTGTCATGTTCTAATTTCTTTAGTTGCTTCAAGAGTTTGTCATTTTTGTAAGTGGTTTCAGCTCTCCAAATTGTAAGTTGTTTTATCTTGTCCCAAAGTAGAGGGTGGATTTTGCTGCTCAATTCCAGACGTAGTGTTAGCAAATCTTTGTTTAACTTATCCAATTGGAATGTCTTGTTGTGGAGCTCATTCCTGAGTAGAGCCATTTCAGTTCTTTTCAAGATACATTAAGTAGCTCCTGTGCTGTGATGAAATGTTAATTTGAAGCAGGTTGGTGGCACGTTGTTGTCTCTGCAGCTGCATAGGAATTTGAGGTCACATAGTATTCCTGCTCTTTTAACTTCCAGCTTCTCATAGGTTTTGGTCTGGCTGTTTATTTCCTCCCCATAGAGGTCTGATATTTGCTTTCTTAAGTTTTTACGGGTACTTACATGTATGATATTCAGCTTTGTTCAGGTATTTTCCCATGTCATTGTAGTTGTGCTTTTAAAGTTGTAGCAATGTTTCGGCAGAATCTCATCTGCCATCATCAGGCTTCTGTATTGTGTTCGTCTATGAGTCAGACTTTCATAGCCATTTCAGTTTTAAATTCGGGGCTAGCCTACTGCTGTGCCAGAATGTTTTTTTTCTTCATCCTGATTGGTTGGGAGTCTTAGTCTGTGTTTATTGGTCTTGGAGTTTGCTGTGTTCTGTATGATTGGTGTTTCTAATATCTTCTGTCTGTTTTGTAGCTTTTTTTGTCTTGATTTGCTTGGCTCCGAGTAAATGGATGGCTATCATTTATTAGGAAACTAGGTTTCATCTGGGTGCCTGGTTGGGATGTGTTTGAGCTGGAGGTGTCGGGGGGATATGTTTCTGCCCAGATGTTTGCCTGGCTTGTGGTGTGGAGATTTTTTTGTTTGTGAGTGCAGGCTTCCAAATAATTGACAGTCTGGTGGAATCATCTCTTCTATTCATGCTTTCAAGTCTTTTTTCAACTTCTATGGCTTCTCTGATAATTCTGTGGCTGTGGATTTTCTATGGTGGATTTTCTATGGTGGCTAGGGTTTTGCTGCCATTGAAGTCGATGCTATGACCTGTTGCTTTCTTGTTTTGGACTAGTGAGGAAGTGTGTTCCAGCTTTTTTACTGAATTTTTGTGTTCATCCAGGCGAGTACTTATTCTTCTATTGGTCTGTCCAAAGTATGTGGCAGGACATGATGCACAGGGGACTTCATATATGCCTTGGTTTTCCAGGTCAATTTTATCTTTGGGATTTCTTAAGATGGCTGCTATTTTTCTGTCTATTTTGAAGGCTGTGTAGTATCTATTGTGATGCCTGTGTAGTATCTTACTGATTTTGTCTGTAGTACCTCTTATGTAGAGCAGGACAGCTGTTCCATAGGTCTGTTCATCTTCTAGATCTGATACCTCAGCTCAAACACATCCGAACCAGGCACCAGATGAAACCTAGCTTCCTAATAAATGATAGCCATCCGTTTACCCAAAGCCAAGCCACACTAAAAGCCTCCAATACAAGAAAACACAATGTTGTCAGCCAATCAAGACCAAAAAAATGCTTCAAAACAGACAGAAGATATTAGAAACACCTATCAAGCAAATACAGCAAACCCCAAGACCAATAAACACAAACCAAGACTCCCAACCAATCAGGATGAAGAAAAAAACATTCTGGCACAGCAGTAGGCTAGCCCCAAATTTAAAACAGAAATGGTTGTGAAAGCCTGACTCACAGATGAACACAATTCACAAGCCTGATGATGGCAGATGAGATTCTGCCAAAATGTCACTACAACTTTAAAAGCACAACTATAATGATGTGGAAAAATACCCAAACAAAGCTGAATACCATATATATCAATATATCGATATATCGATATATCGATATATCAATATATCAATATATCAATATATCAATATATCAATATATCAATATATCAATATATCAATATATCAAT
>BLBF01000026.1:7443371-7456625 GCA_015471245.1 Laticauda colubrina | reverse complement strand
CTATTCTATTCTATTCTATTCTATTCTATTCTATTCTATTCTATTCTTCTATTCCATTCATTTATCTCATGATGTTATGACCCAACCCTGTTACCAGCAAGAAAATCAGCAACTCAAACCTTCACAGCTTTAATCTACAAATAAACTTCTTTGTAGATAAAAGATGGCTTGCAGCCAATTAGTCCAACCAGAAAAGCCTTGACAGAATTCTTCAGATAAACCATAGTCTCTACACACAATGCTGGATCCTTAGAACATTTTTGCTTTCTGTAAAAGCAAAAACCTTTTAAAACCAGGCTTATATTCCTTGGAGGGAGGGGCCATTATGTTGCATCCTTACTCCCAAGTCACTTGTCCTGCTCCAGCTGTTCTCTTCTATGAATAATCCTGCACTCACATGCACTTAACATAGGCTCCTCAGGAACCTCCTCATCACTGCTGCCAGCCCTCACAATCCCAGGCAGCAGTCCACTCCCTGATGGTCCTGGGCCCTCATCAGAGTCATCGCTCTCCTCAGCCATCCGCACCTGCTGCCAGCTAACCACAGCACTATCCTCACCACAGGGCTCTTCCCCCGGGTCTAACAGTCTGGATGTGGCCAAGATGAGAATTCAGTGTGAAAAGCTTTCACCAAATCTGGAGCATGGACGGAAGTCATATCCTTCCACGTAAATGCCTCTGGTCCGTACCCCTTCCATTCAATCAGGTACTGAAATCACCCTTTCAATTTCCAAGAGTCTCAAATACTGGTGACCTTGTACTCTGATGAACTGTCTCTATCACATGGTGCTGGCAGGGAAGGGTCAGGTTGGTGGAGAGGCCGGCCATTCGGGAACCAAAAGGGAGTGATGAAAGACTGGATGAACCTGTAGTAAGTGAGGTAACTTCAGATGATAGGCAACTGGGTTGATCACTGCCTCTATAGGGAATGGGCCAAGGTACACTTCGGTTGCCAGGAACAAATGCCAAGGGGGTCTGGAATCCACGTCTGCAAGACATGATTCAAGTCGTGTGCATGCCCAACTCAGGGTCTCCCCTAGATCAGGCTCCATCCATTTCCTGACAAGGATTTCTGGGTTTGGAGAGCAGGCACAGGAACTAACTGAGTTTGCTGAGTTCAAGAAGCAGGCTCTGGGATGGACACCCCTTGTTGCTTCTTGGGCATGAAGCAGCCAGATGTCCAGGTTCCCTGCAGTGGAGACACAACCCCTTGACACACTGTCTGTTGTGCTCCATCACAGACAAGCAGGGTCTGGTGGTGCCTAGATCCATGGGCTCCTCCTGTGGAATGAGGTCTCACACACAACAAGGGCCACAGGAGGTGCTCAGGAAGCATGGCAATGGTTCCACCTCTGAAGGCAGGCATCAATGCTCAGGCACAGGCGAATCAATTCATTGAGGGTCACAGGACAATCTACTTGTGCCAGCTCATCCTGAAACTCATCCGCCAGCCTGTCTTGGAACGTGTCCATAAGTGCTGCCTCATTCCAGGCCAAATCCTGGCTAAGCACCCAAAACTCACTGATGTACTCCTACAAGAATTACTATCTCTGCTGCAAGTCTTTCAAATGACGACCAGCAGTCTGGGTCTTAATAGGGTCCTCATACATTACGCTTAGGTTTCACAAAACCCCCAAAAATCATTCAACAGAGCACTCTCTTGCATCAGCAAGGGTGTGGCCAAGCATACTGCAAGCAAATGAATAGCTGGCACTGTCCCAAAAATAGCTTGGTTGCCATCAAACTTATCCAGCACAGCAACCAGGCATCTTCTTTGAGGAGGGGGAGGAGGAGGTGGAACAGCAAGAGCCTGGAGCTAACCTCCCTGATTAGATAAGAAAGGCAGCTGTTGTTGCAACAGAGCATTCTCTGTTTGAAGCTGTTCCATCTCTCAGTAAAATAAGTTTCATTTGTGGCAGAAAGCAAACTGTTCTGACCCAACCCTATTACTAGCAAGAAAATGTCAAACAAACAAACTTTCACAGTTTTAATCTACAAATAAATTTCTTTGTTGATAAAAGATGGCTTGAAGCCAATTAGTCCATCCAGAAAAACCTTGACAAAATTCTTCAGATAAGCTGGAGTCTCTACACACAACGCTGGATCCTTAGTACTTTTTTGCTTTCTGTAAAAGCAAAAACCTTTTGAAAGAAGGCTTATATTCCCTGAAGGGAGGGGCCATTATGTTGCATCCTTACTCCCAAATTGCCTGTGCTGCTCCAGCTTTTCTTTTCTATGAATCATCCTGCACTCATGCACACTTGGCACAGGCTCCTTAGGAACCTCCTTGTCACTGCTGCCAGCCCCCACAATCCCTGAACTCAGCAGTCCACTTCCTGATGGTCCTGGCCCCTCACTGCTCTCCTCAGCCAGCAGCTAACCTGCTGCCAGCTAACCACAACACATGAAGATAAAGGGAGAGAGTGGGGAAGTGCTTATAATAAAAGTAGTATTAGTTTTATAGTTTTGGTTTCACAATTAACAGATAACAGAGTTTGAAGGGATCTTGTAGGTCATCTAGTCTAAACCCTCCCACTAAACCATTTCTTACAAATGGCAGTCCAATCTCTTCTTGAAAGTCTCAAGTGATGAAGCTCCCATAACCTCCGAGGGCAAACTGTTCCATTGGTTGATTGTTCTTACTGTCAGAAAGTGTCTCCTTATTTCCAGGTTAAATCTCTCCTTGTTCAGTTTCCATCCATTATTCCTTGTCTGGCCTACTGGTGCTTTAGAAAATAGCTTGACCCCTCCTCTTTGTGGCAGCCCCTCAAATATTGGAAGACTGCTATCATGTCTCCCCTGGTCCTTCTCTTCACTAGACTAGCCGTGCCCATTTCCGGTAACCGTTCTTCATATGTTTTAGTTTCCAGTCACCTAATTAGTCTTGTCTACCTTGAAAGAATGACAGTTACAATGGCAATAACTATTCTTGGAAGACTTGAAAGACCAGGTTAGAGACAGATCATGATGGAGAAAATCAATGTCATTGCTAAAGAGTCAACCACATTTTGATAACACATAATAAATCAATCAGTTTTTTTTCTTTCAGTGGCAAAATGCATGTAAATAGAAAAAGTGTATACTCTGCGTACCATATATTTATCAAGTCACTGAATTTAATTTGTTGACTTACCACATGAAGATTTTATTTTGAAAGTAAATAGAGGGCTAGAAGAAAAATTCAAATTTATAAAATATAATTGGAAGGTTGTAATCTAATTTTGTGCCCATATTATTTTATCGCTTAATATGGATTATTTACCATTCATTCATTCATTCATTCATTCATTCATTCATTCATTCATGTAATTTGTTATAGCCACCCATCTCACTACAAATGACTCTGGATGATGTACAATTATGAAGCAAATTAAAAGAAATTACCATTACAATAATTTGTTTTAATTTGCTTCATGATTGTACACCGTCCAGAGTCGTTTGTAGTGAGATGGGTGGCTATGAAGAACTGCATGCATGCATGCATGGTAAATAACCCATATTAAAGGATAAAATAATACTGGAACAAAATTAGATTACAACCGAATTACCATCACTTAGGGATGCTGTGGTTCAGTGGCTAAAATGCTGAGCTTGCTGATCAGAAAGGTCAGCAGTTTGGCTGTTTGAATTCCTAGCACTGTGTAACGACGTGAGCTCCTGTTACTTGTCCCAGCTTCTGCCAACCTAGCAGTTCGAAGGTATGTAAAAATGAAAGTGGAAAAATAGGGACCACTTTGGTGGGAAAGTAACAGCGATCCGTGCCCTTTGTCATTTAGTCATGCTGGCCACATGACCATGGAGACGTCTTCAGACAATGCTGGCTCTTTGACTTTGTAACAGATGAGCACCACCCCCTAGAGCCAGAAATGACTAGCACATGTGTGCGAAGGGAACCTTTAACTTTACCTTACCATCATGTCACAAAAATCAAAAAACACAGGAGATGAGGTTATAACCCATATTTTATAATACATAAATGTAATGATAACTCAGTGAATGTTTAAAAATGGCCTTGTTTAGGTATTTCAATACAATGAAACAACAAAGTGGCACATTCTGAGCTATCAAAAAATTCATACTGGTGGCTGCCTACATAGAGATGATTATATGAACCTATAATTATTTTTACATGATGGTGTGTTTGACAGTGATATAAACTGTCACTTACATTAAAAGAAGAAAAGAAAAGAAAATTGTGCACAGATCTGTGTATAATTAATTTTGTCTCTTAACCCAGACTCTTTGATGATATTTAATTAGCTCATTAATTAAATTTTAATAAATGCAGTGATCTAAGAAGTCTCAGAGTATATAGAAATGGTGGAAGAAAACAAAATAGTTTTAATTAACCTTCCCCAAAATATCCTGTTGAAAATGGACTTTTCATCATCTGCAATTTGATAAATCCCTGCCCTGCTCAATAAATCACAGAGATATTAGTATAAACATATGTATACCAAATGCAATCCATACTTCCTTTTCTTAAAAAACTTTTTTTCCACTTCAGTTTAGATAACATTATCAATTTCAGAGTGGCTGACTGCAATTCAGACAAAACTAAAGTTGGATTTTGGAGCATAAATGATCTAGCATTTTAGAATAGCAAATAATTCTTTATTGGCCAAGTGTGATTGGACACACAAGGAATTTATCTTGGTGCATATGCTCTCAGTGTACATAAAATAAAAGATGCATTCATCAAGAGTCAAGAATAATAAGGTATAACACTTAATAATAGTCGTAGGGTACAATAAGCAATCAAATCATACCAGGAAACAAAGCTAAAGATCAAAGGGAGATAAGAAAGAAAGAAGTGTGAAATAAACTGTTTTTTGTGTCTACTTGAATGCAAAGTGAGATCAGGGACATATCTGCAGTATGTCCTTAAACTGCTCCTGTCATGGAGAGTCAAATTTCATAGATAGTTTAAAAGGCTTTTCTGCAAATTAAAAAGAGATAGAAAAGATAATCCCTGTGATCTTTTTCAATTTTCCAGTTTTATGATTCTTGTAAGCTTAAGGAAATCCAGCACAGATTGAGGCACTTTGGCAATGGCCTGCAAGTTAGACAGACCAAACAGCAGAAAATCACATCCTCATGATGGAATATTTATGATCTATGGTGTCTTCTCACCTGTCTGTTTCAAAAAAGAAATTACTAATTAAAAAGTTTTCATTTTTGGACTTCCAGTTTGGGCTTCTTTGGTGATAAACTGAAATTGCCATCATCCACGGTTTTGATCCATGCTCACTGCTGGAGCACCCTGAGCCTCCCAGATTCAGGGCTGAAGCCACCCCATAGAAGAAGGGGGAGACATCAGCAGGGTTGAGGAGAGCTTTATCTCTCCTTCTCAGCTAGCCATTACTCCCTTTCCCAAAGGCTGTTGCAGAGGTGGTCAGAAATGGCCACCTCAAAGAAGAACTCGACTGGACAAGATTGTGCAGGAGGAAGTTTAAAGGAGAAAGTTCAACTGACAGGGTTGAATGGAGAACATCTATTTAAGGCACTTGGAACCTGAATTTTAAAGACTAATACTATTCCTAAAAAAGATTTTAAGCTGCAAAATAGAAAAGGAAAGGAAACAAAATTGGCATTTTTTCCTCTAACACTGACAGTTTTAACTGATATGGAACATTAAGAAGAAGAGATTCGAATAAGAAATTGATACTAATCCACTTTCACATTAATAGGCTATTACTACCTGAAAATAAAGTGTTGAAGAGTTAAAAATGAGATTAAAAAAACAAAAAGAAGAAGCACAAGATGGAAGATGATCTTTTGGCTTCGTATTTCAATTTTTAGAAATGGAGATCTTGAACTATGAAAAACAACAAGAAATGTTGGCAGAACAAGAAGGGTGGGACAATAAAGAAGCCATCTTTAATGTCCAAGCAATTTTAAGCGGGGCAAAAAAGGGAAAGAGGGGAAAGGGAATTAAAAACTTAAGCAATGAAGCAACAACCAAAAAAAGAGAGTAATTTGAAAAGTAATCATAATATCAGGAAGAAGCAGAAGGGAGGATCACAGAAGGGAGAATCAGATAGAAAAGGGAATAAAAAGGGGAGGGAGAAGAAGAGAGGGAAGAGAGAAAGGAAAAGAAGCTACAAAAGACAGAAACAAGACATAGAGGTACAGGAAAAATGTACAATAATTAAAGGTTAAGCCTTTTTAAAATTAAACCTATTTAAAAGACACAGAGACAATGATTAAATTTAACTTAAGGAGATGATTCTGCAAGGGTGCATGGGATAGTATTGTTATATTAGAAATAGAAAAGGGTTAAAAATATGTTAGATGATTAAAGTGATAGAAAAAAATTCTATTGATGTGTAGTGGAATATTTGTTTTTAAAGAGAATAAGGCTCTCAATGATTTAAAAAGAACGTTTAAAAAAAACTGAAAAGAAACATGGAAGATTTTTATCAGTTCACAAGATGCAACCTGAATAAGAATAACAACTTTATGGACTACTGTTAATAACTATTGGTTTTTTATTTAAAGACAACAATAAGTAAAATATGAAATATAGATGATTAAAGTGAAAGAAACTGATATTACTAGGTAATGTTTGTTAAAAAAAAGTAGAAATGTAAAAGATTATTATTAATATTAATGGCAGAGCTGTACTTGAATAGAATAATTATTCCATTTACTATTGTTATACATATATACACAGATATATATACTTCTTTCTTTTGAGAATTAATGTGTATTTTAAGGGAATGTACCGAGCAGAATTTGATTCAAAATAGGTGTTTGTTATAAAATAGAGATTAGAAAATGAATGTTACAACTGTAAAGATGTAACTTAAATTTTTAAATAAGATTTGAAAAAAGATACAAATGGGCCACACTCCAGTCTAGTAATTACAGGAGAAAATTTGTTTTGTTTGAAAAGATAATATGAAATTGTAAACAGGACAGACAAAAGTATAAAAACCTTGATTAGAAAGATTTTAAAAAATAGAAAAAGATATTTAATTGAATTAAGAAAGGAATGAGATAATTTAAAATAAAGCTATAGGAAGTAAAGAAAGGGAAAAGCTATTGAAAAAATTGTGAAAATAGTTATAAGATGGATTAGAATGTATAAGATAAATATGTATTGAGTTTATGTCTGTATGGAGAAGTGATAATCCGGGGCCACGCTGTTCTCAAAAATATATATATATATTTTTATTAGGGGAGGAGCTGGCGTCACAATGACACTGCATGCAATCTTGGAGATCTGAGATTGCAGCTGGTATCTTTGCCCCTGAATGGTCCAAATGGACCTAAACTGTCCCAAAAAGATGGTGATAGTGAAGGGCATGATCCCTGTAGATCCCAGGGATATCGCAAAGTCCCTGATTGATCCAGGAGAAGCCCTTTTGTCAGTGGCAGAGAGGCAGCCACCAAAGCTGCTGAAGTTGGGACAGCTCCGAACGGAAGAGGTTTAAAGAGAAAGTGTGTCGGTCTGGTGAGAATTGTTCTTTTATTATTCTAAGACTTAAAAGGACTTTAAAGGACACCCTAAGGGGAAAAAAAATCCGTAAAAGTTTTGACAGAACTGAATAAGTGGCGGTTTTTAAACAGAAGTGTCAAAGTAAGGCTTTGCTTTATGTTTTTTTTTTTTTTTCATGGCTGGACTTCTATCATGATTCTGCATTTGCTAACTGGACTGGTTTTTTTCTCTATTTATATCTATTTTTTCTCTTCTTTTGACCTTGTAATATTTTAGGTTAGAGGCTCCCTTAAGTTATACATGTTTTTTAAAAAACTTTTATTATATTTTGTCCGGGAAAGGAGGGGGAGAGTGAGAGTAAAGAAACTTTGTAACATTGCTAACTTGAGGCTTGAAAATATCTCAGACAAAGCTGAGAAAGAAAGCTCTGAAATTCTTTTTCAAGGACATTGCTACGTGATAAGATAGAGGGAAGAGCATGGAAGCGTGTTACTGCAGGTGTTCTTCTGGATTTCTATCAACAATTGAAACTTGGTTTTGAAGTTTGGAGAGAGCTATGACAAGAGCCTTGGATAATTAAATAAAGTGCAGTGTGTCTTTTTTACTTTCTTAAGTTGGGTCACCCCCCCCCTTACCAGCTGTACTGTTCAATTTTTTCTTTTTAAAACCTTTATTTTTGTAATATTTTCATCTTTGCTTTGTATTTTAAAGGGAAAGCCTCAAAATTTTCTTTTTTCTTTTCCTTTCTTCTTTGGGATTTTTTGTTTTTTGATATGTTTTTTTTAATTTAAAAAGTCTCAATTGGATTAAGGTGTTGAAGAACCTAAAGAATTACTTTTAATTTTTTAAATCCTTTTTTACTTTTTCCTCTTTTTACACTTTTTTATTCTTCTCCCTCCTTTCTACCAAATTACTGATTGGATTAAGGTGAAGAATTTTTTTCTCCTTTTCTTTTTATTATTATTGGGTTTTTCTCTCTACCATTCTTATTTTTCATTTTGGATTATAATTGGCTATTTCATAATTGGATTAGGGTTTAGAAGAACCTGAAGATCCCAAATTGTTTAAAATGAGTAGGAAGTTTACAGCTTCTGGCTCCTCAACTTCTACTTCTGCCTCCCCACCATCTGGAGGACAATGTTCAATTCAGACAATGTTAAAGCAAGATAAAGATCAAGAAAGAGTGACTCTACAGATGATTATGCAAGGAATCCAAGACCTTAAAATAAAATCAGATACCATTGAAAAGAGAATAGAAAACATTGAGCAAAGAACAGAGAAAACTGATGAAAAGGTGGAGAATATTCAACAAATGATGGTAAAGTATGATGAGAGATTCCAAAAAATTGAAGAACATAATAAACAAAGAGACAAGAAGATTGGAGATATCAACATCAGATTAACAGTGGTTGAACAAGATAAAAGTGGGATATTAAAATGGGAGATGGACAGATCAGAATTCTATCTCAGATTTCAAAACATAGAGGAAGAAAAAAGACAAAATCTAACTGAGATAATGATAGAAATATTGGCTGAAGCTTTGGAAATAACAGAAAAGAAGATGATGGATGGAAATGAGGTATAACAAGTTTTTACAAGATATGCGATGAGAAATAACCTACTCTAAGAGAAGTTCACATCAGATTTACAAAAAAAGCCATTAAAACACAAATATTACAAGTGGTAAGAGAGAAAACATTGAAATACAAAGGCAAGGAGATTGTGGTTTTGAAGTAAATACCCACAAGAGTGAGAGAGATGAGAAGACAATATCGATTTTTGACTAAAATACTATGGAACAAAGAGGTGAATTATAGATGGCTAATCCCAGAAAGGTTAATGTTTACATGGCAAGAACAGAGATATAGAATTGACTCAATCGAGAAAGCAGAATTATTTTATGCAGAATTTTTTGGAAGGAGAGAGGAGGCAGAAAAAGAGATTTTATTAATTGAATTTCAAGATGACCAAATGGAGACTGAAAAAGAAGGTGCAGTAGGTGGATCGGTGGAGACTAAAGAACAGCATGAACCAAGATCTACGAGAGCTGCCAAACCTAATTATAAAGCATAATTATGGAAGAGAAAAAACTGATTACAATGAATATAAATGGACTTAATTCAGCTGTTAAAAGAAGGAATTTTTTCACAGATTAGAGAAACTAAAATTTGATATAATTTGTCTATAAGAAGTACATATTAAAAAACAATATGAACAATTGTTGATACAGCCAAAATTAGGGAAAAGAATTACTTCTTTGACTCAATGTAAGAAAAGAGGAGTGCTTTTATATATCAAAGAGACCATTTCAGCAAAATTGATTTATACTGATGAAGACGGAAGAGTATTAATGGTGGAAATAATGGACAATAATGCAAAAATACTCTTGATTGCAATTTACGCTCCGAATGATAAACAAGAAGAATTTTATAAAAAGTTACACATGAAAATAATTGAACTGGACTATGTCAATATAGTTATGATGGGAGATTTCAATGGAATTGTAGACAATAAACTGGACTATATAACAACAACAACAAAGCAAAATAGGAAGACTCTCCTCTTTTTTAAAATGATAGATGAAATAAATTTAAAAGATATATGGAGAGAAATAAATGTTAAAACCAAACAATACACTTTTTACTCAAATAGACATTTAACACGGTCCAGAATAGATATGATTTGCACTTAAACAGAATTAATATCTAATATTCAAGAAACAAATATCGAAACAAGTACTTGGGCAGACCACAATCCAATGACAATTAAATAGAAAGGACAAAAAAGAAGATCGAGATGGACATTAAATAATACTATTCTAAAGGAGAAGGATTTTATACAGCGGATGGAGAAAGAATTGGTTTTTTTCTTTGGAGAAAATAAAAAAGAAGATACTTCAATCCAAAATGTATGGGACACAATGAAGGCATATGCTAGAGACTTGCTAATAGACTACACAAGGAAAAGGAACATTAGGAAAAGGCAAGCCATGGAAGCTTTAGAAGATGAGTATAAAAGACTCGAAAAAGAACTACAGAAAACACCATAGAAAAAAGACATTAAGGTAAAACTGGATACAATTAAACATAAAATGAGTTTAATAGAGAAAGAAGAATTAGCACAGAAAATTAAAAGTGCTAAACAAAATTATTTTGAGGATGCAAACAAACCAGGTAGATGGTTAGCATACAAATTGAGAAAGGAAAAAGAATCAAGGAAAATACCGCAGTTAATAGATGATCAAGGTCAAGTTTGCCACGGCAATAAAGAGAAGAAGGAAATCATTCAAGACTTTTATGGGAAATTATATGAGCAAGAGAATATTGATGAGGAAAGAGTTAAACAGTATTTACAGAATGCTAATCTACCTAAGAAACCGAAAGCGACTGAAAAAATGTTAGAAAGCAATATAACTATGATGAAGTTAACTGAAGCACTTAAGAAACAAAATAATGGGAAGGCACCAGGCCCAGAAAGACTTCCGGCAGAATTCTATAAAACATTACAAGAATCGCTGAATCTTCCATTGCCTGAAGTCATGAATGAAGTTATGCAAAAGAAGAAGATACCAAAAACCTGGTCAGAAGCCTATATTACACTTATTCCAAAAGAAGAGACTGATTCATTACAAATTAATAATTATAGACCTATTTCTTTATTAAATGCAGATTATAAAATCTTTGCTTCAATATTGGCAGAGAGACTCAAAAAATATTTAAATAATTTTATTCATTCTGACCAAAATGGATTTCTGCCAAAGAGATAAATTAAAGATAATATGAGAGTAATATTGTACACTTTGGAATATTATGAGGCCCACCCCGAAAAACAATTGGCTTTGATATTTTTAGATGCACAAAAGGCATTTGATAACATGAACTGGAGATTCATGTTATTATTATTATTGGAACAGATGGGCTTTGCCAGAAAATTTATTCATTAGAGTAGAAATATCAGAGATGAAAAGAATATAAAAGGAATGAAAAATTTAAATTGCAAGCTTTTGCGGATGACTTGGCATTTATTTTAGAAGACCCTCTAGAAACAGCACGAAAACTATTGGAAAAGATAGAGGCATATGGCAAGGTGGCCAGCCTGAAAATAAATAAAGATAAGACAAAGATTTTGACAAAGAATATGTTACTAAGACAAAAAGAAGAATTGGCAGATGTATTAAAAATTCAAGTCACAAATAAGGTTAAGTACTTGGGGATGCATTTGACAGCAAGATGTAGTCCATTAAAAGAGAACAATTACATTCAACTTAAACAACAGATAGCACTAGACTTGATGAAATGGGAAAACCTACAATTGTTACTAATAGGGAGAATTTCAACAATCAAAATGAATATTTTACCCAGAATTCTATATTTGTTTCAAACAATACCAATTAGGCTTGGAAAGGACTACTTTGAAGATTTAAATAAAATTGTGTTGAAATATATATGGCAAGGTAAAAAAGTGAGAATAAAGTTAAAACTCTGACAAGATGCTAGAATTAGAGGAGGATTTGGTCTGCCTAATTGGGAGTTGTACTACCAAGTTACAAACCTGACATGGGTTAAGGAATGGATAACATTAAGAAATACTAGATTGTTGAGATTAGAAGGACATGATCTGTTGTTGGGGTGGCATGCCTTTTTATGGTATAAGGGAACTAAAATACAGGGTTATTTTAGAAAACATCATGTACGGGAGTTTCTGTGGTTAAATTGGGAGAAGATTAAAAGACAATGTTATTTGAAAATTCCAGTCTGGTTATCGACTATTGAAGCATTTTCTTATCCTATAACATATAAGAAGGAACAAACAGTTAGATATGGGGAAAATTTGAATGAAAAGGGTGAACTTAAATCGATGCAAAAACTAGAGGAACAAGGTATAAAGATGAATTGGTTTTCTTATGCGCAAATACATTCAAGGTATGAAAAAGACTTTAAAACAGGAGGTTTCTACAATAAATTGACTGATTTAGATAAGATTTTGACAGATACTGATGAAAAGGTGATTAAAAAATTGTATGGATATTTATTAGAAATTAAACTAGAAGAAGAACAAGTTAAAGAAACTATGATTGTTTGGGGGAAGAATTTTGGATATGGGATTGATCTAGAGAAATGGCAAAAATTGTGGTCTCAAAATTATAAAATGACAATGTCAACAGCATTTAAAAAAAAATTGTATAAGATGTTTTACAGGTGGCATTTTCCCCCGACAAGAATAGCAAGAATGTTCAAGAATAAATCTGAAAGATGTTGGAAATGTCATCAGATACCTGACTCATATTACCATATGTGGTGGACTTGTGCGTATGCAAAAAAATATTGGACTAAAATCCACACGTGGTTGGAAAAAATGACTAAAAAGCATATAGATTTAAAACCAGAGATATTTTTCTTGGGAATTCTACCTGATACATGCAGCAAAGATTTAAAATATTTGATTGTAAATGTATTAACAGCAGGTAGGATTGTATTTGCTAAAAATTGGAAAAATGAGAAAATACCATTTCAGGAGGAAATTATCAAGAAAATATTGGAATGTGCGGAAATGAGTAGATTGACATTTGAAAATAGAGAACAAGAGGATAAAAAATATTACAAAATTTGGGACCTTTTCTATGAATGGTTAGACAATAAAATATAGTAATAGTGTTAGGGATAACATTGTTCACCCTAACTGTTTTAGGTGAAATACTAACTATGAATCATAGTTAGTGTATGCAGCTTTAAATGTAAAATGGCAATTGTGGGTGTGGTTATGAAAACCATATAAAAGTAGCAAGGCTACAGCTTGCTCTCTCTCTCTCT
>BLBF01000026.1:7415053-7433371 GCA_015471245.1 Laticauda colubrina | reverse complement strand
GTTTAGCTTGTCTACCTAACCCTGGTTGGGGAACCCAGGCTTAACACATAGAATATGTAGAATTATAGAAAATAACAAATATATAAAGATGTATTTCTTTTTTTATTATTATTATTATTACATAAATAAAATGCTTTTAGGATAGATTTGGAAGGACTATATGAATTGTTATAAAATAAACTAAGTAAAGTATAGCTATCTCGCAAAGTATGAATGAACAAAATTATAGTCAAATGATTGATTAATAATAATACTAGGATATTCAATTCCTGATAATATGAGTTATTATGTAATGTAACTGTAATTGAGACTACGAAATCGATGCACAAAAAATTTGTAAACCAACCGACACACTGTTTGTACACTTATGGAAGAAAGTTGGATGTTTTTATGCTTTGTTTGTTTTTATTTGTCCTTAAAAATCAATAAAACTTAACCAAAAAAAAGATATTTTATTTTTATATTATGTGAAAATTTAAATAAAACTTTTATTTTTTTAAAAAAATAATATTGTGTAATTGGAAATATTGTGTTTGTAACTGTGTATAGTATATACATTATAAGAGGCTAACTCAGGGGAGAAAATTGTGCTTCAGCTGGGAGTTTGACAGCTCTGAGCTAGAATTTCCAAAATCCTGGTGGAGCCTTCAGTTGAAAATTGAGAACTGCAAGAGATGCAATTCCAACTCTTGCCAACAGGGCCACACATTATTGAAACCACTGAAATACACTGCTCAAAAAAATAAAGGGTACAGTTAAACTACACAGTGTAACTCCAAGTCAATCACACTTCTATGAAATCAAACTGTCCACTTAGGTAGCAACACTGATTGACAATCAATTTCACATGCTGTTGTGCAAATGGAATAGACAACAGATGGAAAGCATAGGCAGTTAGCAAGACATCCCCAATAAAGGAGTGGTTCAGCAGGTGTTGACCACAGACCACTTCTCAATTCCTATGCTTTCTGGCTGATAGTTTGGTCACTTTTGAATGCTGGCGGTGCTTTCACTCTAGTGGTAGCATGAGACGGAATCTATAACACACACAAATGGCTCAGGTAGTATAGCTCATCCAGGATGGCACATCAATGCGAGCTGTGGCAAGAAGGTTTGCTGTGTCTGTCAGTGTAGTGTCCAGAGCATGGAGGCGCGACCAGGAGATGTGGAGGAGGATGTACAAGGGCAACAACCCAGCATCAGGACCACTACCTCCACCTTTGTGCAATGAGGAACAGAAGGAGCACTTCCAGAGCCCTGCAAAAAGACCTCCAGCGGGCCATAAATGTGCATGTGACTGCTCAAATGGTCAGAAACAGACTCCATGAGATTGGTATGAGGGTCCTATGTCCACAGGTGGGGGTTGTGCTTGCAGCCCAACACTATGCAGGACATTTGGCGCTTGCCAGAGAACACCAAGATTGGCAAATTCACCACTGGTGCCCTGTGCTCTTCACAGATGAAATCAGGTTCACATTGAGCACATGTGACAGACGGACAGGGTCTGGAGACACCGTGGAGAATGTTCTGCTTCCTGAAACATCCTCCAGCATTACCAGTTTGGCAGTGAGTCAGTAATGGTGTGGGGTGGCATTTCTTTAAGGGGCCGCAAAGCCCTCCATGTGCTTGCCAGAGGTAATCTGACTGCTACCAAGATAAGATTCTCAGACCGCTTGTGAGACCATATGCTGGTGCAGTTGGCCCTAGGTTCCTCCTAATGCACAACAATTCTAGACCTCATGTGGCTGGAGTGTGTCAGCAGTTCCTGCAAGATGAAGGCATTGATGCTATGGACTGGCCTGCCTGTTCCCCAGACCTAAATCCAATTGAGCACATCTGGGTTATCCTGTCTCGCTCTATCCACCAACGCCATGTTGCACCACAGACTGTGCAGGAGTTGGGGGATGCTTAGTCCAGGGGTGGGAGGAGATCCCTCAGGAGACCATTTGCCACCTCATCAGGAGCATGCCCAGGCATTGTAGGGAGGTCATACAGGCATGTGGAGGCCACACACACTACGGAGCCTCATTTTGACTTGTTTTAAGGACATTACATCAAAGTTGCATCAGCCTGTAGTGTTTTTTTCCATTTTAATTTTGAGTGTAACTCCAAATCCAGACTTCCATGGGTTTCTAAATTTGATTTCCATTGATAATTTTTATGTGATTTTGTTGTCAGCACATTCAACTATGTAATGAATAAAGTATTTAATAAGAATATTTCATTCATTCAGATTTAGGATGTCTTATTTTTGTGTTCCCTTTATTTTTTTCAGCAGTGTATATTTCATAAACTTGTGACTGGGGTTCACCACCAGTACCACCACATTCAATCTCGTGCCTTTCCTGGCCATGAAAATATCAATTTGGCCAAAGACAACAGAAAGAAACCAGGGACAGGCAAAACATACAATCTATAAGATATTGCAAAACAAACATGGGCCTATGTTCTGGCAATAGAAACTGAAGGCAGTCAAATTGAAATCTATGTAGAAAGCAGCCTAAATATTCTTTCCCAGCAATGCATCAAGGCCACAACTTTTCATGGCTCCTGCTTTCTCTACCATATTTACTTATTTTGGGGGATTGGATGGGAAATTCCAGTAAAAAGGACAGCTAGTTCTTAGAAATAATTGTTGTTTCTAAGAATGTTTCTGTAGCCTTCAGCATGAGAGGCAATGTTCATAACCATTAAACTCTTTCAGCACTGCTGTTCAAGTGATGCTCTAAAAAAACATTAGGAATAAGGAAACTGTTTACTTCATTGAAGAGGCATTCCTTTCTCTAGAAGTAAGTACTGCTTGTATTACCTCATACATAAGAAAATTGGCCCAGCAAAACAGACAGAAACACTTGAACTGTCATAAGGAATAAATAATGTAAAAATTACATTAGGAAAACACACCTAAAAGTCATATTTACACTGAATAGATGGTGAATGCAGGACAAACCTGTTAAATTTCTCCTGCAAATAACATTTGGTAGCCTATTTTTCATTGTATTGTGAATATATATATATGTGATGTTTAGCTTCCTTCGGGTATTATCCCACGTCATTGTAGTGTCGTTAAAGTTGTAGCAACGTTTCAGCAGAATCTCATCTGCCATCCTCAGGCTTCTGTATAGAGTTAGTTCCTGGTTTCAAATTTGAGGCTGGTCCATTCTGATCGGCTGGGAGCCTGGATCTGTGTTCATTGGACTTGGAGTTTGATTGATTGGTGTATCTGGTTTCTTCTGTCTGTTTTGTGGCTTTGATTGACTGGCAACACTCTGTTCTTGTGTTGGAGGCTTTCAGTGCAGCTTGGCTCCGTGTGAAGGGACGACTGCTCTTCATTAGCAAGCTGCTCTTCATTAGCAAGCTGGGTTTCACCTGGGTGCCTGGTGGGGGGGTGTTTGGGTTGGAGCTATCAGAGGGAGTCTGTTTTTGCCCAGGTGTTTGTCTGGCTTGTGGCATGGAGATCTTTCTATTTGAGAGTGCAGGCTTCCAAATGATTGACAGTTTGCTGGAATCATCACTTCTATTCATGCTGTCAGGTCTTTTTTCAATCTCTATAGCTTCTCTGATGATTCTGTGGCTGGGGTTTTCTATAGTGGCTAGGGTTTTAGTGCCATTGAAGTTGATGTTGTGACCTGTGGTTTTCATGTGTTGGACTAGTGAGGAGGTGTGTTCCGCTTTTTTACTGCATTTTTGTGTTCATCTAGGCAGGTACTTATTCTTCTATTGGTCTGTCCAATGTATGTGGCCGGGCATGATGTACAGGGAATTTCGTATATGCCTTGGTTTTCCAGGTCAATTTTGTCTTTGGGGTTCCTCAGGATGGCTGCTATTTTTTTGTCTGTTTTGAAGGCAGTCTTGATGTGATGCCTGTGTAGTAACTTACTGATTTTATCTGTAGTACCTCTTATGTAGGGCAGGACAGCTGTTCCATAGATCTGTTGATCTTCTAGGTCTCTGTTATGTCTTGGTGTGTTTTTGTGGATCAAGTTGGTGATTTTGTTTTGGTGGAAGCCATTGGCTGTCAATACTTCAGTCAGGGTGCATAGTTCAGTCTTTATATGTGTCTTATCTGCCAGGCGTTTGGTTCTGGTAATTAGTGTTTTCGCTACGGAATTTATCTGTGCTGGGTGGTGGTGGGATTGGGCGTTGAGGTAGCGGTTGGTGTGTGTTTTCTTTTGGTATATGGTATATCAGTGTGCCATCTGTTCTTTTGTAGATTAGTACATCTAGGAATGGTAGTTGTTTGTTTATTTCCGTTTCCATGGTGAACTTGATTTTGGGGTGTGTGTTGTTTAGGTGTGTTAGGAAATTGTTTAGGTTTTCTTTTCCATGGGGCCAAATCACAAATGTGTCATCAATGTATCTTAGCCATAATTTGGGTTTGTGGGTGGCATTAGCCAGGGCTCTGGATTCGAATTCTTCCATGAACAGGTTTGCAATGAAGGTTGACAGTGGTGATCCCATAGGGGCTCCTTCAATTTGCTTGTATCTTTGTCCTTTGTATATGAAATATGTGTTCACTCAAGTCCCAATAAAAGAAACTCTTGAAATCATCAAAAATAAATACCAACCAGCTAAAGACCTCATGGAACTAACAGAACACTGCCTAACCAACACATATTTCATATACAAAGGACAAAGATACAAGCAAATTGAAGGAGCCTCTATGGGATCACCACTGTCACCCGTCATTGCAAACCTGTTCATGGAAAAATTCGAATCCAGAGCCCTGAGCATTAAAGCAATCATTTTATAAACTAATTTGTAAAATTTATTATGAAGCACTCCAGAATTTATCTAATGCATTTAAAAAAAATATTAAAAAGACATGTCAGAGATAAGTTGCTTTGTGTTCAGACAGTATATATATATATATATATATATATATATATATATATATATATATATAAACAATATATGAATAACAATATATGAATAACAATATATGAATAACAATATATGAATAACAATATATGAATAAAAATATATGAAATTGTTGTGTGGGAGAAGTGTGTGTGAGAGAGAAAGAAAAAAAAAGAGAGAGAGAGGAATGAGAGAGAGGACAAGAAGGAGGGAAACTATTCTTGACTTCCCCAAGAATAGTGTGAAATGTTGCAAAGATGTTTCTTCATAAATATATGGCATCCTTTTTGCTCCTTTCCCTCATTATAATTGTTTGGTATCCTTACAGTAAAATCAGAACTGGTGGTTTCAGTGAAATTGTTCAATTTGCTTTGGTTTTATGCCATGCACTTATGCAAAGTAATTGCAACAATTTTCTATTTAAGAGGCATCTGCTTTGTTACGTTTGTGTTGTCTCTGTTGGAAGAAATGTTCAGCTGAGTTCCAAGTGGAAAGAAAGACACTGAAAACATGGTGAATGCTTGGAAAGATAGTTCAATGGTGGACAGGACCACATTGAGGTCCTGGGCAAAAAAATTTAAAAACCAGGCAACCCTAAATGGAATTGGCTAAAGTTCAAATAATACTTTATGGAAGGCTTCTTTGTTTTCAAATGGTCCATCAATATTTCCCTAAATAATATCAAAAGGCAATTTATATATTATTTTGGGAAGTATTTTCTAACAGGTTGCTACAAAGTATTATAAAAGCATGTAAGGCCTACAGCTAATTATTCCTTAACTAATCTTATAGCCAGGAGAGAAAATTATTATTAACTACAATGAAGCAACCAAGCGTACATGAGCTAAAATATAATAAAAAGTACCTGTTCTTTATCAACGTTAAATTAGTCAATTTATTTTAAAAATAATTAGAACTGTGTTGTTGGGAATTAGTCAATTTATTTTAAAAATAATTAGAACTGTGTTGTATAAGCAACAGGGAACAGCATTCATGGGGAATGCCTTGAATATATGAATTAATTGTTAAATACATTCAGTAATGACATGTCTTCAGAACTGAATGTCTGTGGAGATTCTAGTCATCCAGATCATGGCTGTCTCAAAGGCGCTTTTTCAAGAAGCAACTGGACTTTCTGTTTTTTCTTTAAAGATATTTCACTTCTCATCCAAGAAGCGAAACGTCTTCAAAGAAAAAAACTGAAAGTCCAGTTGCCTCTTGAAAAAGCACCCTTGGTAAAAATTGAACAATTCCCTACTATGAAATTTCTGCTGTTTCACTTTCATGCAATAGAATAAGAGGATAAGCAACATGGCCTACTATATTACATTATACTCAGTGGTGGGATTAAAAAAAAAATTACTACCACTTCTGTGGTAGGCCTGGTGTGGCTTGGTGGACATGGCTTGGTAGGCATAGCAGGGGAAGGATACTCAAAAATCTCAATTCCCACCCATTCCAGGGGAAGGATACTGCAAAATCCCATTCCCTCCCCACCCCACTAATCTGCTTTCTAGCTCCCTTCTCCTGTACAGGGCAACAAAAGAAGAACCAGCTGATCAGCTGGGACTCAGGAGGCAGAGAATAGATAGGGTGGGGCCAATGAGAGGTGGTATTTGATGGTTCTCTGAACGGCTCAAAATTTGCACTACTGGTTCACCAGAACTGGTTAGAACCTGCTGAATACCACCTCTGATTATATGGTATCTTTTATAGAGATTAATATGTTTCATTTAAAAAAATTATCAGGTAGAGAAAATGATTAGTAACCTGGTTTTTTTTTTACTCTTTGACCAAAAGGCAATTTTACCCATAATGTGAACACATTTTGTTTAACAGCTACAAGGGTAACAAATCTGGTACTGCTGAGATTTTAAAATGTAAACATGTTTTAATCTTTACATAGATTATTTTTGTTGCCTTAGCAGCAGCCAGAAGTACTGAAACAGACACAGCTTCCCCAAATTTCATTTCCTTAAAAGTCACGAGTTCCAGATTTTGGACATATTCTGTAATTTAGCCCATTTGACATACCTTGGTTCAAAAATATTGTCTTATGTTACATCCAGTTAATGTAAATTACAATCAGAGTTTTAGGAGTATATAGATATAATATACAGACAGAGAACCAATTTGGTCTAGTATAGCGGTGTCAAACACAAGGCCCACAGGCTGGATCTGGCCTGTGGATTGCTTAGATCTGGCCTGTAAAGCCACCCTGGAAACAGTGGACCACCTCGCAGTGCCTCTGCCAGCAAAAATGAACCCCAGCTCCATCCGGGCCACCACAGGTGCCCCTAATATGAGTAATATTGAGCTGACCATGCCCACCCTGGTCACATACACCCTCGAGCTCAAACACAACCCTGATGCAGCTCTCAATGAAATTAAGTTTGACACCCCTGGTCTAGTGGTTAAGGCAGCAGAATATAAAGTAGAATAGTTCTAATCTCATTTGAGCCATGAAAGCCAGCTAGGTAACTTTGGGCTAGTTAGTCTCTCTTAGCCCAATTCACCTTATAGGGTTATTGTTGTGGGAAAAATAGAAAGAGGGGTATGTTATTTATGTCCACCATCTTGAGTTATTTGTCCACCATCTTGAGTTATTTGTAAAAATAATAAAGGCAGGACACAAGTTCTAATTTGTAAAATTAATAAAGGCAGACACAAATAATTAAAGTTACTGGTTTCCTTTGCAGATGAATCAACATATGTTCAAATAACCATTCTATTATAAAATACTTACTCAAAGAATATTTAAGACAAATAAATAGCTTCTGCTATGATATTTGCTTTTAACCAATATACTATTGCTTTTCCTTGTTTGTAATAATTATAGTAACATATTTCCACTGTACTATAAAATGTGGAATAAAGTCTTCCCTCTTTAATTCAGCTTTCTTTTTTATTGTGGCATGTATTGCAAATACCACTAAAAAAGCGCATGGGTGAGTATTGTCTTTCTTGAAAACATTTTTGTTCATGTACAATGTTTCCCAAATCTCAACAATTATCATTAATCATTGATAAGTACAGTTACTATTTATCACTATATCATTTATTCTATTAAATTCCATGGTTTTCTAAATATTTAATCAATACTATGTAGTTATTTATGTCTTTATAATATTTCATACTTTTCCACTGTGATCACTAGTATAACTCTGAGTATAACACTTGAAATATGTTTGAAGAAATGGGAAGAGTAAGAATTAATTTATGATAAATGGTATGTTCTCCATTATAGTCTTCAGATCATCTTCTGAAGGCATCATCAGTTTAAGAAAACTGTAAGACAAACGAATATTCATCACAATATCCTATTTCACTTGACACCATTCTACTTTATCATATTATTTGTTCTTGGTTGGGCTATTACTAATAAAGGGATGTGGGTATATGTTACAATATTACTGTCTCAGAATAATATCTTTCAGTTTGACTACAGTATATGCAATAACTGTTAGCATGGTAATGCAATGAGATACATCAATATTTTCAGAAGGGTTTTACTTAATGCAACACTGGAAGCTGTCTAGTTTCTTTAAGAAATTGAAGTCATTTTGAAGTTCTTCCTTTTGTTGTAAAAATTACAGGTTTTGTGTCAGTTTGATTGGAAGCTCAGCGGGTGATATTGTATAGATTGGCTGCACTCAGCAGCAGGAGGCTACTTGTCCCATTCAGAGTTTCTCAGGAATGTAGTTAAGAAAGACAGGTTCTCTTATTCCAAAACAATTTAAAGTTTTGTCTTTCAGAACTTTCTATATAATGCCTTAAAAGCTTTTGGTATGAATCTCTATGGATTTAACTTAAAAAGACATAAAGAAGAAAAATGAAAAAATCAATCATGAATCACATATGCTTATTTTTTCTTTGCCATCTGTATAATAAATAATTTTTTTTTTTAAAAAAAAATAATGAACGAAAGCTAAAGACATTCACTGATACCTATATTCATACACTCTGGTGCTCCTATAGCTACAAAATCTTTCCTTTTCTTCTCTAAAAGAAACACTTCATAATCTTTAACACATAATTTATCTACACATAAAAATGGAAAAATCTGCAGGTTGCTTAAGATGAATCAAATGTTAATTTGATCAATTAGAATATGCAAACATATCCTCCAAAACATTTTTAGTGTTGTAAGATAGCATATTTTGGCTTCAGACATTTTATCCAAAGGAATCTTGACATTACCCTTACATTTCTTTTATTTGAGACCGGGGTCACCAACCTTTTGGACCTCAGGGACCACCAAACTCATAATTTTAGATCCCAGGGACCACAAACTGGTTCTGTGGGCATGGCCTAATTTGTGGATGTGGCTTAGTGGTCATGTGACTGGCTGGGCATGGCTTCTATGTAAATATTATAAATATTTACATAAATATTGAATTTTTCATTAAAAAAAGCAACTTTTACCCAAAATCACGCAAAGCAAGCAGACAGATTGAGTTGCTCACAGAATCATAGATTCATTCAGAAATCTATCTGCCATTGGCTAGCTGAGCCTGTCAAATAAAATTTGCTTGCAAGCAAGCTCACAAAATTAACTCACAACATACCATGTGTGTAAATATTCAATTTTTTATAAAAGAAAGAGCAACTTTTACCCCAAATCAGGCAAAGCAGGCAGATTGAGTTGCTCACAGAATCATTCAGTGATCTATCTATCTGCCATCGGCTAGCTCAGCCTCTCAAATTTGCTTGCCATGAGACTGCACTGAATTTGCTTGCAAGCAAAACTTCAGTCCTAAGGGAGGTTTGGTTGTACTTAAAAGCAGAGCCAAAGATCTAAAGACTAGCTAGAAAGTAAGAAATCCAACCATTTCCTGCTCTATATCTAATCTAAATCTCCTGCACAGCAGAACACCTGATGGGGGAAAAGGAAAAATAGAAATTTAGCAGGCAAGTTTGCAGGGTAAGGAGTGATGGGTGGGGAGGGTTCCCGCAGGCCATGTGGGCGGTGCATCCTTGTGTTCCTGAACAGCCTGGATGAATTGCTTTGGGGGAGTGCTCTGGTTCTCTGCGGCCCACCAAAATTTTCTCACGGCCCACCGATTGGCAACCGCTGTTCTAGACAGATGTTGGTCCTATTTTACTCCATTTCCTTTCTTTAATTCTGGGTTTTATTTTGCTTTGTTTCCTTTTCTCATGAGAAATATGATGTTTTGCTGGGAAAAGGACATCCACTATGTTTCACAATTTCATCTTTAGAACTATGGAATTTATTTCTCTTAAGCTACGCATCTAAGAGATGATTACTATCAAAATTGGCATGGCATACAAAAATGTTGAAACCAGTTGTATCTTTAGAACCTGAAGTGATATTGTTGACATATGTTAATCAGAATCTGGTCATTAGCTTTATATTGATTTTACTGCCCTGTAGAGCTTCAAATTCAATGATAATCACTAATAATGGTGCATGTAATCAATTTTTCCTTTGGTGCTAATCAGCAAACTTTACTTGTCATCTCTGATAAAATGTATACCAATGTATTCAAAAATAAGTTTACATAATACAGTATATGAAAAGAAATGTAATACATGCTTATATTTTCAAAACAACAATGAACAATTTGCAAAGTTATAAGTGTTAAACAACATCCACATTGTAAATTTAGAAATAAGATGTATTTTTAAGTAATGATCAATGTTATGCAACTATAACATAAATATTAGCAGAATTAAATAGTCCTTATTGCTGGAGAGACATTCAGAGAATCAAGGAAGTGTCAAACAGGGAATTGATCTGAAATCTCTATGGAGACACAAAAGCAAATTCCAACTCTCCTTGAATGCTGGTAAACCTTATCTAGTCTGGCCCAAATGTAAAGTAGTATGTGAGAAGATTCATTCCCGTATTATAGGATAGGCATGAAAAATAAAATAGCAATTGAACTCTTCATGTGTGGATTTTTATTGTTTGTTCTTGACAAAATGCAAACCATAACATTTTCATAGTGTCTGGCTTGTCCCAATTTCATTGGATTATTTCATACATTTTAATTTTAGCAATATGATTTTCTATCAAGAGTTTTTTATAATTTAGTAGTACATACATATTGGGTAATATATAGATATATCAAGTGAAAGGATCTTAAATATCAATTGTTGGTTTAATGTGAGATAATTGTCATTACTATTCATTTTGCATGATTTCTATTTAATACAACTTAATACAGATAATATAAAATATTAGTTTTGCTTCAAATATATATTTGTATGTATAAGTTTACATTAGTCTACATATTTATAAATGCAGTTATCCACAATTGAGATACATGTTCCTGCATTGGGCATGTTTCTTAATTTCAATATGTAGCATGATTTAAGATTTTAGGAAGTCCATTAATGTATAATTGGAATGCCTGAATTTTCTCCTAAAAGACTGATAATTGGGATTTATAAGAGGAGGAACATGCTAAAGGATATGATTAGAGTTTCTAGTTGCAAGGACATTCGGCAAAGTCAGTCTGAAATAAAATGAGAAAAAGTGGTTCAAAGTAGTATTTTGCCTACAGTGATACTGAAACATTTCTCTGAGCATATTCTCCCTCACAGAATTGTGAGGATAAACGAAAGAAGGTGATGAAGGTTTTTGCGAGTCATGCTATTCCATCTGGAAAAGACACGCGGTAGACCGGGTTCCAACAAATAACTCTTTATTAGTTAACAGCAAACAGTAATGGAACATTGGCTCAATACGTGGCAGCCCTTTATATAGAGGCTTGTCTGCCTGCTTGTAGCCAATGACATTCTTTTAACTTTGCCACCTTTGAGTGGCTCCTTGGATTGGTTCCTAATGAACCAATCCTTTACTGGCCTTTCTGGCCAATCAGAAGAGACTACTTGGAACCTTCCAAGTTATACAGAACACCCCTCCCCCTTTAGTTCAGTCCTACGTGAGTGATGTACTCGCGCAGGTACGTGGGGCTTCTTCTGGTCCTAGTTGACCTGCCTGGCTCATTCTCGCCTAGGACTTCAAGCGGTTCAGTCAGGATCGCTGTCTCTCCAGCTCGTCTCCATGGAACCGCCTGGAAGGGTGAGTCAGCATTGCCGCTACCGCTTGAGTTGCTTAGGCTGGGGGTTTTTCCGCTCCCTCCTGGTTCAACCAGGCTGGTTGAGCTGGCCTGGCTGGCCCCTTCCAGGACAGCTTCCCTTTTGCTTGGACTATCTCCGATGGTTTCATCTAACCCTAAGTGCTCTTTTTGGTTGGTTAGATGTTCTACATTTAATTTCAATGGTTCATTTTCACACACTTTTGCATTTGTTTGTGTCCCCCCCCCCTTGGTTTTGTTTTCATCAATTTTTATAATTTGAGGTTGCACTGTCGTTTTACACTTGATGTTTCGGGAATGAAGCTGGTCTATGTGCCGCTTCCATTCTCTTCCATCATCCATGGTTAGTCGGTAGGACCGGGGACCTGTTATTTATGTGATAGTGGCTGGAAGCCAGAGACGGTCCCCAGTAAAATTCTTTGCATAGACTTGGTCACCGATTTCAAAAGTGCGATATCGGCTGGACAAGTTGGGGAGTTTCTCACAAGTGTAATTTGGGTGCAGTCTGTCTAAATGGGATCTGAGTTTCCTCCCCATTAACAGTTCTGCTGGGCTCTTGTTTGTTGTACTACTGGGAGTGATGTGTTGTAGTGTAAGTAAGCAGTTCAGCTTGTCTTGGACATCCCCACGGTCCATTTTTTCTAGGCCTTCTTTAGTAAACCTGACCATTCATTCAGCCCTACCATTCGCCGCTGGGTGGGCCAGCGTGGTTAATGCATGGTGTATACCCAGGGATACTAAGTACTGTTTGAATTGTATAGCCGTTAATTGTGGCCTGTTGTCAGATACCAATATATCAGGTAAACCATGAGTTGCAAACAATTTGTCAGTTGTTGTGGATGACATAACTATAACCTCCAACCAATTTGAATATGCATCTATGACTATTAAGAACATGTTGCCCCTGGTTGGCCCTGCAAAATCAATATGGATTTGAGACCAAGGGCCTCGTGGGGTCTCCCAGTCCCTTATGGGCGCTTGCGGTGGTGTGGGTCTAGCTCTCTGACACTTATGGCATGTTGCAACCCAGCATTCAATATCCTTGTCTATACCAGGCCACTAGACATAGCTCCTGGCCAGGCTTTTCATTTTTACTATGCCTGGGTGGCCCTCATGTAGCATACCTAACACCTCTTCCTGCAGTCTGGATGGAATTACCACCCGATCTCCACACAATAAACACCCCTTTTGTATTGACAGTTCAGTTTGTCTAGTCCAAAAAGGTTTAAAACCTTCAGTCTTTTGGCTTTCTGGCCAGCCTTTACCTACCCAAGTCAAAACGCGGGCAGTCACTGGGTCTTTTGCCGTGGCTCTGGCGACATCATTTGCAGACAATGGAAGTTCAGGGCAAGTCTCTACTTGTAGGGCAGTGGTGGTTGGAGCCGGGTCATCTTCTATGGTTGGTAATGGTGCTCGGCTTAAAGCGTCTGCATGGGTGATTTGTTTCCGGGTCGATGCAGCAAGGTATATGAATAGGTGGCCAGGAATTCTGACCACCTAGTCATCCATGGGGATAGAATTGTTCCCCGCCAAAATCCCCAGTAATGGTTTATGGTCAGTCACAATGGAAAATGTCCTCCCATAGAGGTATTCATGAAAACGTTTAACTCCGGCAATAATAGCTATAGCTAGCTGGCTATAGTTGCATTCCGCTTGGAGAGCGTTTTCGAGTAAAAGGTGATGGGTGCCTCTCTCCCGTCAGGTAATTGGTGGCTCAGGATGGCACCGACTCCAAAAGGTGAGGCGTCACAGGTTACCATCAAGGGAAATGTATTACTAAACTGAATAAGGACGGTGTCTGAGGTTAATAAGACTTTTATGCTTTGGAATGCTTTTTGTTCTTTATGACCCCAAGTCCAGACAGTTTTTTTATCCAGCAAACAGTATAATGGTTCTGCTATCATTACTTTGTGGGGGAGGAATACGCTATAAAAGTTGATCAGACCCAAGAATGCCTGTAAGTCCTTTTTATTTTTTGGCTTGGGTGCGTCTTTAATCGCTTTGACTTTTTTGTCTGTTGAGTGAATACCCTGTTCGTCAATTAAATACCTTAAAATTTCGACACGATCGGTAGCCAGGCAACATTTTTCCTTTTTTACTTTTAGGCCGGATTCTCTAAATTTGGTTAGCACTTCTCTTAGTCTTGTTTCTAATTGGGTTGTGTTTTTTTCTGAAATTAGGATGTCATCAAAGTATGGAACGACCCCTTTTATCCCATTTAATAAGCATTCCATGAGGCTTTGGGAAATGCCTGGGGCAATTCTTACTCCGAAATGAAGCTTGTTACATTTGAATGCCCCTCTATGTGTTACTATTGTTTGTGCTTCAGCCATTATTGGGTCTACTGGAAGCTGCTGATATGCCTGAGCCAAATCGAGTGTCACAAAAAATTTTCCTCCCCCAAGTGAGTGCAGTAAGTGCTGTATGACTGGTACCGGGTATGCACTTTGCTGTAGCACATGGTTCAGGGTAGCTTTGTAGTCTCCGCAGATGCACACAGACCCGTCAGGTTTTACAGTTGTTACTATAGTAGTCTCCCACCTAGCATGGTCAATTGGTTCTATGACCCCTTGTGCAATCAGTTTGTTTAATTGCTCATCTATTTTGGGCTTTAATGCAAAGGGGACTCATCTGGCTTTTAACCTTCTTGGTGCTATCTGGGGATCTAAGCAAAAGGAAATTGGGGTCCCCTGGTACCTGCCTAGAGTGCTGTCGAAGACGTCCTGGAATTTCTGTAGCAGGTTCTCTTCCCAATCGCTTGCGGCTATTCGGCTTACTCCGGCCATCCCGATGCCCAATGGTGCGAACCATTCGATGCCCAGGAGGCTGGGACAGTCTCGGTCGACTATAGTCAGCGGCAGGACTTTGGCGTGTTGTTTGTAAGTGACTTTGAAGTGTCCTAGACCTACCACGGGAATTCTATTTCCCTGGTAGTCTTTGAGAATTAATTTTTGTTTCTTGAGTTCTTTTTGTTTTATGTTTGGAACCAACCACCTGACTGTGTTCCAAGACACCATTGATAGGAAGGATCCTGAATCTACCTCCATTTCACAGGGGCTTCCTTCAATGGTCACTACAATTTTGACTTTTCTCCTGCTTTCCGTCTGTGCACTTCCGATAATGACAGTCTGGTGAGTTTTTTCTCGGTTGCTGGTTCCCTTGCTGCGCTCCCATTTTCTATTGGCTTGCCTCGGGTCAGTTCTTTATGGGGAATTACCATGTCTGCTAGGACTGCTGTTCTCATGGTTGCAGCAGACTCTTTCGATGTGTCCCCTCTTCTTGCAAGCCCAACAGATGGCATCAAGGAACCTACACTCGGCTCGGGGTGGTTTCCTCCGCAGTCAGCGCATTCCCGCCAATTTCTTCTTCTTTTACACCTATTTTGGTTTGCGTACAGGTGATGGACCTCATCGTCATCTTCTTCTGTTTCTGATGATTCGTCTAGGTCTTCATGGTGTGTGGTTGTGGCAGCTTGCTTCTTTCCCCTGGGTAGGGTCGTCGTGTCAGTATTGGCATTCATCAGTTTCATTGTGGCCGCTGATTTCTTCGCGGCTTCTGTGGTGGTGGCTTCCATGATTTCTTCTGCCATAGTTATGCTAGGTCTGTTTAATAGTTTGCTTTGTAAAGTAGAGTCGTTCAGACCTAACATGACACGATCTCGCATGGCCTCATCCATACTCTGGAACTCGCAGGCTCCTCCCAGATGGCGGAGAGCTGCCACAAAATCTGCAATGGTCTCATCTTCCCTCTGGTCTCTTTTATAAAACTCATGTCTCTTAATAAGATTTGAGACAACCGGCCTTTAGCATTCGGTTAAATTCAGACTAGGTCATCTGTTTCATGTCTCTGGGCTTTGCCAATGCCTTTGCCATTTTGAACATGGCTGGCCCACAGTGTGTTAGGAAGACAGCCCTCTTTCGCTGATCCAAAATTTCCTCCATTTAGTTGTTCTCCAGAAACATCAGGAAGCGATCGATATAAGACTCCCAATCTTCTTCATTGGGGTTAAAAGGTGTGGGCGGCATGTTGTTAGCAGCCATTTCGTCTAATGTGGTTGTTTTCTCGCCGTGTGCTCGGTCTCCGCTTTAGGATGATCCCACCTTCGCTGCCAGTGTTCCATCCGGAAAAGACACGTGGTAGACCGGGTTCCAACAAATAACTCTTTATTAGTTAACAGCAAACGTTTATTAGTTAACAGAACATTGGCTCAAGCTGCGACAGTCCTTTATATAGAGGCTTGCCTGCCGGCTTGTTGCCAATGACATTCTTTTAACTTTGCCGCCTTTGAGCAGCTCCTTGGATTGGTTCCTAATGAACCAATCCTTTACTGGCCTTTCTAGCCAACCAGAAGAGACTACTTGAAACCTTCCAAGTTATACAGAACACATGCCATAATTTGAAAAAAGACCTATATCAAAATAGAAAATATAAAACTTTTAAAAAGTTATATTCTCCAGCTAGAAATAGTCAAATGCTTATAACTTAGGAGTAACCTTGTTATATTAAAGCAAATGTCATTTCACTCACCATCTGTTTATAAAGCATTTCCAAAACCTGCTCCATATTATTCAGAAGCAAGCATTTACTGGATATAGCAGAGCTCATTTCCACAAATTATGACAAAACTTTTCATCCACTCCACAATGGAATGCTACTAGGAAGTAGTTATCTCTTTGAACTTGATGGGAAAAAAATGCAATGGTAGGTAGGGTGTATCGGCAAAATAGTGAGCATCTTCTGGCATTTACACACACACACATTCATATTCATACACACATATACATACATATATACATTCATACACACACACATACATACTCCATAATCTGAAAACTGGATGATTCATTTTTGCTGCTGGTTAAATTCCCTCTATTTGAATTTAAATTATTTAGCAAAATCTACATACTTTCACTATTATGGTGTTTACATTGTATGCGTGTTGTGTGTGTTGTTATTTCTGGTCCAGCCTCACTAATTTCTACTTCATCTGAATGCACACTCTCCATATTATCTTTTACTAGAGTGGACAAGCATGTTCTTTTATTATTTATAAAGTTATAATATTTTGTTATTATTCTGGAATGATGTAAACAAAAAAAATTATTTTGCATTTGGGCATAATTAATACTGACAAAAAATTAGAAGTATTAGATTTAGCACTCTGTTCCCTGAAGCAAATGATCAACCTGGCTTCAAGGAAGGAAGAACTACAATAGTCTGCTATTTGATTCTGTACCATTTGCAGATCAATACATATGAAGTACCGATTTACAACTAAATATAGCTTTTTTTATTGCAAAGAACTCTTTGATTTTTCTTACAAGAACACTTATGGAACAAGCTCAAAAATTCTAATGGGTTTTTTTTGTTTTTTTTGTTTTTGTTATTAATGTTGAAATTATATTTTTTTAAAAACCTGCACAATGAAATGCAACCATACAAGGAATCCATTTGGTTGAATCTCAACTTTAAAGTGAGTGAAGGAAGTATTGTTGTTTAATATTCATATTTTATCTCTTTTATCAAATATCTAGAGAGCTAAACATATGTCCTTTAAAGATGGCAAACAGGGCAAATGCCTATCAAACTTATGCAGGCATTATAAGGGGAATGGAGAATGGGGTGAAAGGAACAGAACATGGTCAGAAGAATCACAATAACCACAACTGCACTATTTGATCCACCCCCTTTTTAAAAATATGCATTGCACATCCCATTTTATCGAAGCTGTCCCATAATCCTCTTGATCCTCTTAAAAATGCTCACGGCTCTGGTCCAGTGTTGTCAGGATGATCAAATAGCAAAAAGCAAATGTTTTGTTATTTTTTTCACAATTCAAAAATCTATAATTGAAACATATTCAAACAACTAAGCAAGCAAATGTGATAAATATTTTGGTGGAGATGTGTATTTCTCCAGAAGCAACAAATGTTCAATTTAATTATGTATCTTTCACATCCATTAACAGTGCTTCTATTTTAAGATTACACACACAAATTGTTCACTGAAAAATCTGCTGCACTATCCTGTGGGACACAACTGGAACTTGATTGCAGTTTTGCTCCTTATGAACATGCAGAGGGAACAAAAGTTTCTAACAAAAGTTTCGTTTCTAACCTTGAAATATATGCCAAGTGTTGCTTTGAGATTGGAAGCAGTGCTGCCTAGAATAGACATTATACAGTAATCAGAAAAGAATTTTATTTGCCTTGGTTTAGTTTATTCCTTATAGATCTGAATTCATTTAAATGACAGATAATAAATAATCAGAGTTGGAAGGTACCTTGTAGGTCATCGCGTCCAACCCCCCGCCCAAATCCACCATCACCCAAGGCAAGGCACGCTGTTAGGGATAACATTGTTTACCCTAACTGGTTTAGGTGAAATAATA
>BLBF01000026.1:7385336-7410053 GCA_015471245.1 Laticauda colubrina | reverse complement strand
ATGAACTTATAATGGAATAAACTATATTCTTGATAGCACAAGCGTATCTGTTATTTTTACTGTATGTTAATAAACATACAAGCCTAGCTCACTCATTTATCTGTGTGCCTATCTGACTAATGCTGCACATTCTGTTTAGCTTGTCTCCCTAACCCTGGTTGGGGAACCCAGGCTTAACACACGCACTCTCCCAACCACCTCAATTCAAACTACAGTACAACTGGCCTTAAATGCAAGCTACTCAATGCGAGAAGCCTTGTAAATAAAATACCTGAATTTCTCCTCTTACTAAATATGGCTAAATTCGACATCATATTTGTCTGTGAAACATGGCTCAATGCATCTCTCCCGGGCTCCATTAGTAAGAGACTATCTTACTATTAGTAAGAGACTATCATGTTTACCGATCTGATCATGAAATCCATAGAAGAGATAGTGTTGCTATCTTCTATAAAAAGTCCTTACACCCAAAAACATCCAATTTACCCAAGAGCTTGCTCCTCCTGAGACCATTATCTTACATTAACTGATCTTTTTTTTTCAAATTTTATTAGTTTTTAAAGACAATACACAAACAAGCAAAACATAAAACCTAATAGCATAAAACCTTTTCTAAAAACTGCTTATTAAATTTTGACAAAACAAATAAACATCTTATTTGAGTACAACATAGTTACAGATTATCACATATGCATATCTTATTTATTCTTTTTCCAACTTCTCACTATTTATTCCTTTTTTGAATTAGATTTCTTTTACCTAAATTTCTATATCTATTTATTCATTGTACTTATACTTTCATCTGTCTTGTTTACAATTTCATTCTTCTCCCAAATTTCACAACGTTCTTCCAAAATTTTATTAATTCTCAGTAGGCTAACTTAACAAACAAAACACAAAACATAGAAACATAAAACTTCTTTTTGGAAAGCGGCTTAATCCAGGGTTAGCATCCTTTTATACAGACATAAATCAAATTTATGTTCACCTTATATACTATTTCATACCTCATTTAACATTCTGCATTTTCTATGTTTTCTCCCCTCTTTTCACTCTCTTAATTCTATTTTATTTATTTCATCTCAATTTAAATCATTATACTTGTATCTTTTGTCCGTTCTTTTTCAATTATCTATTTTTTCTTTTGTCTTCACTGCAAAATTTCTCTGTAATCACTGGTTGAAGTATGACAACTTTTTATCTTTCCCCTAAATTTAACACTTAAAATAATATATAATTTCCATACTGATTCTGCTTGTGCATTCTACATAGTACATTTTAAAATAATAAAAGAAAAAAAATAGTGAGCTTATGGTATAGTAAAAACAATGTTCCATAACTAATTAAACTCTATTAGACATTTTACACATTCCCTTTAATATATTGTTAACTCATATAATATTCCAATTTTCTAACTCTATTTCAAATACAAATACTACAATACAATCCTGTGCACTTTTGCAGAATCTCTTCTTTAATTACATTTTACCCTTTGTCTCTAAAAAAAACCCTGTTTTTTAACATCTTGTTTTTAGTCTTTATAACTTCTCTTCCCTTTTTCCTTTCCTCTCTTATCCAGTCTGGTCTTTTTGCCCTCCCATCTCTCAACCTCCGACCTCTTGGTCTTCCCTCTTTGTTGTATTCCTTTTTTCTGTTGCTTTCTGACATTATATCAATTTTTCACCTTATTTTTCCCTTTCTTGGTTGTTTTTTTAAATCTTGAATTCTCCATTTTCTTTCCCTTTCCCTTTTCTTCCTCAACTAAAATTATTTGTCCATGAAATATGGCTTCTTCTTCTTCATCCCAACTTTCTTGTTGTTGTAATTCCTGGTAGGTAGAAATTGCCATTTCTAAGAAGTGAAAAACAGATCCAGTAGAGCCCTTGCCTTCTTGTTCCTCTTCTTTTAATTTTTATATTCTATTTTCAATTCTTCAACAGATAATGCCATTGTAAGATTTAAAAAAAAAACAACCCAAATGTTTTTAATCTTTCAAAAAATGGTTTCCAAGAGTCCCAAAATCACAAAGCAATCCAAATCAGCACAAACTGTTTCATTTAGCACTTTCTTCTTTTTGTACTTTCTCTTCCTGGGGTGGAATTTAATTACATAGTTCCAAAGTAATTTTTTAGAAGTCTTATTGCCATTATCTCTGATCTTAAAAGTTCCAAGCCATCTCCTCCAACAAAATCTTAATATAAGTTCTTTTCCTCTCCTTTCCCACTTATAGCAAAAAAAAATATTGGTTTTTAGTTCCAGTGTTCAGAAATCTTAATATCCCCTTGGCTTTAATTTTCAGGTTTAATTATCTTCTGTGCCAAAGCAGGTTTTTCCAATTTCCATCTGCTATCTCCATAGGAAGGAGAGTGAGGAAAAAAAAAACTTTCCCTTTCGCTTTTCTCCGCCGCTTTTAATGATCTTGTTCGGAAACAATGTATCATTTGAAAAGTTGAACCTCCAGGATAGAAATGTAACTTATTGTCCTGGGTTACAAGGCTTCAGCAGCAGCAGGAATCCGGGATTGTGTGCAGTTCCTGCTGCGCTTGCTGCTGAGGTGCCTCCGATCCAGCTGGATTTGGAGGCTATGGTTACCCCATAGAGGTAACCAAAGATAGGGGAGATCCAGGCAGGGGTCTGGGGGAATCGCAACCCCCTCCTCAGCCACCTTAACTCCCTTTTCCCAAGGTGGTGGAGCGGTGGTCAGTAATGGCCACCACAAAGAAGCTTTCAGCCGGACAAGATTGTGCAGGAGGAAGTTTGAAGAAGTGAAAGTTTTGGGCATTAACTGATCTTAAATATCACATTTCGGTTTGACATCAACCATGTAAATAAGCTAAATACACCACAAACATGGCAGCATCCTGCCCACACACTTTTTTCTTTCTTGGTGATTTCAATCTACCTCATATTAACTGGACCCTAAATGAATGTACAACTTAACCCATACATGCAACCTACTATAATGCAGTAACAAATCTGGGACTGGAACAACTAGTAACCAACAATGCAAGACTTAACAACTGCCTCAATCTCATCTTCTGCAATAGTTTGAATTCAATTTATGGAATACAAATTAAAAAACCCTTTTCCAAAAGTGACCACAACATGATTGACTTTTGTCTCAACATACGCCCACACAAAAAATCATCACAATGACAAAATCACCAATTATAACTTCAAAAAAGGCAACTATGATCTTATAAACAATGATCTCTCTTCCCTTGATTGGCAATTTCTATTCACTGGATGCAATACTGTTGAAGACCATTACAACATATTCTTACTAGAAATATCAAAAGAGCCATCAAACTATATGTACCAATAACAACTCCCAAAACTAGAAAAAACAGATTATCCATGACAATAAAGAAGCTTCAATCCAAAATGAGATCACTTTGGTGAAAAAACAAATCTGATCACATTGCCAACTTCAAAAGCCGATACAAAAATCTATGCCACCAGATAAAAACTGAATACACTAATTATCACAACAAAACAAAAGGAAAACCTTCAACACGCAAATTCCACCCATGTTTTCTACAGTTTTCTCAAGGTCCATCCCACCCCTGAAAGGATCTAATGCAAAGACCTCAATGACAACACCATCAAAGCAATTGTCTTTAAGACATTCTTTGGTTCAGTATTTGTAAACAGCAATGGACCAAGCCCAGTACTTCCTACTCAAATCACAGACAACTACAATGATCTAATAAACATCAATTTTACAGAAGACATTGTTGAAAAAGCACTGAGCAATCTAAAACCATCCCTATCTGTTGGACTGGATGGAATATGTGCCTACTTCTTAAAAAAGCTATCCACTGCCATAGCCGAACCCCTAAGCATAATCTTTGAAAAGTCTTTCAGGACCAGCTCCTTGACAAAACTATGGTCACATGCCATGGTCATCCCCATCTTCAAAAAGGCAGACCTCAGCCTATTTGAAAATTACAGACCAATCTCCTTTTGCTACATCACCTGTAAAGTCATGAAATCAATTATTAACCAATCCATTACCCTCCACTTAGAGACAAAAAACCTACTCTCTAATAAACAATTTGATTTCAGTAAAAAACTATCCTGTAATCTGCAACTCTTACATTGCAAAAACATATGGACTACACAACTCGATCAGGGCAAAGCAATAGACGCAATCTACATAGACTTCTGTAAAGCCTTTGATTCAGTGGTACATGACAAACTACTCCTAAAAACTAAAATCTTATGGTATCTCTGGACACCTACATAACTGGATAGAAGCATTCCTATTAAATAGACAAAAAATGTCAAAATTGAGAGTGTCCTATCAAATTCTGTACCTGTCAACAGTGGTGTCCCCCAAGGCAGTGTTTAGGATCCACTCTCTTCATACTCTGGATAAATGACCTCTGTGATCATATTAAGAGCAATTGCGTTCTCCTCGCTGATGATATAAAGCTATTCAACACCACAGACAATACTACTACCCTCCCAAAAGACCATGACTATGTATCAGAATGGTCAATCAAATGGCAACTTCAAAGCCCAACAAATAAATGCTTGTTTGATGTCTTACATGTTGGCAAAAAAATCCAGAAAATAAAATGCAAACTAAATACAATGCAAACTTTGTCAAGGACCTTGGATTATTCATTTCTAATGATCTAAGTGCAAAGCCCACTGTAACTATATAGCCAAAAAGGCATTAAGAGTTGTTAACCTAATACTATGTAGTTTCTTCTCTGGTAATATCACACTACTAACTCGAGCATACAAAACATTTGCTAGACCTATACTTGAATACAGCTCATCAATCCGGAACCCATATCATGTATCTGATATTAACACAATTGAAAAAGTCCAGAAATATTTCACAAGAAGAGTTCTCCACTCCTCTACTCATTGCAGAATACCTTATGCCACCAGAGTTGAAACTCTAGACCTAGAAAACCTAGAACTATGCTGCCTCCGATCCGATCTAAATATAGTATATAAAATCATACATTGCAATGTCCTACCTGCAAATGAATACTTCAGCTTCAATCATAACAATCCAAGAGCACACAATAGATACAAACTCAAGGTTAACCGCACCAAGCTTGACTGACGAAAATACGACTTCAGCAACAGAGTGGTCAATGTCTGGAATACTCTACCTGACTCTGTGGTTTCTTCCCCAAACCCCAAAAACTGTAACCTTAGACTGTCTACAATTGACCTCACCCCCTTCCTAGGAAGCCTGTAGAGAGTGTGCATAAGCACACCAATCATGCCTGCCGTTCCTGTCCTAATGTTTCTTTTTATTTTTCTTATAAGTGTCTATCTCATGTATTCAAAACTATGTTTATTCTTATACCTGTATCTTGTAAGTGATTGACAAATCAAATAAATACAAATTTTTAAAAAATAAAAATAAAAGTGGAAGACCCTACACCATTTCTGACAAATGACAATCCAATCTCTTCTTGAAAATTTCAAGTGATGGCGCTCCCACAACTTCCAAGGCAAGTTGTTCCATTATTTGATTGTTCTCACTGTCAGAAAGTTTCTCCTTGTTTCCAGGTTAAATCTCTTCTTGTTCAGTTTCCATCCATTGTTCCTTGTTTGGCCTACAGGTGCTTTAGGAAAAAGTTTTATCCCTTCCTCTCTGTGGCAGCCCCTCAAATATTGGAAGACTGCTATCTTGTCTCCCCTGGTCCTTCTCTTTACTAGACTAGCCATGCCCAGTTCCTGTAACCGTTCTTCGTATGTTTTAGTCTCCATTCCCTTAATCATCCTGGTTGCTCTTCTCTGTACTTTTTCTTGAATATCAACATCCTTTTTATAATGTGGAAAACAAAACTGGATACATTACTCTGGGTATGGTCTTACTAAAGCTTTATAGAGTGGTATTAGTACCTCCCTTGATCTTGATTGTATCCCTCTGTTAATAAAATTTAGGATTGCATTTGCTTTTTTGGCTGCTACTGTACACTGCTGGCTCATATTTAGCTGGTTGTCCACTAAGACTCTATGATCCCTCTCACAGTTACTGCTATTGAGCCTGGTTTCACCCATTCTATATGTGTACTTTTGGTTTTTATTGTCTAAGTGTGGGACTTTACTTTTCTCTACATTGAATTTCATTTTGTTAGATACGGCCCATTATTCCAGACTGTCAAGATCCATCTGGATCTTGAACCTATCTTCTTGGGTGTTAGCTATTTCTGCCAGCTTAGTATCATCTGCAAATTTGTTATGTTCGCCTTCTATTCCCTCATCTAGGTCGTTAATGAAGATATTGAAGAGAACAGAACAAGAGTTCTGCCCAAGACAGAACCTTGTGGCATCCCACTGCTTTCTTCCCTCTGTGTAGACTGAGATCCATTTAGGACTACTCATTGAGTACTGTTTGTCAGCCATTTGTGAGTCCATCTAGTTGTGGTGACAATAGCAATTATATACCTCAGTATTTGGCAAATGTTATCAATAAACTGTGCCTTGAAGTCTTTGCATCTGATATTTTTCCTAATTTCAGAGCCAAAGAAATTCAGGATATTTGAACAACCATCTAATAAAATCAGTAAAACCAAAAGGACTAATCAACTCCTTAGGGAAAGTAAAGTAAATCTCACCAGTTATAATTTTCTATACTGTACACAGCTTCTATACTATAAAAACCATGTCCATAATTAAAAATAGAATAATCTTCCCTACAGCTTGCTTTGATGCTGTCCCTCCAGCACTCTTACAGGACAGATTCAGCAAAATCAGATTATGCCTACATAGATCAGACAATACCTAGTCTCTACATTTTATAAATTTTATTTTCTTCCACTTGAAATATGGCATATTGGATTTATGGTCAGACTAGCTACTGTACTGGCATGAGTCAGCAGAAGGAGAGAAGAAAAACTGTGGAGGAAAAGGGCTCTGATATAGACCTAAAGTGTAGCTGTGCTGTCCTGTGGGAAGAAGAACTGCTCTGGCTGCTAGTCAAGACTATTATGGGTCAGGTGAAGAAAACATTCTTATTGGCCAAGTGTAGTATACAGGTGTTGGAGACTAAAATCTGGAGGGAACCCACCTTCTTATTTACTGGAAGACATGCTGCTGATTTCAGCTATAAAATGAGATAAAGGCATAGGGAGAAAATTAAAATGACATGTTGCAGATATATTTGTGTTCCTTTTGGCATTAAGGCAGCAAATGTCTTTGGAAAGACTGTGAGGAAGTTGGTGGCTACAGAGAGACATCACTATGCATGTGCTGATACAGTTCAGGTTGTTCAGTTCAGTGTTCAGGTACTGATTCCTTACTCCATGAAAAAGACATCAACCAGAGGCTTCAGGGGAAATGTGGGATGTGAAAATCCAGACAGAGGGATGCACCCATGGCAGACAAGGATAGAGAGAAATGATGTGTGAAATAGACATCGGGAGACTTCAGAGAAGTCCCAGATTCAGAAAGACTTGGCCAAAGATCCAGGGGGAAATGATATATCATTCAACATCTATTCTGACATCCCTTTCTTAGGAAATGCTGAGGGAGGAGGAGGAGAAGAAAAGAGGAAGTTGGTAGCTAAGCAACAGAGTGGGCTGTTGCTAGGGAATACTCCTGTGAGAGAGACAAAAAGTTATAAACTGGAAAATTTGGATACCTTTGTAAATAGTTTTTCTTTAATTCCTGTAAATTGATGTACATCGGAAAAGAAAACAACAAAAATCCTCCATAGGATTTTTCATAGGATATCTTGGAAGTGATTGTCCTTCTTAAAGTCATACACATATAACTAGCCAAACAGAACTTACAGTCACATGGTTACACTATGACAAAAAAAATACTTTGCCTATTTGCATTGCCTTTTAAAAATTGCTCACTTAAACAGGGGACTTTTACATGTTACTTCATAACAGACAGAAATCCTACCCAATTACCTGTTGCCAGATTCTGCTAGATCTCATTATGACAACATATAAGGTATTCAAATCCTCAGAGGAAATAGATGGAAACAGGATAGCTGTTGATCAGAGTGGAGTCTGAATCAGGGATCTCCAGACAGGTAAAGATTGTGCCAAATGAAATTCAGAAGATTTATTTAGTGTATTGCATACAACATCAGGAAAATGCTAAATGCACAATGCAGTTCTGGCAGCCTAAATTGCTCGTTCATTCTGTTCGGCATTTGTGCATCTATCCTTGATACACTGAAGGGGACAAACTAGCTTAGTTTTCTTAGGTTCCTGGCTCTTCCAGGTTTCTCTGCCAGTCTCACCTTAACTCACCTCATGTCAAAATGCCTCGCTTCTGCTTTCCACATACATGAATGCAGCCAGTTTTTCCCCATCAAAGTGGTATCCATTTATCTACCCATAGTATTGCATGCTTTCTAACTGCTGGGTAGGCAGGACCTAGAGATCAAGTGATGGGAGCTCACTCCATCTCATGGAGCAAGACTCAAACTACCAGAATGCAAACCATTTCTGGCCAGCAGTTCCAGCATCATAAACAACTTTGCCACTGCCTTCGTTTTTATACACTTGTCTAATTCAGATTTGAAATTTGAAAACAATATCATGTCTAAGAAAATAAAGTTAATCTAAAAAGCAGTCTAATAAGACAAAAAAATAAGGAATCAAACTTGGAATTTTTCTCTCTTACTGAAGTAAGTGGAAAGAAAGGCAGATAGTGAGGTAAAAGGATAAATAATTAGGGGTTTCTTCCCCTGCAGTGTAGCACACACGTATATATGAGTGACTTCCTAAATATAACATCAGTTTCACCAAACTTAAAATAAAAAATGGAGAAAAGGAATGGTGATTTTGCAAACTGCACAGATATTTTTGATTGTCATGATTGATTGTCAAGAAATACAAGACAAAGTTATTATCACAAAGGACTAATTATGAGATATAAAAAAAAAAATAACCAGGTGTACCAAGTAAACATTTTGATATAACATGAATGGTTGAATTAAATACATATACATATGTTTGTATACAAATGAAAACTGATGTAATATCATCTCTTTCTTTAAAACCATTTACTTTTCATTTTAGCCACGTCAATGTTTTTTTGCTATAATTGCTGTTCCTCCTCCTGATTTATTCTGAAGTTCCGTTACTAAGTTTAGTGATCTGACATTTTAAATTCCCCAGTTATTTCTAAGTTCAATTGCTTGTCTATTATTGCAAAAATCCATATGGTTATATTTTTAAAAGGTTAATTTAATGCAGTAAGTTTATTGTGTATTCCCTTGCAAGATGCTTCACCTTTTATCCTTGTTCTTTACTTGTTTGTAGATATTAGTTATAGCACAAAATTTATGGAAACAAGATTCCAAATCAAAAATAATCCTAGATCAAGATCATATACGTAACTGTAAATGTGCCAAATTAAATCTTTACATTCCAATGAACATGTTTAATCTTTTTATTATTATTATTTACCCTCCAAAGTGACATATTTTATATGTACAGATTACACAATGAGATTCATTGATGACTAATCAATACTCATTTGAAACAGATTAGCCTGTACATTTTGTCCACATTGTTTTTCTAAGTCTCAGAGGATTTTACCCTTTTCTCTTTTTACTCACAGGTCTTCCCAACAATTCCTCAGTCACTCCATAATCCATTTGTATTATGCTAAAGGGCCTGTCACATAGGCCGACGGATGCAAAACGTATGTAAAAAGGACACAGCAGACAAGAAAATGTTCCATCCATTGTTATCCGCTCTCAAAAGTGCCCCGAATTTGCATAAACAGAGCGGACAACAATGGAAAGGAACAGATGGGGGGAGGACGTAGCCAGGATGTAAAGCAGAAGCCTAGCGGATAGAAGCGGATGGAAGCAGATGGCACATCTGCAGGGTTTCCATGGGAGCACAGAGAAGCGGACGCTCAACGGAAGGAACGGATGCAGAGTGGATGCCTAGTGGATGCCTAGTGGATGCCTAGCGGATGCAAAGCATTCATTGCGCATGCGGGGAGGATGCATTGCATCAGCCCTGTGGATATAAAGGGAAGCAGCTCGCAAGCAGGTCACCATTCAGAGGAAAGACCTGTTGCCAGACACAGCTCCAGCCAGCCAACAACCATGGGGAATAAGAGGAAGCCTCTGCCATCTGCTGCCAGCCCTGGCAAGAAGGACAGGGCCACCATCCCACGCCCTGGCCCTGACTCTGCTTCTGCTGGGGCTTCTGCTGCTCGGGATGATTCTTCTGGTGCTGGAGCTTCTTATGGCACTGCTCCTGGTGCTGGTGCTTCTGATGGTGCTTACCCTCCTGGCGCTGCTCCTGGTGCTGGGGCTTCTGCTGGTACTTATTCTGCTGGCGCTGCTCCTGGTCCTGCTGGTACTGCTGGTGCTGCTGGTGCTGCTGGTGCTTACTCTGCTGCTGCTGATCCTGGTCCTGCTGGTGCTGCTGGCCCTGCTGGTGCTGCTGGGGCTCCTGGTGCTGCTGGTCCTGCTGGTGCTTACTCTGCTGATGATGATCCTGGTCCTGCTGGTGCTGCTGGTGCTGCTGGTGCTGCTGGACCTGCTGGTCCTGCTGGTGCTTACTCTGCTGCTGCTGATCCTGGTGCTGCTGGTGCTGCTGGTGCTGCTGGTCCTGCTTTTGCTGCTACTGTTGCTGCTGCTGCTAGTGGTGGTGTGGTGGAGCAGCCCCTACAACCTCGAAGCCCCTCTGATGAGGGCCCAGATGGCCCTGCAAGAGGGAGGAAGAGGCATACGCGAGAACGGGAGAGGAGGCAATATTCCATTGAAGAGGAACATGAGGATGAGGTGCTGGAATGGCTGAGGGAGAATGAGTATCTATGACGGAAGGGACACAGGCGCTATCGAGACACCAAAAGGAAGCAGGCTGCTTGGAGAGAGAAGGCGGAGAGCCTGGGCTACACTTCAGAGGTGCTCCTCGGCTGGTGGAAGCACATGCACACCTGATACGGGAAGCTGCACCTCAAGAAATCTGGCCAGGCCGCGGTCAAGCTGACGGACCGAGAGACCTACATGATGGCCAAGTGCAGCTTCTTGGAGGGTGAGATCCGCCACCAAGGAGCAGCCCCTCTGACAACCCTCTCTCTCAGGCAGCCCACAGAGAGCCAGTCCTCTTCTGGCCAGAGTCAGCTCCTGTGTCCAGGCAGGTATCTGCGGAATGTGCCACAACGGAGACACCACCGACAGCTGCATTCCCCGTGGTGGAGTGCCTGGAGGACCCCCTGATGCAGTGGGAGCAAGGAGGGGGCACTTCAACTAGAGACCAACCCACATCCACCCCAGCTCCACCTCCACAGAAAGCAGGCAGAGAGCCAGACCGGAGGGGCAGAGCCACACTGTCCTGCTGGAGATCAGGGACACAATCAAAGCCAGCACAGATCTCCTCTCCCAGCTGGTCCACCTCAACATACCATCCTTGAACCGCAAGACCTTCATCACGTATGTGAGCCAGACCCTCATGGACATGCCTGAGGCCCGGTACCAGGTGATGAAGGAGAGGATCACAGCTCTTCTGCACCACCGTCCAGGCCCAGCTGAACCTGCTCCTACCCATTCCAGGTCTGATCCTCCACCCCAGGTGATGTCATAGCCCTTCTATGGATTTCAACAGCCCCTCGCCTACCAAGTCTACCACTACCAGGACTTCCCACAGCAGAGGCAGCCCTTCCCAGACAGAAGCAGCGTAGATCTCCTCTCTCAGCTGGTAAACACCGACATACCATCCTCAAACCACAAGCCCTTCCTCAACTACATCAACCAGACCCTCCTGTACATGTCCGAATCACAGTTCCAGGTGATCAAGGACAGGATCACCAGTCTTCTTCAGACCCAGCTGAACCTGCTCCCACCCAGTCCAGGTCTGCTCCTCCACCCCAGGTGATGTCACTGCCCTACCAAGGCTTTCCACAGGCCCTCACCTACCAAGAATATGGCTACCAGGAGCTCCAGCAGCACAGGCAGCCCTTCCCAGTCTAGGGACAGGTACATCGTATGCCACCAGTGCCACTGATGCCAATGATGCCACCGATGCCACCCATGCCACAAATGCCACCCACACCACAGATGCCACCGATGCGACAGATGCCACCCATGCGACAGATGCCACCAATGTCACAGATGCCACCCATGCCTCACCTCGCTCACCTTCAGACCAGACATCCCCACTACACTCCTCTTTCCTCCACCCCACAGCCAAGCCCGGTCTCAGAACATCTGTCATCACTCTTGGGACTGACACCCCATGTCCTGGAGGATGGGGCTCACAACATCACAGGACTGAGCCAGCTCTCTGAGAGCTTCCTCCACACAGCGTGCCCTGTTGTCCTCTCGGGGCCAGGCACACCAATGGCGCCTCAGACCAGCACTTCAACAGCAGCCACCTCCACAGCACCTGGAACCTTCACCCCTGAGACTATGGGCATGCCTCAGAGTTACTGAAAAGAGTGCCAGAGACTGGGTTGCTACCAGATGACTTTATCTTTGCTTGGGACACTTGGGTCATTTTCTTTTACAGTTTGTTATTAATAAAGATTATCTTTGCTTCACACACTTGTTTCAGTTCTTTTAGTCAATAAAGTCTTGGTGGAAACATTAAGAAATGGTTTAAGCCTTTGCATGCTTGTGGGATGGGTTAAGATAGCAGTGGGATGGGCAGGGATACCTTTGGGATGGGTAATAGCTGTGGGATGGGCAGGTATACCTGTGGGATGGGTAATAGCTGTGGGATGGGCTAGGATACCTGTGGGATGGGTAATAGCTGTGGGATGGGCAGGGATACTTTTGGGATGGGTAATAGCTGTGGCATGGGTTAGGATACCTGTGGGATGGGTAATAACTGTGGGATGGGTTAGGATACCTCTGGGATGGGTAAAACCTGTGGGATAGATAAACCTCCAGTGCAAGCATAGTAGGACTGTACGGTCCACCCTCCCAGGTGCCACACCTTTGGCCCTTTATTATCAATAACAATGTAATCATTGATCCACACATTTGAACATAAACACAACTCTTTATTAATGCCCTCTTCATTGTAGGGCCACTCAACATACATGGCACAATCTCATCAGTGTGATGAGACAGGCTGAAGGAAGCATCCATTAAGCATCTATCATCCTGTCTTGCCACTCCACTGCTCCAGCTGGGGAGTTGCACCAGTGTTTCAGGAGGTTGCACTGCTTCTTCTCTTCACGTGAAGCTCTGTTGGGGCCTTGCACATCCACAGTGTCTATCAGGTTTCGCTCTTGCCTCCATTCACCAGGCTCCATGTCCCCATTGCCTTGTTGGAGGTCCACGAGCCTGTTCTGCAACACTGGTTAATGGGTGCGCATGAGATTGTGCAGGATGCAGCAAGCTTCCAGGATCCTCCTCAGAGACTGTGGGCAATGCTGCATGGTGGTGAGAAGTACCTGGAACCTGTTGGCCAGGATGCCTCTTTTTCTTCCCATAGAACAAGTGAAAAAGCCTGTAGAGGGCTTCGCACTGTTGTAGAACAATGGCAGCTACCATAAGGAGTGTGCGACAATCCATGGTGGAGATGAATGGATGCTGTGGAAGAGCAAAAGCCAGATGAAGGCTGAAGAGGTCCTCACCACAGGGCTGCTGGACTGAAAGTGAGATCCAGGTGAGTTCCTCCCCCTTTTTATAGGAAATATAGGTTTTCCGCTAGGTGTCCTTTTGCATCCTCTAGGCATCCTGCAGACATCCTAAATATCCGAGATACGTCCCCTATGCAAATGTTTTTTCTGTTTTAATGCTTTGTATGTAGGCTGCTTCTGCTTTCATCCTTTCTACGTCTGTGCTACTAACTCTGCGTGTCCATTCCACGTCCGTTTCGCTTCCTCTCTGTGTCCGTTTTCCACTGGAGCAGATGCGAGTTGCACGGATATGCAGCGGATGCCTAGCGGATCTAGCGGATGCGTAACAGATGATGACGGACGTCTAACAGATGTTCCCCTTATGCATAGCGGATGCAGAATGGACGCGTTGGATACTTTATCCACTCAAAAAGTTTTGTGCAGCTCAAAATTTTTTGAGCGGATGAAATGTCAATAGACGGATGCTGGATGGATAGAGATGATTAAAAATGGATGCAGTTGGTACAGAACAGAAGCACTGCATTAACCAACGGATGGCAACTGTTTCTCTCTGTTTTACATCCTCTTTGCATCCGTTGGTGCTGTGTGACAGGGGCTTAAGATTCAAGAAACAAATATCGAAACAAGTACTTGGGCAGATAACAGTCCAGTGACAATTAAATGGAAAGGACAAAAAAGAAGATCGAGATGGATGTTAAATAATTCTATTTTAAAGGAGAAGGATTTTATCAAGGATTAAGTATTATCAAGGATTATCAAGAAGGCTTGATAAGAGACTATACAAGGAAAAAGAATATCAGGAAAAGGCAAGCCACGGAAGCTTTAGAAGATGAGTATAAAAGACTTGAAAAAGAACTACAGAAAATGCCAAAAAAAAAAGACATTAAGCTAAAACTGGATACAATTAAATATAAAATGAGTTTAATAGAGAAAGAAGAATTAGCACAGAAAATTAGAAGTGCTAAACAGAATTATTTTGAGGATGCAAACAAACCAGGTAGATGGTTAGCATACAAATTGAGAAAGGAAAAGGAATCAAGGAAAATACCGCAGTTAATAGATGATCAAGGTCAAGTTTGCTACAGCAATGAAGAGAAGAAGGAAATCATTCAAGACTTTTATGGGAAATTATATGAGCAAGAGAATATTGAACAGGAAAGAGTTAAACAGTATTTACAGAATGCTAATTTTCCTAAGATACCTAAAGAGATTGAAAAAATGTTAGAAAGCAATATAACCATGATGGAGTTAATTGAAGCACTTGAGAAACAAAATAATGGGAAGGCACCAGGCCCAGATGGACTTCCGGCAGAATTCTATAAAACATTGCAAGAATCGCTGAACCTTCCATTGCTAGAAGTCATGAATGAAGTTATGCTAAAGAAGAAGATACCTAAAACATGGTCAGAAGCCTACATTACACTTATTCCAAAAGAAGAGACTGATCCATTATAAATTAAGAATTATAGACCCATCTCTTTATTAAATGCAGATTATAAAATCTTTGCTTCAATATTGGCAGAGAGACTCAAAAAATATTTAAATAATTTTATTCATCCTGACCAAAATGGATTTCTGCCAAAGAGACAAATTAAAGATAATATGAGAGTAATATTGGACACTTTGGAATATAATGAAAAACAAATGGCTTTGATATTTTTAGATACACAAAAGGCATTTGATAATGTGAACTGGAGATTCAATCATATTATTATTGGAACAGATGGGCTTTGCCAGAAAATTTATTCAAGTAATACAAGCCATATATAATAAGCAAATGGCAAAGATAATGATAGAGGGAGAATTAAAAGGTTCTATCAACATAAGAAAAGGTACAAGACAAGGTTGCCCACTGTCATCTTTGCTATTTATACTAACTTTGGAAGTGTTAAATAGAAACATTAGAGACGAAAAGAGTATAGAAGGAATGAAGATTAAAAAGGAAGAATTTAAATTACAAGCTTTTGAGGATGACTTTTGAGGATGATTTTATTTTAGAAGACCTTCTAGAAACATCACCAAAACTATTGGAAAAGATAGAGGCATATGACAAGATGGCTGGCTTGAAAATAAATAAAGATAAGACAAAGATTTTGACAAAGAATATGCTACTAAGACAAAAAGAAGAACTGGCAGATGTATTGAAAATTCAGGTTATGAACAAGATTAAGTATTTGGGGATACATTTGACAGCAAGATGTTGTACACTAAAAGACAACAACTACACTTAACTTAAACAACAGATAGCACTAGATTTTATGAAATGGGAGAACCTACAATTGTCACTCATAGGGAGAATTTCAATAATCAAAATGAATATTTTACCCAGAATTCTATATTTGTTTCAAACAATACCAATTAGGCTCAGAAAGGACTACTTTGAAGATTTAAATAAAATTGTGTTGAAATATATATGGCAAGGTAAGAAAGCGAGAATAAAGTTAAAACTTTTAGAAGATGCTAGAATTAGAGGAGGATTTGGTCTGCCTAATTGGGAGTTGTACTACCAAGCTACAAACCTGACATGGATTAAGGCATGGATAATATTAAGAAATACTAGATTATTGAGATTAGAAGGAAATGATCTGTTGTTGGGGTGGCATGCCTTTTTATGGTATAAGGGAACTAAAATACAGGTTTATTTTAGAAGACATCATATACGGGAGTCTCTGTGGTTAAATTGGGAGAAGATTAAAAGACAATGTTATTTGAAAATTCCAATCTGGTTATCGACTATTGAAGCATTTTCTTATCCTATAACATATAAGAAGGAACAAACAGTTAGATATGGGGAAATTTTGAATGAAAAGGGTGAACTTAAATCGATGCAAAAACTAGAGGAACAAGGTATAAAGATGAATTGGTTTTTTTACACGCAAATACATTCAAGTTATGAAAAAGATTTTAAAACAGAAGGTTTCTATCATAAATTGACTGATTTAGATAAAATTTTGACAGGTACTGATGAAAAGGTGATTAAAAAACTGTATGGATATTTATTAGAAACTAAACTAGAAGAAGAACAAGGTAAAGAAACTATGATTGTTTGGGGGAAGAATTTTGGATATGGGATTGATCTAGAGAAATGGCAAAAATTGTGGTCTCAAAATTATAAAATGACAATGTCAACAGCATTTTAAAAAAAATTATATAAGATGTTTTACAGGTGGCATTTTCCTCCGACAAGAATAGCAAGAATGTTCAAGAATAAATCTGAAAGATGTTGGAAATGTCATCAGATACCTGGCTCATATTACCATATGTGGTGGACTTATGCATATGCAAAAAAATATTGGACTAAAATCCACACATTGTTGGAAAAAATGACTAAAAAGCATACAGATTTAAAACCAGAGATATTTTTATTGGGAATTCTACCTGATTCATACAGCAAAGATTTAAAATATTTGATTGTAAATGTATTAACAGCAGCTAGGATTGTATTTGCTAAAAACTGGAAAAATGAGAAAATACCATTGCAGGAGAAAACTATCAAGAAAATACTGGAATATGCTGAAAAGAGTAGATTGACATTTGAAATTAGAGAACAAGAAGATAAACATTTTTTCAAAATTTGGGACCTTTTCTATCAATGGCTAGATAACAAAAAATAATAATAGAATATGTAGAATTATAGAAAATAACGAATATATAAAGATGTATTTCTTTCATTGGTATTATTATTATTGTTATTATTATTATTGTTATTATTATTATTGTTATTATTATTACATATGTAAAATGTTTTTAGGATAGATTTGGGAAGACTATATGAATTGTTATAAAATAAACTAAGTATAGTTATCTCGCAAATTATGAACGAACAAGATTATAGTCAAATGATTGATTAATAATAATACTAGGATATTCAATTTTTGATTGATAATATGAGTTATTATGTAATGTAACTGTAATTAAGAGTATGAAATCGAAGCACAAAACATTTATAAACCAACTGACACATTGTATATTTATGGAGGAAAGTTGGATATTTTTATGTTTTGTTTGTTTTTTGTTTGTTTTTAAAAATCAATAAAACTTAACCAAAAAAAACCCAATAACAATGATGAGTTTGCATTTTATGGGATGTTGAACAACTGGGCTTATGATGCAGCCATAACAATCTGGAACTGAATATGCTTAAATCTGTAGAAAGAAGAGTAGGTTTTAGGACCTCTAACTATTTTTGACAGCATAAAAACAAAAAATATTTTTTCCTGTGTCAACTCAGAAAGTCCAGACACCTCTGGAGCTATTGATACAGTTTTATAGATAAATTATTGAGTCTTTCATTTATAACTGAAATGACTGTTTATAACTGTCTACTTTGGACAGCAACCAAACAGGATAGGTACAGACCAGTGGTGGGATTCATTTTTTTTTACTCCCGGTTCTGTGGGTGTGGCTTGGTGGGCGTGGCAGGGGAAAGATACTGTAAAATCTCCAGTCAGAGGTTGGATTTACCAGTTCTCCAAACAACTCAAAATTTCCACTACTGGTTCTCCAAAACTGGTTGGAACCTGCTGAATATCACCTCTGGTATAGCCTCCAATAAATAGTTAAGACTGCAGAAAAAACAATAACAACCAGCTTGCCTTCCATATACTGTAAGACCTGTATAATGTGTGAATCAGAAGGGCTGAGAAGATACCTGCATCCACCCCCACATCCTTACATAAACTTTCATCTCTTCTCCTCGGGACGATGCTAAAGGGCATTGCAGGCCAAAACAACTAATACATGCTTGGCCAAATAATTTATTTAATTCAATTCAATTCAATTCAAATTCTCTTTAAAAAACAAAATTGATTGTGACATTTAAAATCCTTTCCAACACTTAATTCCTATAATACTATGAATCTTCTTTACATTTGAACATTCATTCATGAGTACTTATCTCCCCCTATAGTTTTTAATGTATAATAAAATCTGTATAATGAAACATATTTTATCAAGCATTTTAAATTCAAGAAATGACAGGGATCTAAACAAATTAAAGATGTACAAAAATATGACTACCAACCTCCTAAATTAACTATAAAGGCTTACTTCTGCTTACTATTTATTTATATTATTTAAAAAGTTATTTAGAGATTTTTGTTCCATCATTCAAACTGTTTAGCAATAGAGTTAATAAAAAACAGTCATTAAAACTACAAACAAATATGTACTGTAAAAATATTCTCAAGTTCAGCATGATTCTTAGTGACATCAAAAAGTTTTTATAGTAGAATATGAAAAATAGCAAAATTTTAAAAAGCAGCAAAATGACCAACAATAAAGTTGTTCAAAGTTGAACCATAGTGAGCAAGGCCAGCTGAGTTGTCTTGAGCATGACCTTTTGACTTTCCCTAGGATAAGCTTCAGTCTGTAGTCCTAATAAAGTAGATAGGGTCATTCAGACAGTAAGGTTGGTGTCCTACTTCCTATATGAAATCTAGTACCACCTAAATGATTGAAGCTACTGAAAACCTGTGGTTGTGTCCATATGGCAGTATCAGCTCCTTTGAATGATAAAGTAGTTCCCTCAGTTGTGAAGAACATTCCCCATCCCCAAGAAGCCAACCTAGATCCAACATTCTGAACAATTTTCACCCAGTCTTCCCTTTTTAGGGAAGGTTGTTGACATGGTAGTCAGACAACAGAACCAGACCCTGAAGGAAGAAAATTATTCGAGTCAGATTTCAGGTTATGGTTCGGTACTAAGACATCCTTAATGTGATTGCATCAAACATGATTGCATTTGTTTAATGCCTTTGATAGAGTCAGGATAGGTGTCAATTCTATCCTTGTGATGCTTGATCACACAGTGGATCTGCTGACAATATCCTTCTGGGACTTGGTGTGGAGGGCAGTCCTGTTACTAGTTTTTCCATCTTTCTCTATGGTTAGAGAAACCATATATATGGTTATTCATTTGTAAGACAGTACAGACTTCTCGCTTTATTCATTTCTTTTAGCATATTCATGATTATCCATAAAATCTGGGTCTGGGATTATCAGTACAGCAATAGAATAGCACTTAGACTTATATAACGCTTTATAGTGCTTTGCAGCCCTCTCTAAGCAGTTTACAGAGTCAACATATTGCCCCCAACAATTTGGCTCCTCATTTTACCCAACTCAGAAGGATGGAAGGCTGAGTCAACTTTGAGCCTGGTGGGATTTGAACTGCCAAATTATAGGCATCCGGCTGCAGAAGTATATTGCAGTACTGCACTCTAACCACTGTACCACAGAGGCTCCTATATGCTGATTATACTCAGCTGTATGTCTTGCTTCTTGACTTTCTAAGTACTATTATCAAGCTATTGTTCAAGGATCTGGAGTCCATAAATTTAAGGGAAAGGAACTGATTTTGGCTCAATTCTTATAAGACCAAATAGTGTCTATCTTTGATATTGGATAGAATATCAATACCCATTTCAATCTGATTCACAATCTGGGAATTGTCTTAGATTCATATTAGATTAGGATTTTTAGTATGATGTAAAGCATTTCTGTTTGAAAAAGACTACTGCTTATTTGTTTTAATAAAATTACATAGTAATTTCAGTAATACATAGTAATTCAGTATTGTGTTATACATAGGACTTATAGGCCATATGTGTATAAAATAACTGATCTTTACAGATGTCTCATATATTAATACTTAAGTAGGGTAAAAATTATACTTTCTTTTGCATAGTTGCCACTGTTCTAAAATAAAAACATTTTATTTATTTTTATGTATTTATTTATCAAAAGCTTACAATATAACAGAAGCAAGAATAAATATAAGTTTAAATACAAGAAATAGGAACTAATAATTGGGGACAATAAGACAGGGATGCTAGGCACAATTGTTTTCTTATGCGTGCTCCTTACAGACCTCTTAGGAATGGGTTGAGGTCAATAAGGTTAGTTTGAGGATAAAGGAATGGGGGTTTGAGCAGGTGACAATCAGGTAGTAAGTTCCAGACATTGACCACTCTGTTACTAAAATCATACTTCCTGCAATTAAGTTTGGAGTGGTTTACATTTAGTTTATATCTGTTGTGTGCTCTAGTGTTGCTGATAAAGCTGAAATATTCATTAACTGTTAAGATGTTGTAACATTTGATTTTATGTACGATGCTTAAATCTAATCTTAGTCGGCATAGTTCAAGGTTGTTGAAGCCAAAAATCTCGAGTCTGGTGCTGTAGGATATTCTGTTGTGAACAGAGGAATGTAGTAATCTTCTGGTAAAATGCTTCTGGACTCACTCAATTGTATTTATGTCAGATATACAGTGTGGATTCCAGACAGCAGAGCTGAATTCAAGTATTGATCTAGCAAAGGTTTTGAATGCCCTAGTTAGCAAAACAGTATTACCAGAGGAGAAGCTTCATAAAATTAAATTTACAATTCTTAAAGCCTTTTTGGCAATACTGTTCCAGTAAGCTTTGGTGCTTAGATCATTTGATATGAGAATTCCAAGGTCCTTGATAAAGTGAGGGTCATCAACAAGGTCATATCCGCCTAGATTGTATTTGGTATATAGATATTTTTTTTACCAATTTGTAGGACAGAGCATTTGTCGGTAGATATTTGGAGTTGCCAATTGTTAGACCATTCAGACACATAATCAAGGTCTTTTTGAAGGACAGTAGCATTGACAGTGGTGTTGAATAGTTTTACATCATCAGCAAAGAGGATGCAGTTGCTGATAAGATGATCACAAAAGTCATTTATATAGAGTGTAAAGAGTGTGGGTCCTAGAACGCTCCCTTGTGGGACACCTCTGCAGGGTTTCCTATTTTTATTATTCATTGCCTGTTTGTCAGGAAGGCAGTAATCCACTTGTGAAGGAATCCAGAAATGTCATAAGAATTTAATTTTTATAGTAGTTTATCATGTACCACTGAATCAAATGCTTTTCAGAAGTCAATGTAAATTACATCTATTGCTTTACCCTGGTTGAGAAGGTAAAACATAGTCCATATGTTTTTGCAGTGTAGAATTTTCAAATTGCAGGACAATTTTTTCTGAAACCAAATTGTTTATTGGAGAGTAAATTGTTAGACTCTTACTGAAAGTAATGCATTGATTAATAATTGATTCCATAACTTTGCACATGACACAACACGATGAGATTGGTCTGTAGTATTCAACCAAGCAAGGATCACCTTTTTTGAAAAGAGGGATGACCATTGCTAAAGACCATAGGTTTGGTAAAGAGCTGGTTCTGAATAATAACTTATATATTATGGTTAGTGGTTCTGCTGTGGTAGTGGAGAGCTTTTTAAAGAAGAATGTACATAACCCACCAGGACCAATAGATAAGGATGGTTTAAGGTGGCATAGTGCATTTTTTACATTATCTTCAGTAAAGTCAATTTGTAGATCATTGCAGTTAGTTGTCATTCGATTTGGGGCATGAGACATTACTGTTAACAAAGACTGAACTGAAGAATGCATTGAAGAGGTTTGCCTTAACAACTTCATCACTATAGTCTTTCCCATTAGGACCTTTTAGAGGTGGGATGGTTTTAAATCTTTAAGTTTGGTGTTTACAGTTATAGAAGGCATGGGTGGATTTTGTGCATGGAAGATTTTCCTCTTTCTTGCAGTGGTAATAAGTGCATTCTGCCTTTATCTGTTGGCATAAAGTTTTGTATCAGTTTTTAAAGTTAGTTACATATTTAGTTTGTTTTTACAGCATAATGTTTGTTTTTTTTTAGATTGAAATTTTCCTATTATTTTGGGTATTTTTTGTTTGTTTATTTGGGGGCTTTACTGATGGAACATATAGTTTAATGATTCTTTCAAGTTTAAGCAAGAAGGTGTCATAATGTTCTTCCTTAGTGTTACAGTCCGAGAACAGAATGTGAACAGAATCAAGAGATGGTAAGTTGGCAGCTATGAGTTCATAATTGGCTTTTTTTAAATTGTATTTTTGAGAACCATCATTATGATCCTCTTTTAGTGGGTGTAAATTTAGATAAAAGTCAATTATGCTATGATCACTGTTTTAAAATGGTTACTGTATTTGTTGGCCATAAATTGAATTTGAGCTGTTGACAGAAGTTGAAGTTGAGACAATTGTTTAGTCTGATGTTGTTATATACTAATTGATCCAGTCCCAGTATGGTAATGGCATTGTATAGGGTTGAATGAATGGGCTCAGATGTACATTCATTTAGTGTCCAATTTATAAGAGGTAAATTGAGGTCACCAAGGAAAATAAGAGGGTGTGGGCAAGAGGCAGCCCATGTCAGTAATGAAATTAGCTTGTTTGCATGAGTTATATCATAATCAGGGGCTCGATAGCAAAGTAAGAACCAGATTGAGGTATTTAAGGACAGATCACAGACAATGGTTTTGGGAAGAGCAAGCTCTTGTATAATTTGAATCTTTTTTAGATTTAGAGACTTTTTATAGGATATAGAAACTCCACCTCCTCTACGGATTTTGCGATCAGACCGATAAACATGATATTCTCTTACAATGGTAATGGAGTCTGGGAAAGATGAATTCAACCACATCTCACAGACAAATATAATGTAGAATGTGGCTGTGCTTTGTAAGATGAGGAATTCATGCATTTTATTTGTGAGGCAAATAAATGTCATTTTCAACATTGTTCCAGTTGCTTGGGGTCACTAATATGGATAGAATTGAATGGAGTTTTTTCTCAATGTATCACAGGGCAATACTAGAGTTTGTTGGAAAATTTAATCCACATTCAATCCTTTGTGCCTGTTTGCATGACATAACTGATGTGTACTTTTATCCCCAATGACCTGGGAGTTATTTTAGGTTAACATTAGTTAGCCCTATCTACATGATGGACTGACTTTCTCTTTGATCCAGTTAAGTTTATCTGTGAATAAGGTCATATTTTTTTACAGTGAGGATTGATAAGGGTATTTTATATTTTGTTTCCTAAGGAATTTCAAACCTTCATATGATGGTGAGCTGTGGCCCATTTGATGTTATAGAGTTAACAATTTCAGTTGATTGTTCTTGAAGTCCATTCCTAACATGTATTCCTAACATTTGTTTTGTAGGCCAAACAACCACAGCCTCTTCCAGTAATAGTACAGACTACTAGGAACTTCATTATATCAGTTCTTTTTCTCTCTCATCTTTATTTCACCTATCATTTCCCTCAAAGCTTTTAGGAGCAATAAGCGTAATATTTTTTGTATGTTTAAGGAGATTCCATTTATTTTGAGTAGATATTTCTGCAATTCTCATAGTTCATCAAAAATTCTTGAGTTTTGATTCCATTTCGATTGTGGTACATGTGCTTGAGAGTTCTGCACCAGTGGAATCATGGAGGCATTTCATACATTAGAAATGTGTCACAGGGCTAAGCAAATTTATTTCATCTGTAGTTCATTTGAAACTGAGGCAAATCTAGTCTTTCTATTTGCAATTATTTAAAATGCTGATGCTGTATCAAAGTCATTTTTTCCATTTTTTGAGCTTTTTTTTATCACACTCTCCTGAGTAGAAGACAACTACTAATCTCTCCTCTACCTACAGTATATTGTTTCAATTAAAAAACATTTTTGAATAATTAGCCTTTTAAGGCTTAGGGATCTATCTTTAACTCCAAGCAACACCATAGTGCTTTTGCAGTGAACTGCTGTCTAACTAAAGAATGGCGAGCCAGTAGAATTCTTGCTAGTTGCATTCCTGCTCACTTTGCTCTCTAATGTACACCTGAGAACACGGCTGGGATTCAAATTTTTTAACAACTGGTTCTGTGGGCATGGCTTGGCAGGTGTGGGTAGGTGGTCATGTGACTGGGTGGGTCAAAAGAGAGAAACTCACTTTAACAATTCTCTTGGAGCAGGAGGTTGGACTAGATGACCTCTGATGTCCCTTCCAGTCCTGAATTGCTGTGCTGTTTCAAAGCATCCTCTGAAGCTGTGTCTTGTGCCAGAGTTTGTGGTCTTTCCTTCCTTTCCTTTTTTTACTCCCTCCTTCCCTTCCTCTATTCATCCATCCATCCATATCTCATTCACTTTCCCTTCCCTTCCCTCTTTCTCCCTTCCTTCCCTTTCTTTCTCCTTTCCCTCCCTCTCTTTCTTTGTCCTGTCCCTCCTTCTTTCTCCTTTCCTTCCTTCCTTCCGTCCTTCTCTTTCTTTCTTTCTTTCTTTCTTTCTTTCTTTCTTTCTTTCTTTCTTTCTTTC
>BLBF01000026.1:7361079-7383275 GCA_015471245.1 Laticauda colubrina | reverse complement strand
CTCTCTCTCTCTCTCTCTCTCTCTCTCTCTCTCTCTCTCTCTCTCTCCCTCCCTCCCTCCCTCCCTCCCTCCCTATGTACACACACACACACACACACACACACGCACATACATATTGGAATGGGACAGAAGACAAAGTGCTGTTAATGGATTGCAGTGATAACAATTTACAAAGAGGATTTGCTAAAAACTGGAAGAATGAGAAAATACCATTGCAGGAAGAAATTATTAAGAAAATATTGGAATGTGCTGAGATGAGTAGATTGACATTTGAAATTAGAGAACAAGAAGATAAACAATTTTATGCAATTTGGGGTTTTTTTTATCAATGGTTAGATGATAAAATACAATAATAGAGCATTAGTATTATATATATGAAGGGTTTTTAGGATTGTTTTGTTATGATTATATGATAAGTTATAGAATAAACTGTTTGAAGTATTGTTATCTCACAAAGCATGAATGATTAAAAGTATAGTCAGAAAAAGATTTTTTTATTTTTTTTTAGTAATATTAGAATATGGATTGACAATATGAGTGGTTATGCAATATAACTGTAATTGACACTATAAAATGAATGCACAAAACTGATGAACCAACCGATACACCGGAAGTATATATGAGAGTAGATGTTTTTAATGTTTTGTACGTTTGTCTGTTTGTAGAAAATTAATAAAAAAAAAATTTTTTAAAAAAAAAAACAATTTACAAAGAGGAACCATTCATAACAAAGCATTTGGTAACTTGAATTGCTATCGTGGCAGACTTTTTAGCACTTGTTTCAGAAGTCATAGACAGCAGTATAACAATAAAAAGAAAAGTTGATGGTAATTCATTCTGTCAAGGGTGAAGAAAAAGGAAGATATGAACCTCATCATTATTGAAAGTATATGTCAACTGGTGCTCCATTAAAAATCCAAGAAAGAAATACTTAGACTCCATTAATCAGAGAAAAGATATCTTTTACTGGAAATCAAGTGGTAGCAACAAAAAAATTCTGAATCTGAGAAAATGGGTGCATAAATCACATATATAAAGTAATGGCAATATTCAATTGGCTCATCCAATTAAAAGTTGTGTATATCATCATGTGGGCATCTCCAGGTGGTGATGAGGCCTCTGTCCATTGACCTTGGCATATTTTCATAAAGAGTTGCAGCTGCACATAGCATAGGATAGAAACCTAAGCAAGAATCTACACACCCAGCTTATACAGTTCTGGTTTGTAACACCTCCAGCTCACTTCCCATAACCATTCCCTCCTCCTCCTCCTCCTCCACATTACTTATGACAGCTGAAAGATGCAAAGCAAAGGGAGAAAATCTTGAAGGCTGACATTCGGCCCTCCTGCAAAAGAGGCGTTAGTCCTAACAAAGATAAAAATAGAAGGTAATAGAAAATATACATGCAACACCATCATACTATTTTTTAGGGTTTATCAGGATATTTAGTATGAAATACCTTGATAAGTATAGGAGCTCTAACATCCTTCTCATTCACTCACTCAGACTGGGAAGGAGGAAAATGTTTCCAAACAATCAAATATTGGAGTCAACCCCTTCGTTTTCGAGAATCCAAAATTTCTTTAACTTCAAAATGTTGTTCACCTTCAATTAGCAATGGTACAGGAGGAGCAACCTGAGTTGGTCTCAAGTCGGAGGTATGTTCAAGTTTTAATAAACTAACATGGAAAACAGGGTGGATCCATTGAAGAGTTTTTGGTAATTTCAGTTGGACTGCCACAGGGTTCATAATTCGTTCAATTGAGAAAGGTCCAGAATACTTAGGTCCAAGCTTTTTTGACTTTTGTGTGGTCTGCAAATATCTGGTGGATAAAAAGACTTTGTCACCCACTTGATATGGGTTTTGTGGAGTTCTCTTTTTATCTGGAATTTTTTTATGAGCTTGATGAACATCATCACATGCTTTACGGGTAACTGGCCAGGTAAGCTGGAGCTGTGTTATCCATTCATCTAATGACTGAATGTTAGGTTTCTCCTGTGGAAGCTCGGGTATGGGTTCAAAGTCTTGTTCCAAAGCCACTTTAAATGGAGTAAACCCAGTACTACTATGTACCGAATTTTTATATGCCACCTCAGCAAATAGCAATAGGTCACCCCAATTATCTTGCTTATAATTTATATAACATCGAAGATATTGCCCCAATACCGAGTTAGTTCTCTCACAAGCTCTGTTGGTTTGTGGGTGGTGGGCAGAGCTTAAGCCCTGGGTGGAGCCCAATAACTTCAGGGACTCCTTCCAAACGTTTGAGGTAAACTGGACACCCCTGTCTGAGATTATGCATTCAGGCACCCATGTAACCTGAAGATCTGTAAAATATACAGCTTCACTAATGTTTTTGCAGATGGGATTTTCAGACAAGGTATGAAATGTACCTATTTGGAAAACAAATCTGTTACTACCCAAATAATTGTATTCTCCCCACTTTCAGGTAATTCCACTATAAAATCCAAAGAAATTTCTTTCCAGGGAGCCATTGCTCTAGCCACATTTTGTAGTAAGCCTGATAGTTTACCAGGAGGCCATTTGGCTGAGGCACAAAAAGGACAGCTGGCCACATAAGTCTCAATGTCCTTTTTCAAGGTAGGCCACCGAAATTGGTTTTTAAGCAAGTGTAAGGTTTTCACGAATCCAAAATGTCTGGCAGCTTTAGAGTCATCAGCTTGCTGTAATATTTGGTTTCTCAGCTTTGCTGGCACATATAATTTGGCCCCCACCCATGCCAATCCATCTTTAACCATACACAGTTATTTGAGTGAGCAAGGAACCAATCATCAAGTTTTAGAGCGTGTCTTAATTGTGCAGTCAAATCATTTGATAAATCAACCTCTTTCTTTTTCTGGGCTCTGGTAACCACTGGAGCTGCCAATTGTTTGGTCGGGACAATAGACTGTACCACTTCTTGACCAGCACTATTATATTGAGGTAATCTAGATAAAGCATCTGCCATGAAGTTCTTCCCCCCTGGAGTGTACTTCAATGAAAAATTAAAGTGCTTAAAGTACTGCACCCAGCAAACTTGCTTGGGAGACAGCTTCTGAGGCATTTTCAAAGTCTCCAAATTTTTATGATCCGTCCACACCTCAAATGGGTGTTTTGCCCCTTCTAAGAAATGCCTCCCAGTTAACAGAGCCCAGCAAACTGCAAAAGCTCCTTTTTCCCAGATGGCTCATCTTCTTTCAGTTTCACTTAGTTTACTGGAAGTATATGCACACGGTTTCAGAGTCCCCATCTCGTTTTCTTGTAGTAACACCAACCCAACTGCTACGTCACTAACATCAGCTTGGATTACAAAAGGAGCATCCATGTCCAGGTGCTTGAGTACTGGTTCATCAGCAAATAGTCATTTTTGCTTCTCAAAAGCGGCTTGACATTCCATGGACCACTCCAGTGGTTTACTAGGCTTCGGTTTCACCTCCCCTTTGGTTTTTAGGAGATTTGTGATAGGCATTGCAATCTTTGCAAAAGCAGGGATAAATTGATGGTAAAAATTAGCAAATCCCAAGAAACTTTGAAGTTGTTTCCTAGTGCAGGGAGGGGCCCATTCCAAAATGTCATGAACCTTCCCCGGATCCATTTCTATGCCATCATGTGAGATGGGATAGCCTAAATAATCAATTTTTTTTCCTGGTGGAATTCACACTTGGACAACTTTGCATACAGCTCAACAGCTCAAAGTTTTTCCAGAACTGACTGCACTAGTTTCACATGTTCATCACGAGTCTCTGTGTAGATAAGAATATTCACAAGATAAACCAACACCCCTTTGTATTGATGTTCATGCAACACCTGATTGATCATTTTCATGAATACTGCAGGGGCCCCCTGTAGGCCAAATGGAAGAACTTTGAATTGGAAACAGCCCATTGGGGACTTAAAAGCAGTTTTCCATTCATCCCCTTCCTTAATTCGAACTCGGTAGTTGCTTTTCTCAGGTCGAATTTTGAAAAAAAATTCCTTTTGGCCAAGTGGGCCAACATATCCTTCATCAAGGGGAGGGGGTACACATTCTCCACTGAAATAGCATTGAGGTCTCTAGTCAACACATAAATGAAGGGAGCCATCTTTCTTTTCACGGAACAATACTGGGGCTGCTACCCGGGGTCTAGCAGGTTGGATGAAACCACGTTCCAAATTCTTATCGATAAATGACTTCAGCTCTTCTAGTTCCCATGGTGTCATCGAGGACAGTTTCGGTTTTGGGAGCTTCACCCTAGGTAAAATTTCAATGCTGCAATCTGTTGAGTGATGGGGGGGAAGTCGTCCGAGGCCTTTTCACTGAATACCTCCTTTAAGTCCCAATATTCCTCCTGAATTTTTGTCCTCCCCCTTCAGGCTCTCAGTACCCGTGGAGGCCAGCTCAGTGGGATTCTTTAGTTTTGGTTCAGATTGCCCCTCCCCTTCTGGGCATTGGTCAGTACATATGTGCAATGACCCCCTCCTCTAATCAATGTGGGGGTTCCATTTCCAGAGCCAAGGCAACCCCAGTATTAGGGGGCGCTCCATCACAGGAGCCACAATAAAACACAAGTCTCTCTATGTTTTCCCATCATCATTTCTATTGGTTCCATTATGAAATGTGCAGGGCCGTTCCCAGCTACTGGTCCATCCAGTTGGCAAAAGGCTATGGGTGTTTTTAAAGACTTTAGCTTTAAGCCCATTTTCTCTTCTACCTCCGAGCTGATTACACATCTTGTGCATAACAAGGTGTCTAACAAGGCCAGCATTATCCCTTTGGCTCCTGATGTGGGTACCCTTAATCTCACTGGAATGGTCATAGGGTCCTTGTTTGTACTTACCAGTTAGTCATCTTCTGATTCGGATTCACTCTCTTCAGAGGAGGTTGGAGTTCCCAGCTTCTCTCCTTTCAGAGGGGTGATCTCGACAACCTCCTCTGCTTTAAGCACCACTTTGTGAGGCTTTGCTGGGTTTTTTTCAAGTTTTCTTCCTCGTCCTGGTGCCCCCTTTGGCTCCAGCTTGGCATGGCAGTCTGCAGCTCAGTGGCCTTCCTTCCCACATTGGAAGCATGTAGTGGTCTTGGGTTTTGCCACCATTCCTCCCTTTTGAGGTTTTAAGGCTTCTCGAGAGCTGGTGGGGGAGGACTTGCTCCAACCATGGCCCCCCTTGTGTCTGTTTTGGGTCAGATCAATTTCCACTTCTGCTGCCAGCACGTACCACAGCTGCAGCTCGCTGGGGTCTCTTCTGGCAATACAGCTTTGATATACATCTTCATTCCACTCATCTATAAAAACTTCTATCAGGGCTCCCTGGGACCAGCCTCGAATATGACACACCAGCTCTGTTTGGAATATAAATCACTGAACAGGTTTTTGGGTTAGAAATTTATAAACCAGGATAAACATTTTAAAGCTGTATCTTTAAGAAAATGCAAAACTGTGATTAGGTGTAGTTTCTCAAATGGCCATAAGATGGAGCCAGAAAACTGGGTTGTTTAGTCTTAGTCTCAGAAGAGAGTGTGAGTGTATCTTTGTTTCCTTCTGTTGGAAAGTATTGCCGTTGCTCCATTTCTTCTAATTGACTGATATTACTGGAATTTAATGTAAGTCTGTTACTGAACTGTTTTTGACACTGGACTTTGATATTTGGATTATCCCTGGTTTGAAAACTGACTGATTTAACTTGTGAATGACTTTAGACTGCTTATTTTGGACTTTGCTTAAACCTTTATGGAAGTAAAAACCTACATTTACTGTACAGTGTATCTGTGTGCTCTGTGTGTATTATTCCATCACTACTCTCTATACGTCTCCCTGTATGTGCTCATTCTCCTAACGGGGAATTATCTCAACAAGCTCTCTAAATTCCTGGGTGTGGTCAGCCACTGATCTCTGCCCGATTTATGGTCTTCATCCTAATCCTGGCCTTACGTTCAGCAAGTGGGTCTTCAAATCTGGCCCGCAGCACAGTCATGAAGATGTCATCATTCATCAGCTGAGGGGCAATCCACCATTCACTTTGCAGCTGTTCCCTCCAGAGCCCTGGTAACACATTTAACTTTGGCTGCTTCTGAGGAAAAATCCCCTCCATATTCCTCCCTATAGCTCCAGATTTGTGCCAGGAAGAATCCTAACTACTTGGGATCCCCACCCCCCCCATATTTTACTTCCAACAGAGGCACCTTTGGAGTTCTATGTCTTCTGGCAATTACTCCCTCCACTGGGGGCCCCTGGGCTGATGCTGCCTGTTGCGCTAACCCAAGTTGATTTATGGGGGTGGCTGCTCTAATTCTTCTGGCTGGGGCTGTGTCCCCCTCCTCTCCCTTATACCTTTGATCAGTTTGAGGTTCTCTGATAGCTTCATTTAGAAGATGCATGGCTTGAGTTAGTAGAAAATTCTTTCTTTCCCTCACTTGCCATGGTTCCTCTCTTCCACGCCAATGGGTTGTGGTCGCTCCTGGAGGAGACTTTTCCTCAGGATCCTTCCAGCTGACTCCCAGGGACCATTTGGGTTTTACAGCTAGTTTTTCATCAAGACTTAATTCTGCTAACTGCTAACAAGTTGGCTTCCCCTGCTCTCTCTAGCAACAGAGAATCTTGTCCTCCAGTTGCTCCCAGGTCTTTTTGGTCGCTGGCTGGATTTGACATTGTGTTCAGACCCCCTTGGAAGAAAATTTATTAATTCTCTGGGTGGGCTAGTAATGTGGAGATTCAGAATAATGTCAGCTGGTGCTCTATTCAAAATCCAAGAAAGAAATACTGAGACTCCATTAATCAGAGAAAAGATATCTTTTACTGGAAATCAAGTGGTAGCAACAAAATAATTCTGAATCTGAGAAAATGGGCGCATAAATCACATATACAAAGTAATGGCAATATTCCCACCCCCAATAGTTCAATTGGTTAATCCAATTAAAAGTTGTGTATATCATCATGTGGCATCTCCAGGTGGTGATGAGGCCTCTGTCCGTTGACCTTGACATATTTTGATAAAGAGTTGCAGCTGCGCCTAGCATAGTATAGAAACCTAAGCAAGAACCTCCAGCTTATTCAGTTCTGGGTTGTAACACCTCCAGCTCACTTCCCATAACCACCCCCCCCCTCCTCTCCCCAATTACTTATGACAGCCAAAAGATCCAAAGCAAAGAGAGAAAATATTGAAGGCTGACAGTATATTCCATCATCATAACTTTAAATTATTCTAGAAGCAATCATGCATATGAACTCTTATTAAAACATGAAGCAGAAAATAATAGGAGCTGAAAGGAAAACTAATATGCTACAACTTCAAGGATTCCCTTAAATGACTTATCCTTTTGTATTGGGGCAGTATTTTAAAAGGGAAAAGCTTTTAAAGTACTTTAAGAAATGCTTATTAGATATTTTATATAATATAACAAAATGCTGTTTTTCATACAATAAAACCAATAGTTTTAAATTACCCAGGGCAGATATTTTTTTGCTTATCTCAACATTTAGAAAACATTTTTAATCATGATTAAAACTTAAAACATTAATTAGGTGTTCACATGTGTGTATTATATGCTATTTCAATATCACATATTTGTACGTGATCCCTTTTCTTTTTCCACACAAATTATACAATTTATTTCACAATATTGGGGTAAATTTTCAGTGTTGTTTTTTACTTGTTCATCCTGGATTTTTAAATGAATATTAAAGAACTGATTTCATAACAATATTTGATGCTACTTTAATAATTAATTTGGTCTGTAACAAGCTTTGGTGATGTGAGGTAAATGCCCAATAAAATGAACTAGTTTGAAGTTTAAAGAAAAAAGACTTCACAAATTGATTTGGGATAATTGCTTTCATGGATACTTAAGAAAAAAGGAATCAGGTGAAAAATCTGAAGTTTTAGCTGATAATTAAAAAAGAGTGATTAATGAATGAATCTCCGTATCTTTTAAAACTCTGTCATATCTTAAATTAATAATCTATATCCTACTCTATCCTATTCTATAACAGAATGAACCCTTCAGGGTTCATTGCAATATATTGTAAATAAGCATTACAAGGATAAAAATTATAATTTTGAACAAACTCATGAATATATCTCTTTTTAGTCTTAAACTATATCATAAATTATACTACCTGCAAATTATTGTAAATGTTAAAAATAGAAAGATTATCAAACAGTTAAAAAAAATCAAATTGATTATTATTCCAGTCATAGTTATTTACCTAGATGTATCTGAACTTAATTGCATTTAGTTTTGAATTAAATGATATAGACTTTACTGTAATTGTTTTGTTTCTAAACTAATTGATTTCCATATTTGAGAAACTTTAAATTGCTTTTCAAAAGTATTTAAAAGAAAGAAAATTATCTTAACTATGAGAAGAAGGATGGCTTATTCCTATCTAAGCATAGTCCCAAATATTCAATTTTCTACAGAATGAAAGAAGAATGACAAAGCAGATTGAAAGAGCTCAGCCTCCCAAATGCCTCTAAGTGGATTGAATGAAAATGTAAAAACCAAAGTCTAATAATTAATTGTAAAACTTTTGAGGCATATTTCTTTTCCTTTTAATATTATTAATAATAGTTTGTCTGCTTTGAATAATAATATGTATTTGTAAACTTTGAATATCTCTCTCCAGGCAGATTTTGATAACATCAATATTTCACTATCCTTTAGAACTTCAGGTAAGGATACATGTTGAACTGGATGACTCCAAAAGAGCAGTGAAAGCATTGCAGTGAGATCAGTAGTACAATGGCAATTTCTGGTGAGCCCAGTATCTTCAGATTGCCCACTTGCACTTCAAACAGCTGCTCTTCATGCATAAACAGCATAAACTGACATTTCTACAGTTACTCCATGAGTTGAACTTCTGTCAGGTTTCCAAGTAATACACCCATAGCAAATAGAACTCTGAGGCAAGTAGGTTCCTCAAAGAATAGATTTATTGGACGTATCATATTGGCACAGACTGATGAAAAACAACTCTGAATGTTCCCACAGTTTTCACCTCATTAAAAGTACAAGTTTTTCCCCTTCAACAGCCAGCCAGAAAATCCAATCAAGGTGCATTCCGGTTGCCTGGTAACTTCACTCCCCCTCTCTCTGACCACCTGTGGAAATGTCCTTGGTTCTCTATCCCCCACACCCTCACCTCCAATGAAGCTTCAAACACTGAAGCCTTAAAATGGCCTCCGTCACATCAACTTCAGGATTGACAACATCAGGACGTTTTTCATAAAGTCCACCACCACAATGTAGCTTTAATGGACAGAAGTTTCTGCTGAATCGCATTTTTTAATAGTTTTGGAAATTTCTTCCTAACTATTTTTCAACTATTAAGAACCTTTCAATCAACAAGCTTTATAATTGCAGCAGGTGAGTTTCCTTTAATCCTCAGCAAAATAAGTTTAAAGATAAGTTTATAGACATTTAAAAAAATAATGAACAGAAAAGAAATGATCAGAATTTTGATTTTGGAAGTTATAAATGTTTAAGGGTCCAGATGGATTTTAAAAAAGGTTTTGAAATTAATCATAAGAATTCTTCACTTGGGAAAAAAAACTGTTGTTTTGCAATCTTAAAAGATAATATGATAGGATGAAAATTTGAACATTGGATACCAGAGGATACCAGGATCAATTAAAAATTACAATTCAAGGAAAAGAACAATTAAATATGATTTGAAAATACAAAATGGAGCCAAATATTTTTTTTTTTTGGAAAAGAATTTTATTAATTTTCTACAAACACACATGACATACAAAACATTAAAAACATCTGCTCTCATATATACTTCCGGTGTGTCGGTTGGTTCATCAGTTTTGTGCATTCATTTTGTAGTCTCAGTTACAGTTATATTGCATAACCACTCATATTGTCAATCCATATCCTAATATTACTAAAAAAAAGAAAAAAAAATTGACTATACTTTTAATCATTCATGCTTTGTGAGATAACAATACTTTAAACAGTTTATTCTATAACAAATCATATAATCATAACAAATCAATCCTAAAAACCCTTTAAAGATATAGTATTAATGTTCTATTATCGTATTTTATCATCTAGCCATTGATAAAAAAGATCCCAAATTTCATAAAATTGTTTATCTTCTTGCTCTCTAATTTCAAATGTCAATCTACTCATCTCAGCACATTCCAATATTTTCTTAATAATTTCTTCCTGTAATGGTATTTTCTCATTCTTCCAATTTTTAGCAAATACAATCCTAGCCACTGTTAATACATTTACAATCAAATATTTCAAGTCTTTATTATATGTTAACAGGTAAAATTCCCAATAAAAAGATCTCTGGTTTCAAGTCTATGTGTTTCTTTGTCATTTTTTCCAACCACATGTGAATTTTAGTCCAATATTTTCTGGCATCCTCACAAGTCCACCACATATGATAGTATGAGCCAAGTATCTGATGACATTTCCAACATTTTTCAGATTTGTTCTTGAACATTCTTGCTATTCTTGTTGGGGGGAAGTACCACCTGTAAAACATCTTATACAAGTTTTCTTTATATGCTATTGACATTGTCATTTTATAGTTTTGAGACCACAATTTTTGCCATTTCTCTAAATCAATCCCATATCCAAAATTCTTCCCCCAAGCAATCATAGTTTCTTTAACTTGTTCTTCCTCTAACTTAATTCCCAATAAATAACCATATAATTTTTTAATCACTTTCTCATCAGTACTCATCAATATCTTATCTAAATCAGTCTGTTTATCATAGAATCCTTCCGTTTTAAAATCTTCATCATATCTTGAGTGTATTTGCGCATATGAAAACCAATTCATCCTTATACCTTGTTCCTCTAAGTTTTGGATCGATTTAAGTCCACCCTTTTCATCCAACAATTCCCCATATCTAACTGTTTGTTCCTTTTTATAGATCATAGGATAGGAAAATGCTTCAATAGTCGATAACCAAACTGGAATTTTCAGGTAACATTGTTTTTTTTATCTTCTCCCAATTTAACCACAAAGACTCCCGTATATAATGTCTTCTGAAATACCCCTGTGTTTTAGTTCCCTTGTACCATAAAAAAGCATGCCAGCCCAACAGTAAGTCATGTCCTTCTAATGTCAACAATCTATGCTTTCTTAATGTTATCCATTCTTTGACCCACATCAAACCTGCAGCTTGATAATACAGTTCCCAATTAGGCAGGCCAAAACCTCCTCTAATTCTAGCATCTTGCAAAAGCTTTAACTTTATTCTAGCTCTTTTACCTTGCCATATAAACTTCAACATGATTTTATTTAAATCTTCAAAATATTCTTTTCCAAGTCTGATTGGTATTGTTTGAAAGAGAAATAAAATTCTGGGTAAAATATTCATCTTAATTGTTGAAATTCTCCCTATTATTGACAATTGCAAGTTTTCCCATTTCTTCAAGTCTGTAATTATCTGTTGTTTGAGTTTAATATAATTATTCTCTTTTAATGTGCTACATCTTGCTGTCAAATATATCCCCAGATACTTAACCTTATTTGTAACTTGGATTTTCAAAAGATCTGTCAGTTCTTCTCTTTGTCTCAGTAACATGTTTTTTGTCAGAATCTTTGTTTTATCTTTATTTATTTTCAAGCCAGCCATCTCACCATATGTCTCTATCTTTTCCAATAACTTTAAAGCGGTTTCTGACGGGTCTTCCAGAATAAAAGCTAAATCGTCAACAAAAGCTTGTAGTTTAAATTCTTCCTTTTTAATTTTCATTCCTTTTATACTTTTGTCATCCCTAATATTTCTATTCAACACTTCCAAAGTCAATACGAATAACAAAGGAGATAAGGGACACCCTTGTCTTGTGCCTTTTCTTATATTAATAAGATCTGTAAATTCTCCCTCCATCATTACCTTTGCTGTCTGTTTATTATATATGGCTTCTATTGCTTGAATAAATTTTCTGGCAAAACCCATCTGTTCCAATAGTAATAACATAAATCTCCAGTTCACGTTTTCAAATGCCTTTTGAGCATCTAGGAATATCAAAGCCATTTGCTTCTAAGGATGAGCCTCATAATATTCCAAAGTATCCAAGATTACTCTCATATTGTCTCTAATTTGTCTCTTTGGCAGAAATCCATTTTGATCTGGGTGAATAAAATTATTTAAATATTTTTTCAGTCTTTCTGCTAAAATTGAAGCAAAGATTTTATAATCTGCATTCAATAAGGAAATAGGTCTATAATTCTTAATTTGCAACGGGTCAGCCTCTTCTTTTAGAATAAGTGTAATATAAGCCTCTGACCATGTTTTGGGTGTCATCTTCTTTAACATAACTTAATTCATAACTTCTAACAATGGAATGTTCAATGATTCTTGAAATTTTTTATAGAATTCTGCCGGAAGCCCATCTGGACCTGGTGCTTTCCCATTATTTTGTCTCTTAAATGCTTCATTTAATTCCATCATTGTTATATCACTTTCTAACATTTCTTCAGTCTCTTTAGGTATCTTCGGTAAGTTAACATTCTGTAAATACTGTTTAATTTTTTCCTCATCAATATTCTCTTGTTTATATAGTTGCCCATAGAAATCTCGAATAATTTCCTTTTTCTCCTTATTACCACAACAAACTTGACCTTGATCATCTATTAGTTTCAATATTTTTCTTGATTCCTTCTCCTTTCTCAGTTTATATGCTAGCCATCTACCTGGTTTATTTGCGTCTTCAAAATAATTCTGTTTAGAATTTCTAATTTTCTGTGCCAGTTCTTCTTTCTCTATTAATTCCATTTTATGCTTAATTACATCCAGTTTCAATTTAATACCTTTTTTCTGTGGCATTTTCTGTAGTTCTTTTTCAAGTCTTTTATATTCATCTTCCAAGGTCTTGAAGGCTTGTCTTTTCCTAATATTCTTTTTTCTTGTATAATCTATTATCAAACCTCTAGCATATGCCTTCATTGTATCCCAAACATTCTGTATTGAAGTATCTTCTTTTTTATTTTCTTTAAAGAAAAAAACCAATTCCTTCTCCATCCATTGTATAAAGTCTTTCTCCTTTAAAATAGTATTGTTTAATGTCCATCTCGATCTTTTTTTTTGTCCCTTCCATTTAATTGTCATTGGACTATGGTCTGCCCAAGTACTTATTTCAATACTTGTTTCTTGAATAATGGATATTAATTCTGATGAGATCCAAATCATATCTAATCTGGACCATGATAAATGTCTATTAGAGTAAAAAGTATATTGTTTAGCTTTGACATTTCTTTCTCTCCAAATATCTTTTAAGGTTAATTCATCTGTCATTTTAAAAAAAGATTTAGGGAGAACCTTTCTATTTTGTTTTGTTGTTGTTGTTATATAGTCCAATTTATTGTCCACAATTCCATTAAAGTCTCCCATCATAATTATATTAACATAGTCCAGTCTAATTATTTCCATATGTAGTTTTTTATAAAACTCTTCTTGTTTATCATTCGGAGCATAAATTGCAATCAGGAGTATTTTTTCTATTATTGTCCATTATTTCCACCATTAATACTCTTCCGTCTTCATCCGTGTAAATCAGTTTTGCTGGGATATCCTCTTTAATGTAGAGAACCACTCCTCTTTTCTTACATTGAATCAAAGAAGTAAATATTTTCCCTAATTTTGGCTGTACTAACAATTTCTCATGTTGTTTTTTAATATGAACTTCTTGTAAGCAAATTATATCAAATTTTAATTTCTCTAATTTATGAAAGGTTTTCCTTCTTTTAACAGCTGAGTTAAGTCCATTTATATTCATTGTAATCAGTTTTTTTTCTTCCATGATTATGCTTCATATTTAGGTCTAACAGCTCTCGTAGCTCTCACTTCACGTTGTTCTTTACTGTCTACCTGTCCACCTACAACTCCTTTCTCTTTTTCAATCTCCAGTTGTTCCTCCTGAAACTCAATTAATGAGACCTCTTTCTCTGCCTCCTCTCTTCTTCTTCCAAAAAATTCTGCATAGAAAAGTTCTGCTTTTTCAATCGAATCAATTCTATGTTTCTGCTCTTGCCACGTAAAGATTAGTCCTTCTGGTATCAGCCATGTATAGTTCACTTCATTTTCCAGTAGCATTTTGGTCAGAAATCGGTATTCTCTTCTCATCTCTCTCACTCTTCTAGGTATTTGTTTTAAAACCACAATCTCTTTGCCTTTATATTTCAATGTTTTCTCTCTTACCACTTGTAATATTTGTGTTTTGATGGATTTTTTTGGTAAATCTAATATGGACTTCCTTTGGTAATTTATTTCTCATCGCATATCTTGTATAAACTCGATATACTTCATCTACCCCATCCATCATCTTTTCCTCTGTAATTTCCAGAACATCTGCCAACATTTCTATCATTATCGCAACCAAATTTTCTCCATTTTCCTCTTCTATATTTTGGAATCTAAGATAAAATTCTGACCTTTCCATCTCCCACCCCAACATCCCATTTTTTTCTTGTTCTACCACTGTTAATCTAGTGTCAATATTTCCAATCTTCTCCTCTCTTTGTTTTCCTTCTTCCTCAATTTTTTTGAATCTCTCCTCATACTTCCCCATCATTTGTTTAATATTTTCCACTTTTTCATCAGTCTTCTCTATTCTTTGTTCAATAGCATCTATTTTTATCTTAATATCTTGGATTCCTTGCATAATCATCTGTAAATTTACTTTTTCTTGTTCTTTATCTTGCTTCAACATTGTCTGAATTAAATCTTGTCCTTCAGATGGTGGGGAAGCAGAGGTAGAAGCAGAAATGCTGAATGATTTTGGTTTCCTGCTCATTTTAATGCTTCCAAAGCTTCAGATTCTCTTTGACTTTCAATCCAGCTGATAAAGTAGCCAATTATAGTCCAAAAATAAAAAATAAAAAAAAAATCCAATAATAAAAAGCCCAAAACCAAAAAAAAAAGGAAAAAAGGAAAAAGGAAGGTCTTCAGGTTCTTCTAGACCCTAGTCCAATTGAAATAATCCACCATAAAAAAGAAAAAAATAGAAGAAAAAGAAAAAAAATAATCAAAAAAGAAAAACAAAGTGATCCAAAAACATAGATGGAAGAAGCAAAAAAGCAAAGAAAAAAAGAAAGAGCTCTGAGTCTTTCCCTTTAAAATAAAAAGTAAAAATACTAGAGTTAAAATTTACAAAAAGGCTGGCGAGTAGGAATTTCACAAGTATATATATATATATGTATATGCACTGCACACTGCACTTTATTTCTTTATCCAAGGCTCTTATTATGACTCTCTTCTCCAGCAGCTTCAAAGCCAAGCCTCAAATGTTGAAATATTGATAAGAGTCCAGGAAAGCACCTGTAATAATGTTTTACTGTGTTCTCCCTCTATCTTATCACATTAAAATGTCCTTGAAAAGGAGTGCTTATACATTTTTCTCCCAAGTTCAAATAAAATATTTTCAAGCCTCTAGTTGGCAGTGTTGCAACATCTCATAATACTCTTTCCCCCCCCAGCCAGAAGAAAAAATATTTATAAAAAACTCAAACAAGAAGAAAAAAAAAAGATAACCAAAGGGAGCCTCTAACCTAAAGAAAATTAAAAAAATCAAAAGAAGCATAAAAATATATATAAGAGAAAATTCAATCCGGTTACCTACAAAGTCACATTAAACTCCTCAGGAAAAAAAAAAAAATAAGGAAAGAATCCAAGCCTCAATTTGACATCACTTAAAAAACACCGCTCAACCAGTTCCAGTCAAACAAAAATAAAGTCACAGATTTCTTCTTTGTTCAGGATGTCCTTTCAAGTCTCAACCAATTTACAATACAAAAGAAGTTTCTCACCCAACCGACACACACTCGCTCCAGCCACTTTCTTTCCGGAGCTGTCCCGACTTCAGCAGCTTTGGAGGCTGCCTTTCCGCTGCCAGCAAAAGGGCTTCTCCCGGATCAAACCAGAGATTTTGCGATATCTCTGGGATCCTGGGACAGTGCCCTTCACAATCCCCGTTTCTACGGGACGGTTTAGGTCCGTTAGGACCGACCAGGGGCGAAAATATCAGCTGTGATCTCAGAGCCCCGAGATCGCAGCTGTAACACCGAGACGAAGCTCCGCCTTCTCCATGGAGCCAAATATTTTAACATTGGATGTATTGAAGATATTTGTGAACATTGGATCCAGAAGTTAATCTTAAGAGTGTCTGCCATTGTAGACAGATGTTCTTTAAAATATATTTTCGAAGATGAACAGGTTTTATCCATCAATCTGAACCTGATTTGAAAGTGGATTTAAAAGTAACAAGCTACAATAATTTTACAACACATATACAAATGAAACCACAGGATGTTTTAATAATTATACAAGATATGTAAATGGAAAACCAAAAAGCATTGTGGATAACTTCAAAGAGAACATTCATTGTATTTTTAGAGATACAAAGAGTAATTAAAGAGTAATTAAAATTGTTTATACTAGTTATGATGAAGAGGGAAGTCACTTTTTTATATATTTCTTTTCTTTTTCTTTGATATATTCTTATTTTTTATTTTATTTTCTATACTTTTCTGCAGTTTCTAATTTTTATTTTTGTTCTTTTATTTTTGTAGCTTTGTAATTTTTATATTTTAACTGTCATATTTTATAAATTATAAAAATATCCTTTCAATTTTAAATTGGAAGAAATCAGTTAATATATAAGGGACTCATATACTATTTTTTATTTTATTATTGATATTTCATTATATTGTTATTACATTCTGATATTGGATGCAATATTTTATTGGGCTTCTTTGAAATAAATTGATAGCCTTCAAGCAAATTGTTGCTTTTCTTACAGACTGAATACATTACTTGCAGCTTGAATAAAATGATTCTTACAGTACTTTGGGAAAAAAATTGCAATGTTTTAAAACTCTGTGTTTTACTACTTTCCAAGAATTCCAAATTATGTTTCTTTTACAGGTCAACAATTTCTATCAGTGAGATACATTTTAAAAGTAGCATAAGCTTGTCATTATATGGTAATTATTACTGCTACAGATGGATTTTCAATATTTACAACACAATGAGAAAAGTATATATCTATTCTGATTGTCCCACTTGTAAGATCTTAATACTGGGGTCTAACACAAAGAAGACTTGTGTTCACACTTAGAACAGTGATGAAGTAATACAATGGAGATAATTTCTTGGTTTTCTTTCTGGAGCAATAAGTTTGTGAAAGTACAACATTCTTACTTTGTTTCTTTCACCGAGCAATTACAAGCCATCCCATGATGCTGTTGATGCTGTGTTGTGTTATTTTCTGCTAACAACAGTGAAGGTTGCCTTCGAGGCTGAGCTTTCACAGTTTATATCCCATTGGCTATTTAATTAATCAACAGCTTTGGGTCTCATGTCACTACTGTGTTGATAATGCTCATTTTAATTGCGCAAACATGTTTGATATTGACTTAATAGTATTTTCTCCACTATTTTCCCACTTTAAAAAAAAAAAATCATGGGCAGCAAAGGAATATTTTTCTTAATGTTAGTGGAAACCAAAGTATTTATTACTGAACATTATCTGGCATGAATAAACCCTTAGGTTTATTGATCAATGAGTACTAATGAACAAAATGTTCAAAACTTTCTCTAATTGTTTCTTTTCTATTTTGCTGTTTCCGGGTACTCTCATGTTCATCAGACATAATTTTGAATTGTACAGGACTTTTATTTCATCAACTTAGGATATTCAAAATTAGAAGATGGTTGAATTATTACAGATTTTTAAAGGCTCAGAAGATCTTTATTCTCTTATCCTCATTTAAAATGTGTAATTGTACTGATTATGTATCTCCATGGCATGATAATGCTGCCTTAGGACTTTCTATCTCTGTTATCCTGCACTAGGAAATAGAATCGATCAATCTGGTCAAAAATAAGAAGCTTTTTTACTACATTGCATAGCCATCTTTGTTGATAAATTTTCCTTATCTTTGTTGATAAATTGTATCTATCATTTCCAGATACATTTATTTCCATGTTCCTTTAGTTTAAAAGTACCAAAGTAATTTTGCTCTGTTACCAATCTGTGTATATAAAACTCTTCTATTACATTTTATTCTAGCTATTATGTATTGGAAAATCATTTAAATATTTTATTATGATGGAAGCAATTCTTAGGAACTGTTCCAAAGTTGCATATATAAAGTTATATTAATAAAAATGTAATTAATGTTGTAGTATAACTGTAATTGTAGTATAACTCCAGTACAAATATTTTTCCTACAATCAAATGCATTCTGCTTTTTGTTCTGTTATAACACAGATTGAAAAATTCATTTTCTTTCTGTAATGTAACATCAAAAAATCTATTTTTCTCTAGCAGCTGTTCACATTTGGGTTTTTAAAGGATTGTTAGCACAAAAAGACCCTATCTTTACCCTTACTCTTTCTGATGAAAATGCTCTATGAATTGAATTTTCTCAATCCACCCAATTAGTGTTTGGCTCTGTTGGATAAAAGTTATTTAAATTGCCCGTGGATACTGTTGCAGTCTATAATAGCTATAATAGCTATGAACCAAATATCCATTAAAGTATTTTATACAGCTTTCATGAATAGGTATTTTCATTTATTCTTAAAATAACTAATTCATCATTATATACTTGCCAAGATGAACAAGCTCACCAAAACTTCAGCATGTTTATTTTAAATATAAAGCTTAGAAACTTCTCCTTGATTTCTTATTTCTTCATATAGCTTAGAACATATTGATATTCACTTGGTAATATAATTTCTGGTTTAAAGCAAAATCAAAGTTCTTAATCTTTTATATTTCAGGCAAGCTGTGAATTAGCATAATAGTGTTCAAGAGGATGCTTTCAGGAAGTATTTGAAATTCTGAAGACTTGTCAATATGTTTGTAAAAGATGAACAGAGCTACCAATTTTAATTTTATTTAATTTTTTACTTTTCATTTTGTTTTGTTTCTTTTGCTTGAATTTTGTTTCTTTCATTTTGATATCCACTTATAATTTTAAAAAGAAATTGCACAAAAATTGTTTACTGTTTCACATATATTCTCTAAATATATGCATTTTAAATTATGAATTGCTATAATAATTTCCTTAAAGTTCGCTTAAGCAATTTTTCTCAATGCAAAGATATATTCTTTTTGTTAAATCATCCAGCTTTATGTGCTCTCTCCCCTAATATTGCCTTAAATTTGAAGCCTTAAATGTTGAAAAGCACTGTTGTAAGGTTGAGGGAGGATTCAACTGAAAAATAATGACATAGGTGAGAGAATGAAAAGTTTATCACTATTCATCTGTATCAACTATGGTAGATATTATGGTACATTGCAATTTAATGTAAGCTTACTTATGCTGAATTTCCCTAAAATGCTTATAATTTAATTTGTCCATTTGGATGGGGATTTAATTTTTTTTGCAAACATTTGTCTTCATCATAGACAAATAAGAAGAAATACAACTTAGACATAAAAACACAAGATGATGAAACATGTGCATGGTGACATTGCAACAAGAAAGAATAAGCATTGCAGCATTATGAGGAACATATTGTTCCCTCTTTATACTCTCCTTTATCCATAATTGCAAAGCAGGTTGGATCAAGTATTGTGGACCCAGTTGACAAAAGAAAACTCAGGACTGTATTGGTTGGAAATATGCAGAAGAGGCCTTCATCTTGTAGTGGATAGACGCTGCTGCTGCTGCTGCTGCTGCTGCTGCTGCTGCTGCTGATGATGATGATGATGATGATGATGATGATGATAAGAAATGCTTCATGTTTTGTCTATGACTCTGGGTGCTTCACATTTTGCCCATTTTATATTGTTTAGATGCAAGAGTTATCTCCAAAATTGTATCTCCATTTGCCCTTCTTATGAGATTATTTAAACTGATCAAACTTTGGGTTCTTTTCTTACCTTAGCAAATTAGGATTAAGGCACTAGGTGGAATAATACAAAGTTATTGTGGTTCACTTGGAGAGTTTTTATTTAGGTTTCTATTTCTATTATATCTTTCTATTTGAAAGAATAGAATCTCTTTTCAATCTCTATGGCTTCTCTGATGATTCTGTAGCTGGGGTTTTCTTTCAAATAGAAAGATCTCCACACAACAAGCCAAGCAAACACCTGGGCACAAACAGACTCCCCCTGATACCTCCAGCTCAAACACACCCCAACCAGGCACCCAGATGAAACCTAGCTTCCTAATAGATAATAGCCGTCCTTTTACTCGAAGCCAAGCTGCACTGAAAGCCTCCAAAACAGGAACACAGTGTTGCCAGCCAATCAAAGCCACAAAAAAAAAACCAGAAGAAACCAGAAACACCAATCAAACAAACTCCAAGTCCAATAAACACAGTCCAAGACTCCCAACCAATCAGGATGCAGAAAAAACAATCCTAGGAAAACAGTAGGCTAGCCTCAAATTTAAAACTAACAGCTGTGATAGCCTGACCCACATACAAACTCAGTATAGAAGCCTGATGGTGGCAGATGAGATTCTGCTGAAACATTGCTACAACTTTAAAAGCACTACAATGACGTGGGATAATACCCAAAGGAAACTGAATAGCACACATGTAAGTACCCACGAAAACTTAAAAAAACAAATATCACATCTCTACGGAGAGGAAATAAATAGCCAGATCAAAAGCTATGAGAAGCTGGAAGTTCAAAGAGCAGGAATATTATGTGACCTGAAATTCCTATGCAGCTGCAGAGACAACAATGCAACACCAACCTGCTTCAAATTAACATTTCATCACAATACAGCAGCTACTAAACGTATCCTGAAAAGAACAGAAATGGCTCTACTCAGGAATGAGGTTCACAGTAAGAGATTCCAATTGGATCAGTTAAACAAAGATTTGCTAGCACTACACCTGGAATTGAGCAGCAAAATGCACCCTCTACTTTGGGATAAAATAAAACAACTTACAACTTGGAGAGCTGAAACTGAAACCACTTACAAAAATGAAAAACTCTTAAAGAAACTACAGAAATTAGAACATGACAAGAAAACCCCCAACAACTCACAACAACACCTGAAACAATTAGTATATAACGTTTCCAACAGAGAACTCACCAAAACAGAAACAGATATCCAAACCAAAGGATTCAATTATGCTATAGCACCCAAAAAAATCCCCACAGAATCCATCACATGTGCAGTAGAATCCAACCTAACCAAATTAAATACAGATGAAGCTGACAGAATAAGACACCAGCTTATTAACATCCTATGCACAAGCAAACCACCCAAAAGCAACTTGCACAAAGATGAATTCAGAGCGCTACAAACCCTGAAAAATGATAACAGCATAATAATACTCCCAGCAGACAAAGGGAATGCCACAGTAGTAATGGATAGAAAAGACTCCGAAACAAAATTGACAGACCTACTACAAGACTCCACATACAAACCTATAAACACAGACCCAACCAAATATCTAGAAAAATTAACCAAGAAGAAAATTATAACCAGCCACATAAGCAAAGAAATCCAACAGACGATCATCCCAAGAGAAAAATCTTCTAGAGGCCCCAAATTATACAGCCTCCCAAAAATACAGAAAGAAGGCATACCTCTCAGATCCATAGTCAGCTCCAGAGGAGCACCACTACAAAACCTCTCTAATGCCACCCACAAACCCAAACTGTGGCTAAGATACATTGATGACACATTTGTGATTTGGCCCCATGGAAAAGAAAACCTAAACAATTTCCTAACACACTTAAACAGTACATACCCCAAAATCAAGTTCACCATGAAAATGGAAAAAAACAAACAACTACCATTCCTTGATGTACTAATCTACAAAAGAACAGATGGCCCACTAGGACACACTGTATACCAGAAGAAAACACACACCAACTGCTACCTCAATGCCCAATCCCACCACCACCCAGCACAGATAAATTCTGTGGCCAAAACACTAATCACCAGAACCAAATGGCTTGCTGACAAGACACATATAAAACCTGAACTATGTACCCTGACTAAAGTATTGACAGCCAACGGCTTCCACAAAAACAAAATCACCAGCTTGATCCACAAAAACACACCAAGACATAACAGAGAAGATCAACAGACCTATGAAACAGCTGTCCTGCCCTATATAACAGGTACTACACACAAAATCAGTAAGTTACTACACAGGCATCACATCAAGACTACCTTCAAAACAGACAAAAAAATAGCAGCCATCCTCAGAAATTCCAAAGATAAAATTGACCTGGAAAACCAAGGCATATGCGAAGTTCCCTGTGCATC
>BLBF01000026.1:7293529-7316739 GCA_015471245.1 Laticauda colubrina | reverse complement strand
TGTATGTATGTATGTATGTATGTATATGTATATGTATATGTATATGTATATGTATATGTATATGTATATGTATATGTATATGTATATGTATATGTATATGTATATATGTATACACACCCACACACAGAAATAGTATGTTGAGCTTCCTTTTATACAGCTAAAAGCATAGCAACATGTGACCTATAAAGCAAGTCTTACTCAGTTTCTTTAATCAGGTTGAAAGGAAAAGGGAAGGAGAGGGAGGGAGGGAGGGAAAGATATGGGTACAGAGGGAGGAAGAAAAAGAAAGAAAGAAAGAAGAAAGACAGAAAAAAAGAAAGAAAGAAAGAAAGAAAGAAAGAAAGAAAGAAAGAAAGAAAGAACGAAAGAAGGAAGAAAGAAGAAAGAAAGAAAGAGAATGATACAGAATCTTATTAGTTGTTTATGATCGCCATCATACAGTATGTGATGGCAATATGCTTTATTATTTTAACAATATTGATTTGATGGGAGTTGGAAGGCATATTCATGTAATTTATTTTCATGGTTAATCATCCATTCAACCAATTGTTTGGACTACATTTGGCATTTGTTTGATGGTGATACAGGTATCACTGCTGGATGAAAACCAAGTAAAGCTGCCTTTTGTAATTGACTGATGGTGATTTGGCAGTGCCAATTGTGTTCAAGTGATATTCCAGATTTATTGGGATTACACCCAAGGCCTCTATTACTATTAGTACAGTTTTGTCTTGTTTTGTCACAGTTGTTCTATTTGTAGGTCTTTGTATTTCTCCAATTCTTTCTCTTCAATTCTTCTGTCTCAAGGTACTGCTACACCATTATACAAACATTTTTGTCTTTCTTAACAATAATTGTGAAGTCTGAGATTGTGTGCTACTACTATTATTCCTATTATCATTAAGATAAAATCTTTCAGATAAGATTGATACCTCTATTTGTTTTTTGTTTTCCTGTTATGATACTCTCCTTTTCTCTGCTTCAAAGAATTATTTTTAAAGTATGTTTCATATAGTATGTTTCATATAACAAACTTTTGGAATTATATCAAAATGGTTAGAAAATTCAATAGGCTATAACTTTACTTACTATCTAATACTAGGTTAGATATTATTAATAATTAATATCTCAATAACCACAACTACACATGGAGACCTTATACCCTGGAACAGTAAGTGAGGAAGTCCAAATTGATTTTTTTCAGCTTACACTGGAAGTCTGTATGAGACTTTCATGTCCTGTTAAATGCTAATTTCTATGAGTCTTGTGAGGTTACCCCCTTAAAAAAATAAAGATTATTTTACAGGATAGGAAAAAGGAGAAAACAGTCTTTGAGACTGTTTCAGTAAATAATTTTGAAAGCAGCAACAGAATTAATCAATGCATTTTTCTATGCAACTAAAAGGCAGGTGGTGAGCAGCTGGTCTAATTAATTTTAACCATTCATACTTGGAATTTCATTCATTCAAATATGAAAAGAACTTCCAAGTGGTCACTTGGCTCATAATTAAGCTGACATTACAAGCTGTGTAATTCATGCCTCCTACAAGGTGCCTAATTCAAAAATCACAGAAGGTCACTACAATTTTGGTGGTACTATCATCTTTCCACATTCACCTTTTAGAAGAACATTTATAATTGTGTTAATCAAACAGGTTTTAACTGTTTAATGGAGTATTCCAAACTGTTAGCAAACCTCACTAGGTGTATAATCCATTTCCTGATTTACGTTTTTTTGTAGATTAGGTTGTGGACTGGGTTGTGGTTGTTTGGTAGAGATGTGGTTTGTAGCTATTGGATGTTCAGGTTTTTGCACTGTGACTTTTTTTTCAAGGTTGGATCATCTTTCTTTTAAAGCATCCAGGGATGCTCCTATGGTGTCAAGGGATGTTATTCGTGTTTCTATGGTATCAGCTCTTTCAAACAGATCCAGTTTGGGTCTGCATGATTTGCAGAGGTATGGAAACTCATTGGATGATTCTAGATATTGAATTATTTGCTCGGGTAATCCCAAGTAGTCATGATGAGTGTATTTGTTACATAGAGAACATTTGATGGAATTTTCATGATCCTTTAGAGTTTTATAGCATTTAAGGCATGTGCAGGAGTCTTGTGGTTCATTGGTGGGGATTACTTTCTCTTTAGGTTGTGGTTTGGCACTGGATTTTTTTCTTGGCATGGTAGGTTTGTTAAGATGGTACGTTGATTAAATTATTAAATGAAACAATTTTGGGTAATCAATACAGCCCATATCACACCAATCAATCAATTGCAATAATCTCTCTAGTCAAATAATTTTGCTAAGCAACAATCAGCCTCATTAATTAATTCCACTAATTGCTAATCAATTACACATGATCTTCAAGAAAAGTACTACAATCACACTGTGTGTGTGTATGTATGTGCGCATGCATGAGTATGCATGCACAGATGCACATATGTGTATTCATGCATTATTTTTCTATGTTAATTAACATGAACAAATCTATCAGGGTTTTTTTCTGTCATGACGTCACATAACCATAACCATATTAAATGCTACATTGTGAGACATGTATTGAAAGACTAGGATTAAAGACCTCATATTTGTTTCAATGCACTCAAAATCCACAGTCTGCCATTCTTTCCAAGGCTGCCTTGAGATTTTACAGATGTACCTCATCTTGTGTCCATATGGAATGATGTTATCTAATTAATATGGGGTGCCTGTAAAGCCACATACACATTTTTCTTCTCTCTGAAAGTGTTCATACAACTGCTACTCCAAACCAAACCTGTTAAAATACAACCCTTTGTATGTATTTGTTGTTCTTCCATTTCCTTCTCTAAATAAGCCTCTTCTTAGACATATTTTGATGAAATGCTGTCCCCCAGCGGATCAGTAAAAGTATCCTCTGTTTTAGGCAAGGTGTATTTCTGAAACTATAATAGCCTATTAGTTGCACCTTCAAAATCCCCACAGATCTTCACGATTCTGTTCTTTTCAGCTACTGAAACTGAGGTGTAGCTCATGGGCTTCAATTAACTTTTCTTTAAAAAAAAATCCCTTGGCTTCCATTTTGTCTCTAGCCAGCAGATAAAAATAAGCTGCTACAAATGTTATTTATTACTGCATCTAGGAGTGCTGGAGAATTTAAGCTGATCAAATTATTGTTTTCACTAGAACATGATCCACTTTAGAATATGCATACTAATCAAATTAAGTGCTTTTTTAAAAAAATAAACAATAACTAGATGTGGCAGTACAAATTAAGACTTGTATTTCATTCATTAAGTATAGCACTCTAGGTGTTTCTAGGAGACATTGCAAATATACTGTGTATCGCTTCAGGCACACTGCAAGGAAGAGGTGTTTGTGAATGGTTTTCATTACAAATCACCAGACACTGTTGTTTCCAGTGATATTTATAACCCTGTTTTCTGTGCAGGAATTATTCAGTGTAGTCCAAAGTCATCCAGTTATTTCCATGGTTAAAGGTAGATTTAAACATGATTGTCTTTCTTGGTCCAGTCAACATCTTCTCTATAATACCACCTTGTATCTAAAGACATTTGAATGTGTATGTATGTATGTGTGTGTGTGTGTGTGTGTGTGTGTGTGTGTATGTGTGTGTTGTTTAATCAAATGTAAATGTATTTTTACTGGGTAAATATTGCAAATTACTATTTTTATTTTGCTATTTGAGCAATTTTGTTTGGAAGCCCATGGAACAGTTTTGTGCTTTCATGTAGCATAACACCATGGTTTATTTCTTATTTTATATTGACGTAGTGGTATATTTAATCTTGCTGATATCCACAGAATTGATTTTGTTACAATTTCATGTCTCAAATAGCTGCAATTACTCAGTACTGACCTATAAAAGAGTTTGATGCATGAAGCATATTGCTATTCTGGACATTTAAAACCACCCTAAGGCAATTTTTAGCAAGAGTGTAGTCTTTGCCTAAGGTTTTAATATTTAAAGAACATTCATGTGTCACTTTAGTTCCAAAAGCAGATAAGGCACTTGACTACATTCTTTAATGCAAATCCCTCTAAAACCTTATACGCTGTTAGAAGTCCTCTAGTTATTTGATGAAAGAGAAAATTAACTTTTCAAAGAGCAGGGTAAAATAGTGACTGTGTCTATTATACCAACCAATCCAATATTCTGCATGATATGCAGTGTTTCTTTTTACTCATTATGCTTAGCAAAAGCAATCAATGAAAGCTTGAAATGATAATTGTGTAGAAACCAGTTCTGATTAAAAGTAGAGATCTGCAGGTACTAATAGTAATAGGGCATTTCAGAAATGGAAGAAAATGTAGCCCAGTGCAAGTCTTGTGTGTGGCATTTAGTCCTTATTCCTTAGACATATTAACTATTCAGTCCCTTGTTAGATAATGATCAAAGCCTCACCTAAACAGATAGACATGATTATATATAGAATAAATAATTTTTAAATAAAGGACTAAAGGAGAAGAAAATGTGTTAGAAATTATGCTATTAGTTAATTAGTAACATTTTAAAAAAGAATAAATTACTAATAAATTTTAAGATTTATTGTTCCCTCTAAAAAAGAGAGAAAATAAAAAAAAATATGTGGCTGCCTTCCAAAATCTGCTATTGTACATTCATATAACAGATAACAGATAATCAGAGTTGGAAAGGGATCTTGTAGGTCATCTAGTCCAACCCCCCCACCCAAGCAGGAAACCCTACATCATTTCTGACAAATGGCAGTCCAATCTCTTCTTGAAAGTCTCAAGTGATGGCGCTCCCACAACTTCTGAGGGCAAGCTATTCATAATAATATATAATTATTTAATTTGATTTAAATGTCATCACTCGTGTCCAGGATGTATAACAATATTTAAATATTCAGCAATAAAAATATTATTAAAAATAATAAACCACTGATAAATATCACTAAAAATCAGCAACAGATGCATTTCTTGAGGGAGACAATTCCACAATGATAGCAGGGTTTAGAAGATAAATTTGGTTAATTTTTTGATAGGGCAAATTGGAAAAGTATTTACAACTGTATAAAATTAGAACCGGATATCTACAGAGATGTCACAATCTAATTTAAAGCATTGTTTAATGTTATGTATTTGTTATTTGGAAAATATATATGCTACACAGAGGCTACATGATTCTGGCTAACTTTAAAAAGACAATATCTCTAAAACAGCATAAAAGACTTTGCATCTGCATTTCAGAATAAGCAATGGAAGTCTTGACTCAATGTTGGTAGGCTGTACAGCACTAGATGAAGTAAAACAGGCTAAATCTCTTTTTAAATGGAGTTCCTGTTGATATAGAAGCCTTCTGGTTCTATATATGTGTCATATATAGATTTCTTTTCTTGATGGGATATCATGAAAGAAACAAATATACAGTCTGGTAGTTATCTGGGTTTCACAGCTCCTGCTAGGATAGCAGATGGAGGTTATGGCCAGGATGGATTGTAACTTTTCCAGGAATAGATGGCACTGAAAGCGTGACTTTTGCCTTTGTCATCCACATATTAGACTATTACAAGATACCCAAAAGCTTAGAATGGCATAGAACACAGCTGTTTGCCTGTTGATTTGCGCTAATTGGTTCAACATAATAGCTGTTTTGAAGGAGTTGTACTGGTTATCAGTATTAAAGATGCTGTTGTTTTATTGTTTTAAGACTTGAGTCCTTTTTACACCTGGGATGTTTGCTTTGGGTGGAATCTGATCAGCCAATATGGCTTAGCTGGGAAGGGATAAGAGGTAAACAATGGGATAAATTAAAGTATTATACTAAATGTTACTTAGTGATTTTAATAAGAGGGTGTTCAGAATGGATAGGGTAAAAAAATTGGACTGTCTGACAGAAGTCATCGTTACAACAAGAACACAAATAAACAAACAACAAGGTATTTATAATAAGTCTGATTGGAGAGTAGTTCAACCACAATCAACAAATGCAACAAACAAAAGTTAACATGATAAAATGATATGGATACATAGTTAGACAGATAGATGGTAGATGATGGATGATAGATGATGATAGATGATGGATGGATGGATAGATAGATAGATAGATAGATAGATAGATAGATAGACAGACATAGATATACTGTATATACTATACTGTTGATATATAGATATAGATATATTGATATATTTGTAATCATAATAAAAAAACCTAAAGTATAAAATTCTAAATATACAAGCCTGAATACCTATTAATCTTGATATTGACATTTACAACAATGCATCTAACTTTATTAGTTTTCTATATTAATTTCATTTTCACAAGTCAGTATGAGTTAGCAAATAAATTCCTAATTTTTCTTTTAGGTATCCACTGATGTATAAAACTGGGAAGGGAGGGTGAGGAAAATGAATTATTTTAGAATTACTGCATACTTATTTTAGAGGCTACCCAGTTTGCAGTAAGGTACAGCTTCAAAAAGTATTGTATTATTTTCTTTTTATCTTTCCTTTGTCCCTGAATTCTATAAATCATGTGTTTTTTCTGAAAGTCTTCAACCCAGTCTGATAATCATGGGACCAGATGGATTGGTAGACCCTCACAGTGCAACTCTCATTTCCACAACCTATTACACATTTTCTCTCCTTCAAATCCTAATTTTTGTAATGAGAATTGTATTAAAAGTTTTGAATAGAACAAGGAAAGATAGTAAAAACCATAACTCTAAAAATATATAAATAATGCAGGAATGTTTGTGTACACATACATGTGTCAGAGTTTGTTTCAGAAAATCAAATCCAGACAGCACACACATATAACTGATTCAGTAGGATTCATTAACTTCTTTATTAAACATAATATCACATGAAGTAAATTTACAATACCCACAGCAGATTCTTCCAATGTGGTAGAGAGGAGAGATTGTAAGTAAGTTCAGCAGACAGACAAGATTAGACTAGTTTCATTTTAGAGCTGAGCACAGAGCTAAGCCATGCCCAGACTCTTTCCTTAAGTTTCTGTTTTCAAAACAACCCTCATTAGCTGACCCAGTTGTCATGCCTATTCATTAGCTGACCTTGTTACCATGCCTCTGCCAATTCATGAATATTCTGAAAACATCAGAAGTGGTATTCAGCAGGTTTTCACCAGCTCTGGAGAATAGTTAGTGGAAATTTTGAGTAGTTCAGAGAACTGGCAAATGCCACTACTGACTAGAGATTTTACAGTATACTTCCACTGCCATGCCCACCAAGCCATGCCCACAGAACCGGTAATAAAAAAATTTGAATCCCACCACTAGACAACATGTATGCATTAGTATACTGGAATCTCTCCAAACTGTCATTTTTCCCTCTGGAAAGACAGATATGGACCTAATGCCTTGATTTCAAAAGCTTCCCCTTCCCCCACATAGCTTAAGCTTGAATGCCTTTTAACTCTTCTTATTGTGAGATCCTCCCCTTTACCCATTGGTTTCCCCACGTAATTTATTTATTTTATTTTATTTATTTATTTTGTCAAAAGCTTACAATACAATAGAAATAGGAATAAATATATGTTTAAATATAAGATATAGGAACTAATAATTGGGAACAATAGGACAGGGATGCTAGGCATGATTGTACGCTTATGCATGCCCTTTACAGGCCTCTTAGGAATGGGGTGAGGTCAATAGAGGTTTATGTGTACACATATATACACATACATACATATACACATACATACCTTAAAAAAGTGACTTCTTAACCTCATCATGACGAATATAAACAATTCCATAAGCTTTTCATTTCTTCTTATTTAAATCTATTTATATAAATCTGGCTATTTCTGTTTATTTTATTTACTTACTAATTAAATTTAGATGCCACCTGACCACAGGATAACTATGGGTGGTTTATGCTAAAAGTAGAAAACAATTAACAATATCTGTGCTTAGACATGTTACATATTTCATACAAAAAAATGCAACTGGCAGAGGTTCCATACTTACCCTAGTAAGGCCTGAGAGAACAGAGGAGTTTTTCAAGATTTTTGAAATACCAACTGGGTGGAGCCCATGTTGAAGTAATTCCCCATTAGGAGAATGAGTGCATACAGGGAGGCGTAGTGAGAGAAGTGTTGAATAATGCACACACAGCACACAGTTACACTGTATAGTAAATGTAGGTTTTTACTTCCAGAAACTTTTAAGCAAAGTTCAAACACAGTCCAAAGTCATTCACAGGTAAGATTAGTCAGTTTTTCATGCAGAGATAATCCAATAACAAAGTCCAGTGTCAAAAACAGTTCAGTATCAGACTTACGTCAAATTCAAAAATAGCAGTCAATTCAGAGGAATGGCAATACTCTCCAACAGAAGGAAACAGAGAGATTCATTCAGACACACCCTCTTCTGAGACTAAGACCAAGACAACCCAGGTTTCTTGGCTCCATCTTATGGCCATTTGAGAAACCACACCCAATTACACTTTTCAGATTCTTTTAAAGATACAGTTTTAAAATGTTTATCCTGGTTTATATATTTTCAACCCAAATAGCTGTTAGGTGACTTACATTCCTAACAGCCCATATTAATTTCTTCTGCTCTCAATAAGTTTTCTAATAATTTTAGAACTGCTGCTGCTGTTGCTGCTAAAATTCTTTGTCTTTGTCTTGTCCTGTCGTTGCTAGTCTTTTTGTTTCTTTACTATTTTACATTAGATTTTAGCATAAAATCATACAAATAAATGTAAAAAGAACCCCACACCCATCCAAACCTCGGTGCCATACTTAATATTAACCATATAAAGTTGTAGAAATCACCTATGGATAAGACTAACTTTTATTCACTGCAGGATTGATGCAAATTTTTAAGGATCTTTTTTTAAAATTATTTAAAGTCACAGTACATGGAGAAATGCATCCTTTTCATTTGCAAATGATGAAGATGACTATATTTCAGAAATTAAACTGAAAGGATCAAGGCTAACATTTTAAGAGCCAGTGAGTGATTATCGCTGCTATTATTTTGTCTATGAATGTAGCAGAAGCTGCTTTTGCAATAATTGAAATATTTGCAAATGAGAGAATGGAGTGGTAACATAAATCCTTCAATTCAGTGGTGCTGAAAATGTTCCAGTGGGTGTCTTCATTATTTCCATCAACCTGCTCTATATTCAACAAAGACAAATTGAAAAAGCAAAGGTATAGTAAGTGTTGAAGCAATTCATCCTGCAGTGACAAGGTACTAAGCTGCTGACTGAACAAAATGAAATGCTGTGAATTTCATCAGTAGCAAGTTTTAATAGATTAAAAAGAAAGCAACGAGGCAAATTCTCTTTTACAGATACAGTAGATGGCAAAATTAGAAAATCAAGAACTGTGATGTAATAAGAGGTCATTTAAAGTATCTCATGTTTTCTATTAATATTATGTTCATTAGAAGCACTCCTAGTGGTGAATAGTGTATTTCATGATGTTCCATGGGGCAATATAATTTCAATAGCACTAGTTAAATAACTAACCTTTGGTTATTGTAAATGTATTATTCAAAAGCTAAATGACATCTATAATGGAATTATAAATAATCTTGGGGAATGAGAGGATGCTATCTAGGAAACAGCCAGACAAAGGAGGAAGGAGCCTGCCTTAACAAACAGAAAAAAAAATAGGAAATACCTGCCCTAATGAATCTAGTAAAAGGTGAAGGTAGGAAGTTCAGATTTGAAAGATTCTGTTAATGTAGCCTTATAATAAAGTAGAAATAGTTCATCTTGTCACATTTGCTGTCTGGTTTAAATGGAAGGGCTGATAACAGCTAACATACACTCTAGCAAAAAAAGAGATCAGTTTATTTCTATTAATGTAGATTCTGATTGTAAAAAGGAATATTGCAATATGATTAAGCTTCTACTGTGTTTCTCATATAATAAGGCCGGGTCTTATTTTTTTTGAGCCCCAAAAATGGCTAAGTGATCTTTTCAGGAGTGAATTAATTTCTCCCCCCAGTGCACCCTCTCCTAGAATGCCCCACGGGCAGCCATGCCTTGCCACCAGCTGCTCCTAATGACCAATCATAGTGGAGCGCGGAGGGCTCCCTACCCATGCCAAGCACCTTTGCTGCAGATCTGGGTATGGTGTTGGTTGTAGGCCAGGTCAGTGGGTGGGCGGCGGTGGTGTGGATGTCGGCCTCAGCAGGACACTTTAAATTGCAAGAACTTCAGTCGCTGCTGCTGCTTCCTCCATTGCTCTTGCTTTCCCTTTGCATTCCTCCACTGGCAGCCTCTTCTCGGGTAGGGGAGCCACCTCTGTAGTTTCCATGGTTCCCGCTGATGCTGCTGAAAGAACAGCATCAGTGCTGGCAGGAATCATGGAAGCGTTTTAACAGCTTTTCGGGTGGGGGAGCTGCCTCTGTAGCTTCCATGGTTCCCGCTGGTGCTCATGCTGTTCTCTCGCCAGCACCGGCAGGAACCGTGGAAGCTACAGAGGTGGCTCTCCCACCCGAGAAGCAGCTGAATCGCTGCTGGTGGAGGAATGTGAAGGGAAAGCAACAGCGAGAGAGTAAGCAGCAGTGGCAGGTGCTGAAGGCCTTGTGATTTACAGTGCCCTGCCGAGGCCAACATCCAAGCCATCACAGCCCACCTGCTGACCAGGCCTGCAACCAGCACCATACCAGGGTCTGCAACAAAGGCGCTTGGCAGGAGTAGGGAGCACTCTGTGCTCCACCATGATCAGCCATTAGGAGCAACTGGTGACGAGGCATGGATGCCTGCAAGGTGCTCCTAAAGGCAAGTTCCCCCTTGCCTTCCCCCCCAATTTCACATGTTTTAAAATAGGCCTAAATTTGGGGAGGAGGGGCTTAATTTCATTTTATCTCTAGAAAACATGCTAGGGCTTCCTATTGGGGGAGGTGTATTGTTGGAGAAACACGGTATAAACCATAAGATTCTTAAATAGATGAGTGGATAATAAGAGCAGTTTTTTCAGCTATTAATCTAATCTTTCTCTGTTAAAGTATCTAACAGAGGTACTTTAAATTGATACCTGTAAAGACTATTGCTATTATCCACTCATCTATTTATGAATCTTATTTAATTGTGTATAAAGCACTTGATATTTAGATTTTTTTCTTAAAACTGCACATATATTTTAATGGTTCTTGATAAATTAGAAAAAAATTGTAATGAGAAAACATTCTAATAATCATTCAAAGTTGTGAAAGATGGAAAAAGTCTCTGTCTAAATATATTCACCTTAAGACTGGATACTATTTCTTTAAGTATTTCTTTTCCTTTATTTCACTCTTTACTTTTCCACTGTCCTCCTTTGTACTTATATGTTCTTTTTACTTTACTTTCTCTCATTTTAGTTTTTATTAATTTGACTGCTATAATTTAAATCTTACTTAGTGTACACAATATATGTGATGGATATTATAGAAAATATGATGTGCAACACAAAACTATGAAATATTACTTTTATTTATTACAGTGTCAAAATCTGTGCTCCAATTTCATGGAAGTTGCTTTAATTTCCAAGAAAATAAACCGTTGTTTTTGTTGATTTATTTGTCATAGTAAGCCGGTTTGGCATATTGATTAAATAATAAGGTAGACTTTGTTTAAGAGAACCTGTTCTCTTAACATTAGCATTAGACTAGAAACCAGAAGACCTATGAGTCTTAGTCCCTAGGCACAAAACCAGATGTGTAATCCAGGTAGGCCTGTCACTTTCTCTTAGCCCTAAAAAGGAGATAGTGGCAAACCACTCCTGTAATCCTGCCACAAAAAAATCCTGTAGGATCATATTCAAACATCTATTGGACCGGACGGAATATGTACCTATTTCTTGATAAAGCTATTTACTGCCATAGCAGAACCTCGAAGCATAATCTTTGAAAAATCTTTCAGGACCAACTCCTTGCCTAACCTATGGTCACAAGCCACGGTCATCCCCATCTTCAAAAAGGGAGACCCCAGCCTAGTTGAAAATTACAGACAACTTACAACTTACAGAGAAATTTGATTGCTATCTGTTGGTGATGAATTTGATTTTGTTATAGCTCAAATCCAACAGGAAGGAAATTCCTTCTTCAATCATTTGGGCATAGCTATTAATAGCTATTATTTGACCATCAGGTACAGCCATGGTTAAGTTGAGGTTTGGCACATTGGTCCAATGATCCATCCTTGACTAGATTGCCAGGTGTGGGCCTTCTTAGTCCAGGAAGTCATTTTAATGATAACTTAAACTATCCAAATCTTGTGTTTAAATTACTGCAATATTTGAAAGGACTATGGAAGTTTTAACTGGCTTGAAATGCAAAGGCTCAATTCCCATCAGAGAGGTTGAATATCCTAATTTCAATTATAGAGTTGCTGAATTGATTGCCAATAGGTTTATAGAGCGAAGCTTTCTTGTCATGGACCAGCTAAGTTCACTTTATTTCAATGAATTGGGGAATACAATAGACCTGGGTACCAGACTGGACATCTCTAAAGTAATTAAATGAAACCAACCAGAGCACAAACCAGAGAGAAGGACCAAATAAACCAGAAACAACTTAAGACAAAATGTTTTTTTTTTAATTCTAAAAAATATACATCAGTAACTTCTGTAGGGTTTGTCCCACGTTATTCAATTCTATTATTGCCTTCACCATGTGTGGCAGATAGCTGACTTCCCCTTATGAACCAGGACTTTAATAAAATAAGTTAAAAGTTAGCTGCATGCAGTTATCAGTTTAATTTAAAAATCCTTTTCTATCCTATCCTTATTTAATTTGGGCTCAGGCTCAATATAATACTTGCTTCATCCCCATAACATTTTGTATCCACCAATAAAATATGATATTCACAAAAACACAATAGAATTTAAATACAAGATTTGGAGAGTCTATCAGAATAGAGCTGGAAGGAAACTTAAAAACCTCCAATGATGAAGCACCTACAACTTCTGAAAGGCAAGCCCTTTTACTGTTAATTTACTGTTAGGAAGCTTCTTCTTAATTCCAGATTGCTTCACTTTTGCTACCAACCTGCCTTCTCTTGAGGACCTATATCAGTGGTGGGATTCAATTTTTTTACTTCCGGTTCTGTGGATGTGTCTTATTTTGTGGGTGTGGCTTGGTGGTCATGTGACTGGGTGGTCATGGCTTGGTGGTCATGTGACTGTGTGGGTGTGACTTGGGCATGTGACTCAGTGGGTGTGGCCAAGTTGACGTCACTCACATCAAGGGCTGCCTTGCCTGGCCTCAAAGAGATACAATTTCCTTCTCTATTTATTTTGAATAACTGAATATCCAAAATACACTATTTAATCCTAAGTATATATGCCATATGTGTACATACATATTACATAGTATAGTTGTGTATAGGCACACAAAAAGATAATTATCTACTATATATACTGTATATCTATGTATACACACACACACACGCACACACACACACACACACAGCTCTTCTAAAACTAAACACATTCAACCTCACTGCATTTGAAAAAACACACCCATAATCCACTTTCTGTCACACATTGAACTATGACTTCTGTACATTATAACATTACACATGTCTTCCAAATTTACTTCCCTAGCCTACACATGACCATAAGATCCAGGAGATATCATGGATTGAGTAAAAAGTGGTGAAACTCACTAAACAATGCTCTTGCTTAGGAACCAAAATTATGTGCTCAATTGTGGTCATAAAGCCCCTGTCACACTGCACCAATGGATGCAAAGAGGATGTAAAATGGACAAAAAAGCTTGCCATCCGTTGGTTAACGCGATGTACTCACTGCCTCCGTTTTGCTTCCTCGCTATCCGTCCAGCATCCGTTTATTGACGTTTCATCTGCTCAGAAAGTTTTGAGCTGCTCAAAACTTTTGCGCAGAAAATGTATCCAATTCATCCATTCTGCATCCGCTAGGCATCCGCTAGGCATCCGTTCTGCATCTGTTACGCAACCACTACATACGCTACGCATCCGTTCCGCATCCATGCAACTCGCATCCACTTGGACACAGGGAGGAAGCGGAACAGATACGGAACAGATGCAGAACGGATGCCTAGCGGATGCAGCATGGAAACAAAGCATTTAAAATGGAAAAAACCTTCGCAGAGGGGACCTATCTCGGATATTAAGGATGTCTAGAGGATGCCTAGTGGATGCCTAGAGGATGCCTAGAGGATGCAAAGGGACACCTATACTGCCTATAAAAAGGGGGAGCAACACATCTGGATCTCACTTTCAGACCAGCAGCCCTGCTGCAGACCTCTGCAGCCTTCATCTGCCTCTTCTTCTTCCACAGCATCCAGTCATGTCCACCGTGGATCATAACACAGTCCTTTTGGCAGCCACCATGCTTCTGCAACAATGCAAAGCCAACTACAGGCTCTGTGAACTCTACTACGGGAAGAAAAAGAGGCGGCCAAGAAGTGTCTGGGTACGAAGATGGTTCACCAGAAGAGCAGAGTATGGACTGTACAACAAGCTGATGGTGGAGCTCAGGAACGAAGACACTCGTGCATTCCAAAACTTCATGAGGATGCCTCCAGCCATGTTTGACGAAGTTGTGCAGCGCCTGACACCCAGGTTGACCAAGGCAAACACCAACTTCCGGCCCAGCCTGGAACCTGGGCTAAAGGGGGCACTCACTCTGCGCCACCTGGCCTCAGGGACCACCTACAAAAGCATGCAGTACGGCTGGAGGGTGCCACACAACACCATCAGCATTGTAGTCAGAGAAGTGGTGCAGGCCATCATCGAAGAATACAAGGAGGAGCTCCTCCAGTGCCCCTCCACTGAAGAAGGATGGAAGAAAGTTGCAGAGCAGTGGTATCAGAGGTGGAACTTCTCCCACACCGTTGGAGCCATAGATGGCAAGCATGTGGCCTGCAAAGCGCCAGCCAACTCAGGGTCCACTTATTTCAACAACAAGGGCTTCTTCAGCATCATCCTCTTCGCCATGGTCGATGCTGACTACAAGTTCATGTACATCGATGCTTCAGGCAACGGGTCAGCTTCAGATGCCCAGGTATACAATGCAAGTGACCTCAAGGGTAGGCTGGAACGGAACCTCATCGTGGGCTTCCCAGATCCAGAACCCCTGCCCAACGACACGTAAGATGTGCCCTACTTCATCATGGGGGATGATGCCTTCTCCCTCACAACCCTACACCTCCAAATACCTCACCTGTGAAGAGAGGATCTTCAACTACAGGCTGTCCAGGGCAAGGCGGGTGGTGGAGAACGCCTTTGGCATCCTGGCCAACAGGTTCCAGGTACTTCTCACCAACATGCAGCATCACCCAGAGACCATGAGGAGGATCATGGAAGCTTGCTGCATCCTGCACAATCTCATGCGCACCCGCCACCCAGTCTTGCAGAACAGGCTCGTGGACCTCCAACAAGGCAATGGGGACATGGAGCCTAGGGAATGGAGGAAAGGGCGAAACCTGATAGACACTGAGGATGTGCAAGGCCCCAACAGAGCCTCATGTGAAGGGAAGAAGCAGCGCAACCTCCTGAAACACTGGTGCAACTCCCCAGCTGGAGCAGTGGAGTGGCAAGACAGGATGATAGATGCTTAATGGATGCTTCTTTCAGCCTGTCTCATCACACGGATGAGATTGGGCCATGTATGTTGAGTGGCCCGACAATGAACAGGGCATTTAATAAAGAGTTGTGTTTATGTTGACATGTGTGGATGATTGATTACATTGTTATTGATAATAAAGGGCCATAGGTGTGGCACCTGGGAGGGTGGACCATCCAGTCCCACTATGCTTGCACTGGAGGTTTATCTATTCCACAGCTATTACCCATCCCAAAGGTATCCCTACCCATCCCACTGCTATCTCAACCCATCCCACTGCTATCTTAACCCATCCCACTGCTATCTTAACCCATCCTACAAGCATGCAAAGGATTAAACCATTTCTAAAAGTTTCCAGCAAGACTTTATTAAAAAAAAGAAATGAAGCAAGTGTGTGAATCAAAAATAGACTTAATTAACAACAAGCTATAAAACAAAAATGAGTGCTGTGGAGGTGGCTGGTGCTGGAGTGCTTGTCATCAGCTCCTCCAGAAGCAGAAGCAGCAGAAGCCCCAGCCCCAGAAAAGCGAGCCCGTGCTGCAGAAGCCCCAGCAGAACCAGAGTGAGGGCCAGGGGGCAGGATGGTAGCCCTGTCCCTCTTGCAAGGGCTGGCAGCAGATGACTGAGGCTTGCCTTGCTTCCGCATGGTTGTGGGGTTGCTGGCTGTCAGGGAGGCTGGCAGGAACCAAGGCTGGCAGGAAGGCTGGCAGGGAGGCAGGCACCAAGGCTGGCAGGAAGTCTGGCAGGGAGGCATGCACCAAGGCTGGCAGGCAGGCAGGGCACCAAGGCTGGCAGGAAGGCTGGCAGGGAGGCAGGCACCAAGGCTGGCAGGAAGGCTGGCAGGCAGACAGGAACCAAGGCTTGCAGGCAGACATGAACCAAGGCTGGCAGGCAGGCAGCCAGCAAGGCTGGCAGGGAGGCTGGCAGCAAGGCTTGCAGCAAGGCATGCAGGCAGGCATGCAGACAAGGCAGGCAAGGCTGTCAATCCATCCGGCAGCAGGTCTTTCCTCTGAATGGTGACCTGCTTCTGAGCTGCTTCCCTTATATCTGCGGGGCTTACGCAATGCATCCTCCCCGCATGCGCAATTAACGCTAGGCATCCGTTAGGCTTCTGCTGTGCATCCGCTAGGTTTCCGCTCTGCATCCGCTTCATCCGCTGTGCATCCGCTCTGCATCCGCTGTATCCGTTCCGTGTCCGCTTTGCTGAGGTCCCCCAGAAGCATCGCAGATGTGCCATCCACTCTCATCCACTTCCATCCGCTGGGCTTCCGTTCCGCATCCGCTTTCCATCCGCCCTGAGTCCTCCCCACATCCGTTCCTTTCCGTGTTATCCACTCCGGTTATGCAAATTTTCGCCCCTTCTGAGAGCGGATAACAATGGATAGAACATTTTTCTCGTCTGTTGTGTCCTTTTTACTAACATTTTGCATCCGCTGGGCAGTGTGACAGGGCCTTAATCCTTACACTTCATGTTACACAGTATGATTTATACAATTTACATTTATTTGGTACTAAGTTGATTGCTGTGGTACATGGCAAGAACATTTTACGTTGCAGATGTAACTCAAGGCACCATGGGACTGGACTCAATTTTTACAACTGTTATAAAGTGAGTCACATGGTCATTAAGCAAATCATATGGTTATTAAACAAATCCTTTCTTCTGAAGTGGTATTTTTGATTGAAAAGCAGGAAAAAAGTCACAAATTACAGTCATGTGACTGCAGGATGCTGCTAGTGGTCATGAATACAAGCTGTTTGCCAACAACTTGAAATGCCATCATGTGATTGGAGTGGGGTGGGAAGCAGTTGTAACTCTGTGGATATGCAGTAAATAGTTTTTTTTTAATCCATTGTAATGTTGAATTGTCATAAAAGGATTGGTTGCAATTTGAGGAGTACATGTATTGTAACTTTAGTATCATAAACAAAAATTAGAATGTATGCCTTGGATAAATATTCAGGAACAAATGGATAATGACACATTCCTTACACTTTCATTGCAGAGGTTGGAAGAAATATCCTCTGGAAATAAAATGGAGGGTGGAGGCTGATTGGAAAAAAAAGATTTGCTTTGTTATTAAAGCAGAATCACCAACCATTACATGTGACTCTGGGTAGCTGACAAAATGGATTTAAGAGTAGGGGGGGTTATACCATCTTTAGGCTTTGTATTTGTTCCTGTTCCTGTTTAATTAGCTGCTCCAAAAATAGTTGCCCCCAAAAGTTTGCAAACACATACTTTATTTTTTAAATTATGTTCTCATTTCTTTGATGATGACCATAAAAACTGCCTTTAGCAAACACAAAATAATTTATTTATAGTTTTCTAATTCATTTCTTACTTTTGTGCTGATTTAACACAAGAAAAAAAAGACAGAGAGATGCTTTGAAAGAATTCAAATTTTTGTAAATAGATATCCTATCAGATTTTAGGAAATAAAATATCTTAGGGAAAGTGCACATCTCATGGTTTGCTTCCCATCCATTTTATCATTTTTTAATGCTTAATTGTTAATTTGTTTTTTCTATAGGAAGCTCCAATTTAAGAAGTCCACAGATATTTAAAAGCTATTATAATCTATATAAGTATGATTCAATTGTTAATATTACTTGTTAGTAATATGTGGAACCCAAGCTAGTAGTTACAGAACATGAACAAGAGTCTTTTTATTTATATGTACAATTAGATCAGTAAAATACAAAGAACACTCTTGGAATATAGAAAATTCTTTGATATGTCAGTATGAGTTTACATTATTGAGAAAGAAGATCTCAGAATGAGAAATTCAATTTATCATTATCTACTTAAGTCTTTCTGTAATTTTATTTATTTCTGTAATTTTTATTATCGTTCTTTAAATCTTTGATCAATTTGTTAAACAAGATGATCTAAAGGTTAATTTATTAATAATTTATTTTGTGCCATCAAGTTGATGTTGCCACTAAGCAACCACCCAGATCACCTCCAATATGATTTGTTCCAAGCTTAACTTTTCAGGTCTTCCAATAGTGCAATAAGCTATTGTAATTGAGTCTGTTTGTTGCTAGTTGTCCTCTTCTTTACCTTCCCTCCACCTATATCAAGATTATAAAGAACTAGAACTTTATTTTTTCAATAGTATTTCAAACATATCTCTTCAAAAGTCCAACTTTCACCTCCATAAAATCTCACAGGAAAACTATTTCCATGTTTCTGATGTTTGTATATATAGGCACATCACAACATCTGAATATCTTTTCTAAGACTTTCATTGCTACCCTAGCAAGTACTAATCTGTGTCATATTTCTTGACTGATGATCCATTCCTTTACTGTTCATAATCAAAACTAAAAGGCAGAAAGTACTCACCACTTCAATATTTTCCCCATTACTTCTAAAATTGTTATTATGCATTTGAATTTCTTTATATTTACCATAATCTTATTTCCATTTTTACTGTGTTTCTTTACTTTCAGATTATTGACATTATCAATTACTGTAGTGTTATCAGCACAGTACAGGTTATTGATGTTTCTTCTTCTAACTTTATTTTCTTCCAATCTAGGTTTCCATAATATATAGTCAGCATATATTATAGGCTGAGTAACTAAGAGAAGATGATATGTGTTATCTCAGTCCTTTGTCAATTTGGACACAGTCTATTTCATTCCACATTATACCATATATTTTCTGGATTACAACTTCCTGTCTTGTGAATTGTGGCTTTATCAATTTACAAGCCTACACCAGCAATAATGTCTTTTATTTAACATTCTTTACTTATTTTTCTTCTGTTACTTGCCATATTTCTGTATCTACTCCATTAATTTGTGTAGCCTTGTGACTTAATAATCAGAGTTCTGATCTAACTTTACCTTCATATATTAGAAGCTCTTTTAAGTACAGGATATCTTATAAGGCTGGGATGTCAAGCTCATGGCCCAGGGGCTGGATGCAATACACACTAACCACCCCCAACTCCCAGGTTAGTGAAGAGGAAAAAAGTTGTGATACATCACATGATGCCAATGTGTCATCATGAGTTTGACACTCTGTTATAAGGAATCCTAAATGTTGAGGGTGAAAATATATCAAACTTCAATATTTACCTTTGATTAATTTGAAGAATTTTATTTATATTATCTGTTCAAAGATCTTTTAGAATACTTCTTTTTCCTTGTGTAATTACACATTCCTGAGAACATTGTCTTTCTTGACTTTATCTTCTCCAGTTTTCTTGCCCTTTCCAACTGTTTAATCTGATATTCAATTTGCTTTTTTCTGTTTCTGATCATTCATAACCACTTTTCATATTAATCCTTGTTTTTCTTATTTCATCCAATAATGTCTGGTTTCCTATCAATGAGGTGCAGGTTTTCAAAGCCATTTCTGATGTTATTCTTTACAAAGATATTTTTTAAGTTTAAATACTTCAAATTGGACTTGATCAGAACATTTGCCAATCTGCACTTCTTTTACATCAGTAACTGGACTATCAACATGGATAACCTTCACATTAAAGAAATGAAATTTAATTGCTATTACTCAATTGTTGACTGCATTGTACCCAAATCTTTACTATTTTGTTTAAATATGAGATCAGTATGGTTTCTTCTTTGGTTTTCATTTTCTGAATATTAAACAGTATAATCTAGATTTCGAGTCCATTACAATTCTCGTATACCTAAATTCTCAGTGTAGTAAATATCTTGAAAGATCCATTTCATCTTTCCCTGTGTTTATACTGTCAGGGTTCTGACTGATGCCCTAATTCCATGTTTTACCATGTTCAACCATGATAGTGACTTTGCAGTTTCAGATTTTCTTTTCCTAAATGGCAACCTCAGAAAATAGATGTTCTGAAAGCTTTTATGTAACTCATAAATAACATTAATAGTCCAAAAGATTCTCAGTTTTATCTACATTGTCATCTAATATGATTGGGCAATCATTAAGTGCCATATCATCTTTCTGTATATTTTTGATAAAACTAGAAGTAGCTTACCATTGCTTTCTCCTGTACAGTATAGAATGATCCTTTGCCATTATCGCTGAAATGATCATCTGCCTCTAGCAATATCCTATATCATGTCCTGCTGGTTTTAGCTCTGTACTTCTGATAACCTTCATAACTTGGATGACCCTGCTGGTTGTGTATAATATTAATGAACAGGCTTGCCTGTTAAATCATGTGACAGGAGACTAATAGAAATTAGTATATATTAATAATTTAATCGTATGATATGAGACTAGTATTAATTAATATCTGAGAAAAGTATATTAGTTGCTGTTTTTTGTTTTTTTTTATCCCCATTATCCCTTTCTTTTGTATACTGATATACACAAAGCTGGAAATAGAGAAAGGTTATCATGGTTTGTAGTAGAACCTGACAATTTGTTTGTGATCAGTGGTGAAGCTTTAATTCATAAAATATAAGCCTTTAAGGACTATACCAGAAAATGAGTTTATTGGAAAGGATATGTCAAAAGTTTTCAATCTTCTGTTGTTCAAAATAGGTGCATGAATCCTATTGGAGAACTTAGATTATTTTTAGGCTATTTTATTTTTAAGTACTGAAAAAATTGCACCAATAGAAAGTAGTGATTTACTAAAAAAAAAAAAAGTCACTGATGTGTCATAGTCATGGAAGCTCAAAATGGGGTCTTAAATGGTCATTCTTCCCATTACTTATTCACAGTCGAAGTATCAGTCTGAATGTGAAGTATGAGTTAATTAGTTCATATTTTTCAATTTATTTTTAAGAGAATCAAGGTTATTATTTAGAATTCATGATTCTCATAATTCTGTGATTCAATTTGCTTAAGAAAAATGAATGTGTTGAGGAATAGCAATAATTTCCCCACATTTTCTGTTTGTTCAATTAGACAGAATCAACATTTTTGTAAATGAAGCAACATATAAGCCAGAACAATAAATGCAGAGATATACATATGGATATAGAGTAAAGATGAACAGAAATTGCAAAAATGTCTCTTGAATAAAAATGAGCACAAAATGTACATAGTTGGATAATTTTTTATGGATTAAATGTATATGATCCAATTTGGTGTGTATAAAAAAATTCCAAGAATATAAAAATATACTGAAGAATTAAAAAATTGAGAAAGTAAGTGGCAAAATAATGAAATCAACAACTTTATCCATGACTAGTCATCAATAATAAGATTTGTGACTGAAAAAGATGTAAGCATGATGATAATTTATCTTTAGTACACTATAAATACGATAACATTCCATTATGTACTCATACTTCTTCATTTCCAGTTAAAATCAATATAAAGCAGAGCTCACTAAACAGTATTGCTGACAGATGACATTTAGATTCATAAATATTTTTCATACATACTTATTCACGTGCAAATACATGTAGACACTCATTAAATGTTCTTCTTGAATATAAAACTTGACATAATAAATAACTTGATAATTAACATGTTCCCTTGGTACAAAAAGTATTTACATATTGCTACTGGAAAAAGATATCTGGGAACTGCTATCAATATATTATGCACATACACACAACACTCAGACACAAACACACATTTTTGAAGGTTAATTTTAAATGTATCTCTCATTCTAGATGTGTAATCCATCATATATTTGAAATAAATGTAAAAGGCTATTCACTAGTATAAAAAATTATAGTACATCTATGAAGTGTGAAAATAAATCACAGTGGAGCATCACTATGCAAAAGGGTTATTCTTTTTTTTTTGGTTTGGTTTTATATATTTGAAAATTAACTATCTACTATTCAATTGGAGAAATTAGGATTCTATACAACAATAGGATTAATATAAGAACTTGCTGCCATGTTGTATCCATAAGTTTAGTGGTAGTTGTTCTTTGCTCACTCAAATGAATTTATTAGATTAGCTCTTGAGACAACCAGTATATAAATGCATTAATATAAGGCAAACAATTCTTACATTTCTGGGATTAGTCAAGAATGAGCCAACAATTAAAGGCATTCTAGAATCTTACAAGCTTTAATACAAAAATATATTTTGTGGTCTCCAATCAATCACTTCCCTTATTTTTTGACAAGTGGCATGTTTATCTATTGCAGAAATCATTCCAGGTGAACACAGGATAAGTCAGTTGTGTAAATTATTGGAGGAAACACAGGAAAACCTTTCAAGAGAGGAAATTAAAATGTGCTATGGATAATGTCATATAAATTCAAAGAAAGTTATCAGCCAAAAAAAAAAAGGAAATGATGGTGACTGAGAGGAAGAAAACAATAGTCCACCCTTTGCACACAAAATTATGGGGTAGACTTTGGCACCCACAATATTTTGAAATTTATCATTGCCTTTCGCTTATTTTATATGTGTCATATATTATGCATGTTTATGCAATATGAATTTGTTTAAAGATTTTTTTAAAGTAGATTGTGTTACACAGCATATGAATATTTTTCAAAATAAACTGATATTCTTTAGTCTACAAAAATAAGAGTGTTTTTCAGAGAAGGCGGAGCTTCGTCTCGGTGTTACAGCTGCGATCTCGGGGCTCTGAGATCGCAGCTGATATTTTCGCCCCTGGTCGGTCCTAACGGACCTAAACCGTCCCGTAGAGATGGGGATTGTGAAGGGCACAGTCCCAGGATCCCAGAGATATCGCAAAATCTCTGGTTTGATCCGGGAGAAGCCCTTTTGCTGGCAGC
>BLBF01000026.1:7237320-7276217 GCA_015471245.1 Laticauda colubrina | reverse complement strand
CACAGGTATCCCTTCCCATCCCACAGCTATCTTAACCCATCCCACAGGTATCCCTGCCCATCCCACTGCTATCTTAACCCATCCCACAAGCATGCAAAGGCTAAACCATTTCTAAAAGTTTCCACCCACACTTTATAGAAAAAAATTAATGAAGCAAGTGTGTGAAACAAAGATAAACTTTATTAATAACAAGCTGTAAAATAAACATGACCCAAGTCAAGTGTCCAAATAAAGTCCACAAATATCCAGGCAGCCAGTCTCTGGCACTCCTCTTGGTCACTCGGAGGTGTGTGCCCAGGCTAAGATTTTAGGGAGCAGGTGCTGTGGAGGTTGGTGCTGCTGCAGTGCTCGTCTGAGGTGTTATTGGAGTGCCTAGTCCCGAGAGGACAACAGGGGACGGTGTGTTGAGGAAGGTTTCGGACAGCTGGCTCAGCCCCGTGATGCTGAGAGGTCCTTTCTCCATGCCATGGGGTGTCAGCCCCAATACTGAGGACAGATGTACTGAGGCCGGGCTTGGCTGTGGGATGGAGGAAGGAGCAGTGTAGTGGGGCTGCCTGCTCTGCAGCGGGGTGAGGACTGTCGAGGTTGGCATCGGTGGCATCATTGGAACCGGTGGCAGAGGTGTCGTCCAATGACTCTGTGCCTGCATCTGTAAGGGCTGCTGTCTATGCTGCTGGACCTTGGGGTAGCTGTAGCCCTGGTAGGTGAGGGCCTGTGGGAAGCCTTGGTATGGGAGGGACATCACCTGGGGTGGAGGAGCAGACCTGGACTGGGTGGGAGCAGGTACCTCTGGATCTGGAGGGTTGTTAAGCAGCATGGTGATCCTCTCCTTCACCACCTGGTACTGGGGATCCGCCATCTCCTTGAGGGTCTGGTTGACATAATTGAGGAAGGGCTTGCAGTTGAAGGAGGAGGATTCGATGGGGACCAGCTGAGAGAGGAGACCTATGCTGGTGCGGATGGTGTCCCTGATCTACACCAGGACCTTGTGGCTCTGCCCCTCCTGCGGTCTGGCTCTCTGCCTTACTGTGGTGGCGGAGGTGTGGGTGGATGTGACTTCGGCAGCAGTGGACTCGATGTCTCCTTTCTCCCACTGCACCAGGGAGTCCTCATCACTCTCCACCATGCTTTCAACACCTGCCCGGGGGTTCTCCGCTGTGGCACGCTCCACAGATACCTGCATGGAGACAGGGACTGACTCTCGGCCGCCAGAGGACTGGCTCCCAGCAGGCTGCCGGAGAGAGAGGGTAGAGATTTGGGCTCCTGGTGCTCCTCGGTGGCGGACCTCACCCTCCAGGAAGCTGCACTTGGCCATGACATAGTTCTCTCTGTCCGTCAGCTTAACCCTGGCCTGGCCAGATTTTTTGCGGTGCTGCTTCCCGTACCAGGTGTGCATGTGCTTCCACCAGCTGAGGAGCACCTCCGAAGTGTAGCCCAGACTCTCCGCCCTCTCTCTCCAAGCAGCCTGCTTCTGCTTGGTGTCCCGGTACAGCCAGTGTCCCTTCCTCCACAGATAGTCATTCTCTCTCAACCACTCCAGCACCTCATCCTCGCGCCCTTCCTCAATGTAATACTGCCTCTTCTCCCATTGTTGCATACACCTCTTCCTCCCTTTGGCAGGACCAGATGGGCCCTCATCAGAGGGGCTTCCAGGTTGTAGGGGCTGCTCCTCCACACCAACAGCAGCAGCAGCAGCAGCAGCAGCATCACCAGCAGGATCATAATCATCATCATCATCATCAGCATAATCACCAGCAGGATCATAAGCATCATCATCAGCAGCAGCATAATCACCAGCAGGATCATAAGCAGAAGCAGCAGCAGCAGCAGCAACAAGACCAGGATGAGCAGTAGCAGAGTAAGCACCAGCAGCAGGGTCAGCAAGACCAGGAGCACGAGCAGAACGAGCAGGACCAGCAGGACCAGGAGCAGCTTCAGCAGAGTACGCAGCAGAAGCACCACTGCCAGGAGCAGCTACAGCAGAAGCTCCTGCAACAGAAGAGCGAGCCCAAGCAGCAGAAGCCCCAGCAGAAGCAGAGTCAGGGACATGGGGCTGGAGGGTGGCCCTGTCCCTCTTGCCAGGGATGGTGGCAGGTTGCTGAGACTTTCGCTTCTTCCCCATGGTTGTGGGGTTGCTGGCTGGCAGAGAGGCTTGCAGGAAGGCTTGCAAGCACCAAGGCTGGCAGGAAGCCTGTAAGGAAGCCTGGCAGGAAAGCTGGCAGGAAAGCTGGCAGGAAGGCAGGCACCAAGGCTGGCAGACTGACTGGCTGGCAGGGAGGCTGGAAGGCAGGCTGGCAGCAAGGCTGGCAGGGAGGCTGGAAGGCAGGCTGGCAGCAAGGCTGGAAGGGAGGCTGGAAGGCAGGCTGGCAGCAAGGCTGGCAGGGAGGCTGCCCAGGAGGCTGGGAGGCAGGCTGGGAGGCAGGCTTGGAGGCAGGCTGGCAGCATGGCTTGCAGGCAGACATGCAGGCAAGAACTCTGAGGTATCCAGCAGCAGGTCTTTCCTCGGAATGCTAGACATGTGAGCTGCTTCCCTTTATATCCGGGGGGCTTGCGCAATGCATCCCCCCTGCATGCGCAATTAACGCCAGGCATCCACTAGGCTTCCACTGTGCATCCAGTAGGCTTCCGCTGTGCATCCGCTTCATCCGCTGTGCATCCGTTTTGCATCCGCTTTTTCCGTTCCCCATCCGCTTCGCTGAGGCCCCCCAGAAGCCTAGCAGACGCGCCATCTGCTTCCATCCGCTGTGCTTCCATTCTGCATCCGCTTTGCATCCGCCCTGCGTCCTCCCCACTTCCGTGTTGTCCACTCCAATTATTCAAATTTTTGCCCCTTTTGAGCGCGGATACAATGGATGTAACATTTTTCTCTTCCATTGTGTCCTTTTTGCATCCATTGGGCAGTGTGACACGGCCTTTAGGTCCTTTGAATTAAGAATTCTAGTAAGTTACTGGTTCCATTATGTCTAATATGGTATAATTACAAACTCTTAATTATAACAAATAAATTCCTAGGTTACTATTTCAAACAGCAATAATAGTAAAGTTTCATGCAGGAAGATTTTTCTTAGTTAATATTTGTAATGATGGATAATTACCAAAAAGTAAAAAAAAGAAGTAATTTACTTGAAACAAAGTATCGATTATATATCAGTGGTGTTTCTACACATTTTTTGGCCAGAAAACATGCTTTTCAAACAACATACCTCAATTTTGATGAAATAATACATTCTATTAAATTCAATAAAATTTTCAGTTGAATGCTTTCAGAGTATATGACTACTGAATGAATACTCTCATAAACAATGGAGAACTTGGAAAATTTTTAAAAGGAAAATGGGTGCCTTAAGCATCACAGGTCAAAATATTACACTGATATTTTGGTTTTTATACAGAGTGGTTGCAACATTTATTGGCGTGCTCTTGAGCAGTGCTTCTTAACCTTAGCAAGTTTAAGGTATGTAGATTTCAACCCCAGAATTCCCCAGAGAGCATGTTTCACCACAGCTTATAACACACACACACACACACACACACACACACACACACACACACACACGTCTGTTTCTATCTCATACACAAATAAAAGTATGTTGTGTTATCAAAATAGTGTTTATGTTTCATGGACCGCTTAAATTTAAAAATTTAAATTATTGTAGCATATTTCTGTACCTCTGCTTGTGAAATTGGGTCTGTATTTTTTTTCCTTTACTAACTTTCACAGAATGAAACATTTGTTAAATTCAAGTAAAGTCTCACAGTTGAAAAAAAAATCTAGCTTTTTGTAACCATATGGGGAAATGTATTTTAAAAATGTCTTATTTCTGTAATATGACATCACCACTATTTAGAATTAAGAAACATATGCTGGATATCTTTTCATATTATAGAGCAAGAATGGATTTGCTTTGATTTAATCTTCAGCTGCTCAATTAATATATTACATTAATTAAACTCTTCTTCTTGAATGCTTCCTTAGTCTTGGTTTTATATTAAAGATACCTTTTCAAATTAATTTGAAATATTGTTTTACCATTTTTCTATAGTTGAACATTGTGATAAGACCATTGGCTATAAATAAGTAACAATGCATGTACTCCCCAGGATAATAAGACAATTTTAGATATAAAAGCTGAATGTTATAGATGGGTATTATCCTTTATCAGCTTTCATAAAGTACTATTGGTGGGAAATAAAACCCTGTTATTTGATTACAAAATATCTTAAACCACAAATGTTTCAAAACTGTCATGAAGGCAAATTAAAATTGCATCTATACAAAAATGGTTCAGATCAAATTATCTGAATTGAATCATTTGATATTGAAGCAGTTTGCTCTACTGAACTTTCATGTACAAATCCTAGTGAATGGAAAAAGTGAATATCCTTGTGAATCTGAATGAATGGGTGAATGGGAAAAGGTACCTAGAGATAAACTGTGTTGACACACTAACAGACAAAAAAAAATCTAAAAAGAAAACAAAAATACCAGAGCATCTTCTCATCATTAGCCAGTATGCAGACAAACATGGACTAACATTAGACAAACGATCAAGCAATAAACAATGTCCTACTCAAGGAACTACCAAAGAGAAAACCATATCCTCACAAGCATTGTCAGGCCACTTCATGTTTGAATTTTAAAAGAAATGAATAAATTTATTTAAAATGAGGAGCCAGATTATTGGGGCCAATAAGTGCCCCAATAGAGCAATGATTCTCAACCTTTTCTTCACCGCAGACCTCCCTGCCCTTTATATACCTCTTGGGGCCATGGACCATGGCCAAGGACTCCCAAGAATTAACACAAGATTTAAATAAAAAAATTAAGCCTTCACAGACCCCCTGTGATAATATTACAGCCCTCCTTTCCCATCCTAGAGAGTGCTGTAATGTACTATGAGCAGTGTAGGAGCCTAAATACTATTGCTATTACTTATTTCTTATTGTTCACAAGAACAATTTAGTCATTGGTTTCTGAGCAAATGGGTAATAATTTGTTCTCGTATTCACATTTGCTTCTCACAAACCTTAAAACAGATCTCATTGCTTTTTTTTTTCGTTTTAATTGCATCAAAATGGAATAAACTATTATATTTGATAATGACTTTAAGAATGCAGTTATAATGTGTAAGCTGTTCAGTATGAAGGCTTTTGTGCTTACAAAGAGAAAGACAGAGACAGAGACAGAGAGTAGCATTTTGAAAATGGCCTGCATGCTTGTTTGTTTTGCCTGTTGTTAGTAATTCCGGGATCTGGCCCTCATTAGATGATACCCACATGGAAAACAAAATTGTCATATCTGAATAACAAACCTAGAAAAGAGATCAAATAATTAGAAATGGTGAAGACTACAAACATAAGATGTTTTTTTTTTTTATGGAGCACATTTTTGTATTTCATTTCAATTGAACCTGAAGTGGAAATATTTGCTGAATATTACTTTATGTTCAAATTTGTATCTTTCCAATACAAGAAAAATATTTAGATTATATTCTTGCCTTCTGCAGCTTTGCATAATGCTTGATGGAAAAACATTTCTTGTTAATATGTGACAGTGCTTTATATTACATAATATCTCTGGTTATGATAGTGTAGAAAAAATGGTAAAAGACATTTGCTGACAACACTAAACAGATCAGGACAAACTGCTTTTTTTTCAAGACCTGTATAATTTAATTGAAATGCAATACATCAGGAATACTAGGCAGCTGCATTTTAAAAAAAATGGCAAAGAAAAATAAATGCTCCAAGTGTTTAGAGTAACAAATGTTACAAATTTATTCATTCAATATATCACAGAATTATTTAAAACTTGGCCTAAGCACAAGAGTACAGAATAATTTTAGCAAGGGGTGGCACAATACATTTTAAAAATTCCAACAGCACCTATAAAGTTAATCACAGCTTTAGCATGCAAGGTTGTTTGGAGTTTTTGTTGGGTGTGTGTGTATTGTGGAATACTTTAAAGAGAGGCAGATAAAGCTTTTAAATCTAGGATTGAAACAAACAGCCAATAGAATTATTTGTAAATTTCAGAAAACCGCCTCCTTTTCCTTTTCAATTAAAAAAGGACTAGTTCAAAAGAGTTAGTTATTTAATTTAGTGCTATTGCATTTTGAAATGCTAATTATTACATTTGTCTAACAGCTATGAGCTACAATTTATTGATTTAATTTTTAGTCTGCTCAACTTTAAAATGATCCTGGGCAACTTTCCAAATTTTTGCTCTTTCTTGATTTATAAAAGACATAAAACCAGTTACTGACCTTCTATCATTCCTTCCCAACTTAAAGCTGCCCATACACCCTAACTCTGTTCCAAGAACATAATACATAGTCTGCTGGCTGGAGATGGACACAGATTAAGGTTCTCCCAAAAGCCAGTTTTATAAGGAAGTATTGTCTTTTTTCTCCAAAAGCAAAAATTGTGAGGCTAGAAGACAAGGTCGAAATACTAGAAATTATGATTAGTTTAATTAGTGCTTAATATTTTAATAAGGTTATGAAGTAAAAGATATTTATGTATAACAAGGATAAGTTGGATGTATTGTGTTGTATTTGCATATATATATATATATTTTTAAAGAGCACTTATTCACTCAAAATTCCAAGAAAAAAAATAATTGATCAGATTTCCCAAAGGGAGAACACTGTGGTCAAGCATTCTGCTGAGCTGGATTCTGTCCTACTTATTTACTACTGCAGCCAAGGTTTCCTTCTTTTTTTAACATTGCAGATGGAGATGGCAATCTTGGGGAGGAAAGGTCTTTATTTATTGAAAGAAACTCTGGCATTCTGAAAGAAATGTTTTCCTGAGTAGTCTCTGGCAGTTTGCTAATTTTAATCTTTGAATCCAGTATGTTATAATTTCTCACCTTTTGTTTCAGATGTAATTTCTAACCTATCGCCCTGGAAATGGCAGAGAGATTGAATGGCAGGCAACTGAGGGAAGAATTAATGGCTGGGGATACTTTTTTTTTCTTTTTCTGCCTTTCTGAAACAAAATCTTAAGAAGAATGCTTTACTGTACCCATTTAATTTTTCCTTCTCAGACTTAAAATATTGGCACAGAGGGAAAGGGATTAAAAGCAGCTTCAAATATCCTTTGTCAACCAGTCAGGCTGCAAGAATGATTGTAAAACTTCTACTTTCAGTCATGAAATATTAAAGTTTTGTGTGGATTGGGAAAATTTGTTTTCCCATTCATGAAATTGTTTTCCCAATTGCTTAAAGTCAGAATTCACAAGTAATCTTATCAGCAAGTCTTTTGAGTTATAGTTAATTTTACAATCCCAGTGGTAAGCTTGATTTTTCACTGGTTATATAAATAGACTTTACCAGCAAACCTATCTTATTCCTGTTTTTCAATTTCCTAGCCAGTTTAAAATTTGCCCCTCTTGATTTTTATCTGGTGGATGTAAGGCCCATATATTGAAAAATTGCCTACTATCCTGTGTGCAGATGTTGTAAAAAGCACCTGGCTGTTAAAGTTAAGTATCATTACACTGTCACAGTTTTCACTGGAAAATGAATATGCCAGGAAAATGACATCTCCATGCCCAGGTCGCTTTTCCCTAATTCTAACAGCTAAGATTTTAAACCAATAGCCAATTCACCAAGACTGTGTTGAGGAGGAACACAACATCTATATGAATTTGTGTATGACAAGTTATGTGTGTGTTTGTACTTCCCTAACGGTAGCTTGAGGAAACATTGATTTGCTTAGTATGCTACTCTTCTAGCATTACTTTTCTAATTCAGAAGAGCTCTTTTTATTCCATTTGTTAACAATAAGATTCTGAATCGGGATCTTAGGAGCAAAGCCCATGGATTAGCAAAAAAATATTTAGCCTTCTATTCCCTTAGAAAGTAGGAATATATTTAGCCTTCTATTCCCTTAGAAAGTAGGAATATGCAGATATGCAGCTGTCCTGCTTTTTAACAGTAACAGGGTTACACTCACAATTCCTATTAGTGGTAATAGTGTTATATTCCTGTAAATTAAGTGAAAAATGCAGAAGTTCTTAAAAGGCTGTCAGCTGGTATTAAGATACCTCGATCTTTAATATGCAGTGGTGTCAACTACCTCTTTGCTAGCTGTTATGCGAGGAATTAAAGTAAGACAAATTTGGGGAAGTTAAAAGCTGTAGGATGTTTAGCAAGAATATAGCCATCACTAAATGATACAGAAGAGACTATTGTTATCCCATGAAGTTGATGAAGCTGAAGTTCTAGCTGCAGTTCTTTCCATGTACTCTCTTTCTCTCTTTTATTTTCTCTTATTATATTCCTCCTTTCACACGAGGGAAATTTACAAAGTAGTCTGGTCTCTGTTAACTTCCAGAATCCAAGTTCCATCTGTTTTACTCTTATGATATTACATGTGATTAGACCACATTCAACATTATATGTTATAAAATTTACACAATAATATTATGCAGTAGATTGATTATTTTCTCAAAGGAGACAAGTTTTTATTCCTCTGATCTGTTGTGACTCAACATATTAGCTGTTATCAATCCCAGCATTGTACCAGTATCTTCATATGTCCTGTTTTATTACTTGGTTTAGACTTACTGGTTGATAATTATCTTCCTTTTATATTCTCTTGAAGAGAAGTGTTACATTTGCTCTTCTTCAGTTTTTTAATGCCTTTCTGTTGGATCGCAGGGAAAAAAGAGACTGGAGACAAGCGTGACTTTCAGCTCTTTATTCGGTTCCTGGAATCAGTCTAACTGAGGAGTCGCGGCAGCCTTTTTTTATAGCGGCTGCTCACGGCTCATGGCCAATGACGATTCCTTGAATTCCCCGCCATTTAGGTGGACCAATCACAGGGCGGCAATTGTTGACCAATCATCGTCGCTTGAAGAACCAATCATATTGCTGTATTTGTGGACCAATCAGAAAAGGGTATTTCAAGTATGCTAATATAGAACACCCCTCCCCACTTGGTTTAGTCCAACCTACATTATGTAGTCACGTAAGTAGGTGGGGTTTTTATGGTGTCTACTTGACCTATGCAGCTCAGTTGTGTTGTTGTCTTCGGCTGGCTCGGATGGAATAGCTGTTTCTCCTGTCCTTCTCCGTGGAACCTCCTGGAAAGTAGAGTCGGCCATGCCACTCCCGCCCGGTCTATCTGGGCTGGTAGAGCTGGCTCGGCCGCTCCCTTCTGGAGTGGCTTCTTGTTGTTTTTCTGCTGCCTGTTCCTCTCTACCGAAGTCATCTCCAGGTAAGTAATTGTGGTTTCTTTCTGGAGTTACTGATGAAGTTGGTTGGCGGGTTGTTGTTAGTGTTTGTTGCAGTGTTTCTTGTGCCAGTGGAGGGTCTCCCCCTCCTCTCTTATTCATGTCTGAGGGGTCTCCCCCCTCTCTGGTGTGGTTATGAGTATTATTATTTTTTAATGTTTGCTGTGGTTCTGGCGTGTGTGTGTGTTCTTTTTCTTCGCACCTGGGATTGTTAGTGGTTCTTTCTAATGTTCGTGACCTCAGTTGATCTATGTGTCTCCTCCAGATTCTTCCATCCTCTGTTTCTAGTCTGTATGACCTGGGTCCTGTTACCTGGGTTATTGTTGCCGGTATCCATAGTGGGTGTCCCGGGAGATTTTTTGCATAGACCAGGTCCCCTGTTCTGAATGTGCGGTGCTTACTCAAGGAGTCTGCTGGTTTTTCAGGGCTGTAGGTCGGGTGTAATCTATCTCGGTACGATCTTAATTTTTTGCCCATCAATAGTTCTGCTGGGCTTTTATTCGTTGTGGTGTTAGGTGTGATGTGTTGTATGGTTCGCATTTTGTAGATTTTTTTTTTGTATGTCCCCCATGTCTAGCTTCTTGATAGTCTCTTTCATATACCGGACCATGCATTCCGCCCGCCTGTTTGTAGCCTGCCAACCCGGTGCTGTCAAGGCATGGCTTATGCCATGTTCGGCGAGGAACTTTTCAAATGTCAATGCTGTGAACTGCGGCCTGTTATCTGAAACCAATAGATCCAGCAACCCATGTGTTGCAAACAGCTTCCTCAGCTGTCTGATGATGGCTTCTGTTGTTGTGGAGTTCATGACGCTTACCTCCAACCAATTTGAGTAAGCATCTACTATTATTAAAAATGTGTGCCCTTTTGTTGGCCCTGCGAAATCTATGTGTATTCTTGACCAGGGTCCCCTCGGTGTTTCCCAGTCAAGTACAGGTGCAGCAGGGGGTGTAGGTCTAGATTTTTGGCATTGTGTGCATGTTTCCACCCATCTCCCAATATCCTTATTCATCCCTGACCACCATACATAACTCCTGGCAAGGGATTTCATTCGTACAATACCCGGGTGTCCGTCATGTAAGATATCCAGTACTTGTTCTTTGAGTAGTTCCGATATGACTACCCAATCCCCCCAGAGTATACAATCTTTTAACATTGAGAATTCCGTCTGTCTGTTCCAGAATGGTTTAAAAGTGTCATCAGTCTCGTTTTCTGGCCAACCTTTTCCTACCCAGTTTAAAATCCACACCATCTTTTTGTCTCTTGCGTTTCTTTCACAATGTCTGCTGCAGTTATGGGTAGGTTTGGTAATGTTACAATTTGTAGCGTGGATGTGGTTGGTGCTGGGTCACTTCCCAGTTCGGGCAGGGGAGAACGGCTCAGGGCATCAGTGTGTGATATGTCTTCCCTGGCCGGTGGATTAATTTGTAATTGTATGCAGCAAGGAACTTGGACCACCTCGTCATTCATGATGACAGTATGTTTGGGGTGGCCTTGTTTCCTGCGAGCATTCCCAAGAGCGGCTTGTGGTCTGTAATTAGTGAAAAAGTCCTTCCATAGAGGTATTCATGGAATCGCTTGACTCCAGTTATCACTGCTAGCACCTCTCTGTCCAATTGGCTGTAGTTTCTTTCTGCTTTGGACAGCATTTTAGAATAGAATGCGATTGGTGCTTCTCTCCCATCTGGTAGCGTGTGGCTGAGTATGGCTCTGACACTGAATGGTGATGCGTCGCAGGTGACTGTCAGTGGCAGTGTTTCGCTGTATTGAATTAACACAGATTTGGATGTCAGCAAGTCTTTTATTTTCTGAAACGCGGCCTCTTCTCATTGTCCCCAGGTCCAGGTAGATGTCTTATCCAATAATCTGTGTAGTGGTTCCGCCGTCATTGCCTTCTGTGGCAGAAAGACATTATAGAAATTACTGAGTCCCAAAAATGCTTGTAAGTCTGTTTTATTTTTGGGCCTGAGAGCTTCTTTTATTGCTTTGATTTTCTGGTCCGTGGGGTGGATGCCATCTTTATCTATTAGGTACCCCTATCTATTAGGTACCCCAGGAATTCAACTTTAGAGGTGGCTAGCTGGCATTTTTCTTTTTTAACTTTGAGTCCCGCCTCTTTGAATCTTTGTAAAACTTCTCTGAGGTGGCTTTCCAGTTGGTTTTTGTCACTAGCTGATACCAGCACGTCATCAAAGTATAGGACAACACCTTTTATTTCTTGTAACAGGCACTCCATCAAGCTTTGGAACACCCCTGGGGCCATGCTGACTCCAAATTGCAGTCTTTTGCATCTGAATGCCCCCCTGTGAGTCACAACTGTTTGTGCCTCCGCTGTTTTGGGGTCGACTGGCACTTGCTGGTATGCTTCTGCTGGTATGCTTCTGCAAAGACTTTGCCTCCCCCCAACGAATGTAACAGATGTTGCACCACCGGACCAGGATATGCACTTTGTTGTAGTGCATGGTTGAGGGTGGCCTTATAGTCTCCGCAGATTCGCACAGACCCATCTGGCTTAATCAGGGTCACAATTGGGGTTTCCCACTTTGCGTGGTCTATTGGTTCCAATACCCTCTGTGTGATGAGTTTATTCAATTGTTCATCGATTTTCGGTTTTTATGCAAAAGGGACTCGCCTTGCCTTTAATCTGATTGGGGCTATGCTTGGATTCAAATTAAATGATATAGGGGACTCTCGGTACTTGCCTAGTTTTCCATCGAACACATCCTGGAAATCTCTCATCAGGCTCTCCTCACAGTCTGTTTCAGTGACACTGTTGATTCCGGTCACTCCAATTCCCAGGGGCTCAAACAATTTGAATCCCAGTAGGCTTGGGCGATCCCGGTCTAGGGTGGTTAGTGGAAGAATTTCCATGTGCTTCTCAATTTAACTTGGAAGTGTCCAAGTCCGACAATGGGGATCCTGTTCCCTTGGTAGTCTTTGAGGGTCAGTTTTTGGCTCTCCAGTTCCATTCTTTGTATGCTCGGTATCAGTCTCTTAAGTGTGTTCCATGATACCATAGACAGGTATGAGCCGAAGTCCACTTCTGTCTCACATTGTTGTCCTTCGATGTTGACTTTTACATGTACCTTCTGGGCATTGGTTGCGCTTGAGTGCCCAATGGTTATAGTTTGGTGTCTCTTCCTTTATGAAAGTTTCACTGAGCCGTTTGCTTCTGTTTTCTCGGCTCCAATGGCCCCCTGCCTGTCTTTCTTTCATTCTGGAGGGGATGCTGTCTCTTTGTCTGGGGCTGTAGCTATTTTGGTTCCAGCAGACCCTTGCTATGTGTCCCCATCTCTCGCAGCACCGGCAAACCATGTCTAGGAAATGGCACTCAGAATGGGGGTGGTCTCCTCCGCACTCAGCACACTGGAACCATGACTTCTGTTCTCTCCTCTCACATTTGTTTCATTCCGATTGGTGTCTGTGTATTTCCTCTTCCTCGTCGTCGGTTTCAGACAGAGACTCAATGTCCTCATGGTGTGTGGTGGTCTTGTGGTTGCCCTCTGGTTTCATCTCCCACAGTTGGCTTGTCTCTGCAGGTGATTTCTGGTTTTCCTGATTCATTTGCTGCATCGTGTCTGCTGATTTTTTAGTGGCTTTGGCTGCCGTGGCCTCAGTGATGGCCTCAGTGACTGTGATGTTTGGTCGGGTTAGCAGCTGGCTCTGCAAGGTGAGGTCTCTCAAGCCTAGGACCATGCTGTCCCTCATGGCTTCATCCATGTTGAGGAACTCGCTTGCCCCACCAATGTCCCTTAGAGCCCCTACGAAATCTCCAATACTCTCACCTTCTCTCTGGTCCCATTTGTAAAATTCATGTCTCCGAATAAGGCTGGAGACGGTCGGTGCACAATGGGCCTTCAGTATTTTTTCCAAATCTGGCCAGGCCATCTGCTTTACATCCTCAGATTTGGCCAAGGTTTTGACCATCCTGAATACTGTGGGCCCACAGTGTGTCAGGAACACGGCTCTCTTTCTGTTTTCGGAGATCCTCTGTAGGTCATTGCTCTCAAGGAACATGAGGAATCTGTCGATGTACGATTCCCAGTCCTCCGTCACTGGATTGAATGGTGTGGGTGGCAAGTTGGTGCCAGCCATTTCATCTTGCTTGGTTCTCATTGCCACGTGCTCAACTGGTCTCCTTGTCTCAGTATCCCACCCTCATCGCCAGTGTTGGATTGTGGGGAAAAAAGAGACTGGAGACCAGCGTGACTTCCAGCTCTTTATTCGGTTCCTGGAATCAGTCTAACTGCGGAGCCGCGGCAGCCTTTTTTTATAGTGACTGCTCGCGGCTCACGGCCAATGACGGTTCCTTGAATTCCCTGCCACTCAGGCAGACCAATCACAGGGTGGCAATTGTTGACCAATCACCATCGCTTGAAGAACCAGTCATATTGCTGTATTTGTGGACCAATCAGAAAAGGGTATTTCAAGTATGCTAATATAGAACACTTTCCATTCCTCTAAAATTTCTCAAATATAATTGACAAAATTTCTGACATCTCTTCAATTAGCTCCTTCAGTATTCTAGAGTGCATTTCATTGGAGCTTGACAACTTAGAAAATATTCACATTCACTAGGAGATCCTTCACTATATCTTTACTGGCCTCCTTGTTGTGTTTTTCATAGTCCTTGCTGTCATAATTTCCACTGGATGTAAAATGCTAACTCTTGGCTGTCTATGAACTACTGCCTGGAGAGATAGCTGTATAGATAAGATAACATCATTAAAAATAATCTGGTCTAAATATATTGCTGACTGTGTAACCAACCATAATAACAACAAGATGATGTCTTTCATCTATGCAGCAATGGATGAAATATCAACTGTCTTTATTTACAAATATTCATAGCTAGATAGGAAATGTTGAACATATGTCACATGGTTGCAGAAGAAACAATATCTGAAGGGCAGTGAAAAAGAAATACTCAAGTTAGTATATCAGAAACATTTACTGAATACCAAAGAGACCAAATAAGAAAGACAAAATATAGAATAGGATAGAGCTATGGCAAAAGCAAACTATTAAATGGTCCATAAACACAACACACATATACATATGCACACACAAACTCAAAGGCAAATCAGATAAGAAAATATGGGAATGGCGAAAAATGGGAAGTTAAAGAAAGAGGCAAAGGGGTTACTTCTGGTTGCACAAGACCTAGCCCTTAAAAAATGCATATCAAACCAGAACTAAGAAAACAACTACATATGGCAAATATCTGTTTTCAAATGTTTCAGCCGAGAAGCTTAAGAAACAATAGACTATCTAATTAGCTGCAAGAAGATTGCACAGACTGACTTCAAGCAATGGCATTACAAAGGAGCAGCAGTGATACAATGATACAGCAACAAGAAATACCATTTCCTTGCAAGCAGGAACTGATGGGAACACAAAATAGTCAAAGTATTAGACAGTGAAGATACTGAAGTGCTCTGGGACTTTAGAATTCAAATAGACAAGTGAGGACAATGAAAAAATAATTGAATTTCACTTTTAGGCATACCTTTTAGTAAAAACTAGAAGGAACAAAGAATTCCCACAAGAAGTCTAATGCAGTTTCCTTGTTTTCTCCTTTTCCTTTGCTTCTTTCTTTGTTATTAATGTTGCAGCTGGATGTGTGGACTAGGATAAAAAACAAAAAACATACAAATAAATCTTGGGGATACACATATCCAACCTTTTTCAAAATATTTTTGTGTACTTGTTCATTAAAGATGTTCAGGGATATTTAAAGTTGCAGTTAGTTTGACACTAGATAATAGGATATAACTGCAAATTGACATTAGAATTTGATCATAATTTTCAGTTAATAGTGAAAATTAAAAGTATATCTATGGCAGGAATACCAAATGTTATTCCACATAGCATTACAGTTTTGCAATACACATACACATCACCATGTTAAATTAACCTTCAAATAGATGAGAGACTATAAATATTATAACTTTCTTACATTTATCTTTGCAGAGTGAATATTCCTTGGATAGTTAAACTGAACAGTTCATGATGTTTATGTTATTAGGAGCTGTTACATATGACCTTAAAATAATGGTAACAATTTGTTTTAATCATCATACAATATTTTGTAATCTAGCATAATCAACAATTTAGAAAATCCATAACACCCTCAGAGTGTAGAAAAAGGTAATACTCCTTGACATCTTAAAATGCAAGTATCTTCAATTTTATGAAAATTCTTCAGACTTAGTTGCATTCCATATAGCAAATCAATGCAACGTATGGCATAGATGCAGCATACTGCCCTTCAGGAATGCAGATGGAACTCCCTGCCGTATTCAAAATTAATTACTCATTTTTTTGTAATTAATGTATCTGCCATCAGCTTCCTTCCTCTCTCCTGCTACTGTTTTGTACCATATTTTCCATTCTCCTGACTGCTCTTTTTTTCCCTTATCAACAATTCCCCTCACTAACATTTTTTTACAATGTCATTCTGATACCTTCAGTGTTCTGCTTTCATTCCAAAGAGCAATTCCTAATTCCCATATAATTATTTTTTTATATTGCCCTGTTGCACAGTACAACTATATTTTGGAGATTTTATTTTAGCATTGCTTAATGCAAAAGGAATAGATACAGGATATCATGGAGACTTTAAAAATACTGTTTTCCTCATCCCAATAAGGAATACAAACTCTGAACAAAATAAGGAAGGCAATGGCAAAAATTCAGCTTTTATACCTTATTTCTAGCTGATCAAAGAGATCATTGATGAACAGCACTTTGTTACATGAAATTAATATATATTTTGTCCTCAAATATAGTTATCTGTCTCTTTCTCTATGTGCCTTTCTCTCTGTCTCTGTCTCTCTCCCTCTTTCTTTTTTATCCTATTATAGCACCCACTCATGTTGCCTTGGGATATGCCACATCTGTCAGTGCAAAGTAAGATTTCCCTTGTTAGCTATCATCATTTTAAAGGGCTTCTCAACTAGGCCTTGCAGATTTGCATTGGCAAGTTGTGCTAAAGGAAAGGAATGCTTTTTGCAAAAAAAGAAAATTTTGTGCAGCCTGACTTTTGGTCTTTGAATGCATTTGCTAAATTGACATTATAAGGACATATTGAGCAGAATGTCATTTCTCTGACTTCCATCAGAGACAAATTGCTCCACACTCCTAGCAAAAATGAAGCATTGCAAAATGAGTGCCAGTATTATTAGGTGACCTAGTACTGGCAATGGGTTTAGAGGCACTGAATAATTTTATATGATAGTGTTTCCTGGGTCTTCCTGATATAGATTTAGTTTGGAGATATGTGCCCTCCCAAATTTCCAGTGTAAGATGAGACAATTGTATTTCAACAATTGTATTTCAAAGCTACATAAAAGGTCTTTTAGAGACAGCTGCAACTGGTTTTGTAGGTGTTACTTTTTTTTCTTATTTCACTTTCTCAATAAGCTGAATATCCATGATCCATCCTCCCTCCCTCCCTTTCTTTAGCATTGTATAGAAGAAAAATGTAGTTAAACCAAGCCTTCCATCATTCAACTTATTTTTTATTGTCAACTGGCTTGAAAGATCTAAGAAAAACAAAAAAAAATGAGCTCTGATATAGTTGTGGGTAGCTTTTCCATTCAATGAACAGGAATAATCTGGCCCAGCATCAAGTCTTTAGGACCTTGTGAAAAGCCAGCATTCTAATATTTGCAGGGAGAATTTCCTGTAAGGAAGCTCTATGGTAGAAAGCTGGGCCCCACTAACTAATGTTTCTTGCTAATGAAGCCTAATGGGCTAGATTGGATGGGTAAAAAGAAAAGCAGGACCAGTTGGGTAGAACACAAGGGTAGAGATGGCCCCTCACATAATATAGTCCCACCATTTTTATCCTGGGATCTCAGCTGATGTCACACCCAAAACCCAGCTGGGCACATTTCAGAAAGTGAAGTGTCTGCTCCCTGTCATATTTTGGTAAAGCTAAGTCACCACTCTTATCCATAATCAGATGACAGATAAGATTTACCATATTACATACTCACCTAGTATTTAGTAGCCAACAACCAAGGATATTGCTATGTATTTTTCCAATTAACCTATGATTAATCGAGAACAGTGAGGGCCCAAATATAGTAACCTCCACACACTTGTTCACATTCTAGACAAGCAAATGATCTTGCTTTTTAAAAAAGATTATGCTACTTAGTAATGGGGAGACTTGTTTTCATCCTTCCCTCCCCCTCCACAAATGTCTATATTGTTAAAACTGCATCTTTTGACTAGTTGAGAATCTCTGTTTAGATATTAAATGAAGCTGTAGTCCTTTTAAACACATCTGTTATCATGTCTGATTGAACATGTCATATCATCCATGGAAGACATGATAAAATGGCTCAAGCTTTTATAAAGTTACAGCTTAGATCTAAGACTCATGACAGGGAAAAATCAATTTCTGTCTTGGCCTTATCAAGGATGTGAAAACAAAACAGAAACAGATTAATTTGCTGAAAATAATGCATTTAAATACTGTATAGATAATTATAACAACATGAAAACTTATAGGAAGAGAACATGCAATTCTATATGTAAGCATATAGAGCAATTTAAATCTATTTTTTAAAAAAAGCCCAGAGCTTTTTATGCCTTTATGGAGTTCATTAAGTCATTGTATTAAGATTGATCCAGATAATTGGCATGAAGCATTAGTCAAACTCAGTTTTCCAGTCAACTGAAAATCAATTCTATTCTTTTGTTCCAGGAATAAATCTAATGATTAAATTCATAGATTTTTAATTATCATGGAAACTGTTTCTATAACCAGTTCGTCAAACTGAAGATAACAGATTACACTTAGCTTTACAGCAAGTATGACTCACCCACCATTTTGGACAGTTAGAATACATTACATGATCCTATAGGATAATACAATTCTACAAAATTCCATCCATTTTTTCTGTCCGTATGTAGTATTTTGTTCTGCTGTCTAGTTTGTGGGCTTCAATTTCAATTCATTGCAAAATATACCTCCTCCCCAGTTGACTATTAGTGCATGCAATAGAAATGTTTGCCAAGTGATCACTGGTAGCTGTCTTTCATTTTGATATTTTATAAAATTAATTCATCAATGAAAGTGTGAAAAGCTGTTGGAGAAAAGTTCTCTTGAACCTGCTTTTTTCCTGTATGGTCCACATGGATATCTCTCTCTCTCTCTCTCTCTCTTTCTCTCTCTCTCGTAATACTTGAACCAAAGACCACGATTAAAAAAAATGAAGGAATATTTTGAAATCTGAACAAATTTCTAAAGCAAAATTAATTTCTAACTGATTTATATATGTGAGACAAAAGTTTCATAGTGAATTTCAGATCAGCAGAGAGCAAATAATAGCCACTATTCCTATAAACTAAAAGCTACATCACTTTGTGTTTAGTTTTCCTGAAACCTAGACCTTAAAGCTCTAGTGTTTGTGATTACAGCAATAGACATATGAGTACAAATTGGGGTACAAACCCCAGGGAAAAAACTTTACACTTATGAAAAAAAATCAAGAAACTTGACAAGAAACAAGAATCCAAAAGTGAAGCTATAGATAAAATAATTGTCCATATTGCTTTTTAGTAAACAGTTGTTTAAATTAGAACCTTCTGTTTGCAACATTTCCCACTTGTAAATAAAATCAATATTAAAACCTTTATATATAGTCTCTTTTGCTTTGTGATTCATGTTGTAAATAACCTTGGAAAAAGTTTACCTTCAATGTATTATGTGTCTAAGTGTTTGCATGTAGGCACAAGTATATTATTGAAGTTTTTTTTAATTTAATATTTCATTTTACTTTTAACCTGGTGTGTAAAATCATTTATCTATGGAACTGTTTCATTCTTGCAAATGTGAAGTCCAACTATAACATGCAAAAGAGAGAAAAAAACCCCTCTTTTCAATGTCCACCATATATTTAGTTTAGTAGTATGCATAAAAACTATATGGTTTTCTTGAGCTAGGAACATAAATCTTGTGGAGGAGCTATCCAAAATGCACAGGGATGAATGTCTGTGAAGTATATGACAGATCAAAGTCATGTTACACTGCCACCAACCTCATATCTCATGAAAAATAAAGAACAGCCCAATGACCATGAAGTATGTAAAGATTAAAAGGAAGAGGAATACATTAAAAAAAAAAAACAGGTTAAAATTTGAAAGATGGGAGGGAGCAAGAAAAATGGTTCAGGCATAAATGTTTCAGCTATAAATAGTCCTCACAAAGTTGAACAAAGCAAAAACAGTCACCTTTAATAACTAATAATACATACGTCTTCCATTCTTTCTCTTTTATGCTGGAGAAACCATTTGTATTCCACAGTGGAGTTATTGTCTTTTTAAATTATCTTTTAAAAATGGAAACAGATAATGATTATCATATTTATCACAATATTATTTATTTAGAAGTAAAATGCAGATTTAACCACTGCACGAAAGATATGATTCTTACATGGCTAATCTTTCTTTGTTTTACCTGTGCATCCTTGATTGATACCTGTGTATCCACCCTTCTTGGTTCCTATTTTAAATATATCTTACTGTTTTCCTTTTCTCCTATTTAAAGAGTTTGCTTTTATTTTATTGCTGCACTTTTATAACATTTAGATTGGAGTTATGATTTTTAATCATCTTATTTTTATGCTCTCAGGAAATATTTACATTGGATGCTTATAAACAACCTAGATGAAAAAATAAATAACTTTTACATACTATTATATTACCCATATCAAATTTGTCTTGGTTTCATTTTCTGAAAGCAGCCCACTTTTCCCCCCACCCCCTGGAAGCATGAAGATAGATTTGTGTTATATAAACTTAAAGGTGAACTGCAGTCCATCAATCTGTTGGAAGATAACTGCCACTAAGGATAATGTGCCACAACCAGGCATACTTCAGGGAAAATAGTTTGTGATAAAGTACAGATGGCCTAAATTCAATTCAATATCATTTACAGGAACTGAATAGTCTGACAAAATGACAGGAAAGCTGGAAAAAGAATTGAAAATGTTTAAAATATATTAAAACTTAAAGTGGACCAAAAATAGACCAAAAGTAACCTCAGCTGAAAATTACTTTTTTTCTCCCTTTGGAAATAAGGTAACTTGTGAAGTAAATGGCTAAAACAATTTTCATTGTTAGTCTCTTTGTGAAGTCTTTTGGAATATTTTATTTTATAGTGTTTTAAATCATGCATGTAAGCATTTTTGGCAAATGAGTTGAAAAAGTATATATAAAATACATTATAAATTGTTTTAGGATATTGTTATCTATAATAAAAGAAAGCATGAAAGCATTGTACAAAATTAAATGGAAACAAGAACATAATCAGATGTCAAATAAGTAAGTTAAATTCTTATCCACCGATAGCTGGCTTCTAGTACATTTTTATTTCATTTATATAGCCTGCTTTGCTTTTACAAACTGCTTTAATTGCATATATTTAAATATTTTATAATATCCAAATGCATGAAATGTTTGATTATGTGAAACCAAGAAATTTGGATTTTAGTTAAAATGAGAAAGAAGTCTGAGCTCTTTCAGAATCTAAACTCTTCACAAGAGAATATTCTGTATTTGCACAATATCTTCATGAATAATAGCCACTAACTCTTCCAAGTGTGTGGTGGCAATAAGTATTTTGTGAGTAAATCTTCCCGAGATAGAAGCTTGGATTACAGCCATGATTCATTATAACATAAAAGTGTGACTCTCCACTTGAAAGAATCCTGATATATTCAATTCAGGGCAAAGTCATCATCATCATCATCATTTTCTTCTTCATCATCATCTTTTTCATCAGCAACAGCAGCCAAGCTTTCTATTTTTTTTTTTTCAATGAATGGATGCCCTACATAGCAATACAATAAATTTGTATGAAGTACTTTGGGCTGGCTTTGCCATTAACATGCAGTTTGCAAATATGATAACTTATTAACCAATCAAATAATCAAGTTCTTTAGGCATAAATCATTACTTTTTTCTCCATGACATAAAAAGATCAAACATAAAGGTGAAAGACACCTTCTTCCAGCAAAGGACCTCTTGTTTCCTTGACTTTTTTTTTTGTTTTTAAAATGTTGGAAGAAGCATTATTTTGTTATTTTTTTTACTTTTGTTACAAGCCTTTCTTCATTTTGAGCTTTGGTTTTCTTTACTTCATCTTTGCAGATCTATGAATGTTTATAAGAAATTAAAATAAGAGTGATTAAAGAGGAAAATCATTAAATAAATAACTTGTGATTAAGCATACTAACTATAATAGATAAAGATATCTGGAATGATGGAATTTTTTGCACATAGTAACCTATGAATTTAGATGAATACCTTGAAAGGTTCAATCACAATAAAATTTTGAAATAGTTTTCTCCACAGATGATGAAAAAGTTACACAGCATCATATCAATTGTCTAGCTCTGTGGTGGTGAACTTATAGCATGCTCAGCTTCACCATGCATGTGTTTGCACCTCCTGCCAGCCAGCTGGCCTTTGAGTCTCTGCTGTGCATATGTGGAGGCAGGGGCACATGCACAGGGGGCACATGTGGGGGTGCATGCATGTGGTAGGGGCGCACACATGCACGGGGGAGCACCTTGCATTTTGGATATGCACGCGCGCACACACACACACACACGCTTTGGGCATTCAGGGTCCAAAAGGTTCGCCATCACTGGTCTAGCTTCTTTAAACACTTTAAACAATTGTCCAGCTTCTTTAAACACGATGCAATACAAAAGCCAAAACTGCTATATGTTAAGTTAAAATTAAAAACAAATCTGTATTTTTAAACAATATTTCTTCTCTTTGCTTTCTACTTTGCAATGTTTGAGACTGTGCAAAGTATGAGAGTCATCTAAATATTCAATTCAGAGTTGGTGTTCAGCAGGTTCTGACCAGTTCTGGAGAACCAGTAGCAGAAATTTTGAGTAATTCACAGAACTGGCAAATACCATCTCTGACTAGAGATTTTACAGTATCCTTCCCCTGCCATGCCCACCAAGCCACACCTACAGAACCAGTAGTAAAAAAATTTGAATCCCACCACTGATTCAAGTCATCTTTAATTGTCTCTGAAGCAATTCAAAGGCACATGATTTGCTTCAATGCTTTCATGTGCTCTCTTGTATTCAGTCAATACAAGAGTCAATTCAAGGAAATGATTCTGTGGAACTTTGCCTGCAGTAAAATAAGCAACAAAGTGAAGAAGAAGAAAAAAACCCATGGCCTTCATGAATAAAAATGGTTTATTGGGATACTTATACATTTTCAAAACTTACAAACAACCTTGATATCTCAAAATACAGCATTCTGTAATAAACCAACCCTGCTTTCAAGTCTGAACATTGGCATATTTTAACTGTTTTAAAACATGGTATTTAAAAACATGTACTTTTCAAGGCAGACATACTTCAGGGGAGTAACAGCTATGAAATTATTTGAAATATTTTCCAATCATAATATTCTTCCTGTTTCACTATACTCTGCCCATTTTTTATGCCACACAAGTTTGCTTTGAGGCTTAAACTATTAGTCATAGATCAATACAGGTTTATTGGTTAGGCTGTGGGAAGACAGAGTAAAGTAAAATGGATAGTGTGAAGTGAAAGAAGAAAAATGTTATGTACTTTATTTAACATTTGGTTTACAATTATTTAATGTTTTACAAAGCTCATCAATATTGTCATCTATTTAAATCACTTGGTAGCTCTGTTTATTTATGTTACTAATTATCATGGTTATGTAATCTGTGGCATGTCTATTCAGGAATAAATTACATCATGTTTTATAAAATTTACACCCAGATGAGTGTGTATTAAATTGAATAATTATTTGTATGGAATAGTAATACTGAAAAAAATAGGGAAGGAGAGACATTATAAACACATAAAGGTATGGAGTATGGAGTATGAGCCATGGTGGCAGTAGTGGGATTCAACTGGTGTAACAACCAGTTTGGTGGGTACATGCTTTGTGTGCACAGTGCTTTTGAAAAGAGAAGGAAAACTTACCTTTTACTGCAGCCTGGATAAGTAAAAACAGTTGAGAGGTCGCAATCCAGGCTGCCGCGCTGATCAGTTGGGCTTCAAACAAAGGAAATATAGCACAAAATAGAGCAGGGGCAGGTGGGCAAGGCCAAACAATCACTGGAACTACCGCTCCTGAACTAGTCCATACCAGCTGAATCCCACCCCTGCATGGTGACACAATGGTTACAATACTATATTTCGGGCTAACTGTACCCATAGTAAGGAGTTCAATCCTGACTGGCTCAAGGTTAATTCAGCCTTCCATATTTCTGAGGTTGATAAAATGAGGATCCAGATCACTGGGGGACTATTATTTTAAAAAGTCTTCTTTTCATTTTAAGTCATCCGTTGCATTTAAACAAAAATGTATCATTTTAAAAGGTAAATGTAGTGCCAAATTGAATTTTAAATCTCAAGATAACCCTTTTCCAAAGATCTTGCATTCTTTTGATTTCAATTTTGACTAAGAGGATTACCCATCGTGGCAAAAAAGGGTACATCTTAAGGAATGTGTTCAAGGAATGTGTTTGTTTTCAATTTGTGAGATATATTTATTCTGTAAAAAAAAGGTTAGAAAATATGTTTCTATATGGTTTAGATTTGCTATATCAAAGCACTGAGCATGGCTACTTTCACTCCCTACATCTTATGCAGTGATGTGATATGGTATCTTAATTCCCTTAGCCTTTAAATTATGCATTGATAAACCATTTATTATTGATATATTGCAAACTATTTAGCACATAGAAATGGTCATGATGCCCTGTATATGTTCGTATGGAGTTGAGCTGCTTTGTCAGGCAAAGATGACAACAATTTGAGTCAGATGATTTGCCTTCCTGCTCAAGAATGCCTGTTGATTAAAGTGATGAATAAGACTCTGATTATTTAGGAATGGGTTTTTTAGGAATAAGGAATATCACTGATAATATAAAGGGATATATTATAAAGGTTATAACATAAAGGCTGGACCATGTTACTACGATTACTGAAGATTAAGTGTGATGGTTGTTCTAAACAACTGGTTTATAATAATGTGTGTTTCCATTGTGGGTCATGGCAATGTAGGGTTTTTAAAATTGTATAAGGGACCAAATCCAAGCAGGGTATGCCTCTCAGAAACTTATTTCTGGATAACCCTTTGATTTGCAAATAAAAGTCTTTTTTAAAAATCATTCCACCTATCTTGTATGGTTCATTGGGTCCACACATTAGGAAAAAGGACCCAAACTTTCTGGGATAACACCATGACAAATTGAACAAGTAGCATTTGACCAAGATAATTATGTCAGTATGATATATGATATTCAGAGAAGAAGACGATGTAGTAAATAAAATTATATCATTTTATTTGAAGCAGCATTTCAAGTTGTCTTCAAGATGAGCTCTGCCACAGAATTTGAAAACTGAATGAGATGCCTAAAGTAAAGTTTAATGAAAAACAACAGTAAACTTAATGTGGTAAGGAGCTATCTATCAGAAATCTAGCAATCAATATTTCAGCATCACTCCTCCTGAATACAATACTTTAAAAAGTGGGATAAATAATCTGATAAGTAAAATTGCAGTGGTCATAAATATGGAAGGGAAAGTTAGATTACAAGGTGTCAGGAAATCAAATGATGAAATTCATGCATAATGTTTTTCTTTAAAAGTGAAACAAACAACTTTGACATTACTCACAGTCCTTATTTAAAGGGCCTGTCACATAGGCCGACGGATGCAAAAGGTATGTAAAAAGGACACAGCAGATGAGAAAATGTTCCATCCGTTGTTATCCTCTCTCAAAAGTGCCCCGAATTTGCAAAAGCAGAGCGGACAACAATGGAAAGGAACGGACGGGGGGGGGAGGACGTAGCCAGGATGTTAAGCAGATGCTCCACGGAAGCCTAGTGGATGGAAGTGGATGGAAGCGGATGGCACATCCACAGGGCTTCCGGGGGAGCACAGCGAAGGGGATGCGCAACAGAAGGAACGGATGCAGAGCGGATGCCGAGCGGATGAAGCGGATGCAGAGTGGAAGCCTAGAGGATGCCTAGCAGATGCAAAGCGTTCACTGCACATGCAGGGATGATGCATTGCATCAGCCCCGCGGATATAAAAGGATGCAGCTCGCAAGCAGGTCACCATTCAGAGGAAAGACCTGCTGCCAGACACAGCTCCAGCCAGCCAACAACCATGGGGAAAAAGAGGAAGCCTCTGCCATCTGCTGCCAGTCCTGGCAAGAAGGAAAGGGCCACCATCCCACTGCCTGGCCCTGACTCTGCTTCTGTTGGGGCTTCTGCTGCTCAGGCTGACTCTTCTGGTGCTGGAGCTTCTGCTGGCGCTGCTCCTGGTGCTGGGGCTTCTGCTGGGGCTTACTCTCTTGGCGCTGCTCCTGGTGCTGGTGCTTCTGCTGGTGCTTACTCTGCTGGCGCTGCTCCTGGTGCTGGTGCTTCTGCTGGTGCTTACTCTGCTGGCGCTGCTCCTGGTGCTGGGGCTTCTGCTGGTGCTTACTCTGCTGGCGCTGCTCCTGCTGCTGGGCCTTTTGCTGGGGCTTACTCTGCTGGTGCTGCTCCTGGTCCTGCTGGTGCTGCTGGTGCTGCTGGTGCTCCTGGTCCTGCTGTTGCTCCTGGTCCTGTTGGTGCTGCTGATGCTTATTCTGCTGCTGCCGATCCTGGTCCTGCTGGTCCTGCTGGTGCTGCCTGGTGCTGCTGGAGCTGCTGGTCCTGCTTTTGCTGCTACTGTTGTTGTTGCTGCTGGTGGTGGTGGTGGTGTGGTGGAGCAGCCCCTAAAACCTCGAAGCCCCTTTGATGAGGGCTGAGATGGCCCTGCCAGAGGGAGGAAGAGGCATACGCGAGAACGGGAGAGGAGGCAATACTCCATCGAAGAGGAACATGAGGATGAGGTGCTGGAATGGTTGAGGGAGAAAAGTATCTATGGCGGAAGGGACACAGGCTCTATCGAGACACCAAAAGGAAGCAGGCTGCTTGGAGAGAGAAGGCAGAGAGCCTGGGCTACACTTCAGAGGTCCTCCTTGGCTGGTGGAAGCACATGCACACCTGGTATGGGAAGCTGCACCTCAAGAAATCTGGCCAGGCCATGGTCAAGCTGACGAACCGAGAGACCTATGTGATGGCCAAGTGCAGCTTCTTGGAGGGTGAGATCCGCCACTGAGGAGCAGCCCCTCTGACAACCCTCTCTCTCAGGCAGCCCATTGAGAGCCAGTCCTCTTCTAGCCAAGAGTCAGCTCCTGTGTCCATCTGTGGAGCGTGCCATGACAGAGACCCCCCCGACAGCTACACTCCCCGTTGCGGAGTGTGTGGAGGACCCCCTGACGCAGTGGGAGCAAGGAGAGGGCACTTCCACCAGAGACCAACCCACATCCACCCCCAGCTCCACCTCCACAGAAAGCAGGCAGAGAGCCAGACCGGAGGGCCAGAGCCACACTGTACTGCTGAAGATCAGGGAAACCATCAGAAGCAGTGTAGATCTCCTCTCTCAGCTGGTACACACCGACATACCATCCTCAAATCGCAAGACCTTCCTCACCTACATCAAGCAGACCCTCCTGGACATGTCCGAATCACAGTACCAGGTAATCAAGGACAGGATCACCGGTCTTCCTCACAACCCTCCAGACCCAGCTGAACCTGCTCCCACCCAGTCCAGGTCTGCTCCTCCACCCCAGGTGATGTCACTGCCCTTCCAAGGCTTTCCACAGGCCCTCACCTACCACGGCTATGGCTACCAGGAGTTCCAGCAGCACAGGCAGCCCTTCCCAGTCCAGGCACAGGTACATCTAACGCCACCGATGCCACCGATGCCACCAACGCCACTGATGCCACAGATGCCACCCACGCCACGGATGCCACCCACACCACAGATGCCACCAATGCCACAAATGCCACCGACACCTCACCTCGCTCACCTGCAGACCAGACAGCCCCACTACACTCCTTCCTCCACCCCACAGCCAATCCCGGTCTCAGAACATCTGTCATCGGTCTTGGGACTGACACCCCATGTCCTGGAGGAAGGGGCTCTCAACATCACAGGACTGAGCCAGCTCTCTGAGAGCTTCCTCCACACACCATCCCCTGTTGTCCTCTCAGGGCCAGGCACCCCAATGGCGCCTCAGATCAGCACTCCAGCAGCAGCCACCTCCACAGCACCTGGACTCTTCACCACTGAGACTATGGGCACACCTCAGAGTGACTGAGAAGAGTGCCAGAGACTGGGTTACTACCTGATGACTTTATCTTTGCTTGGGACACTTGGATCATTTTCTTTTACAGTTTGTTATTAATAAAGATTATCTTTGCTTCACACACTTGCTTCAGTTCTTTTAGTCAATAAAGTTTTGGTGGAAACTTTTAGAAATGGTTTCAGCCTTGGCATGCTTATGGGATGGGTTAAGATAGCAGTGGGATGGGCGGGGATACCATTGGGATGGGTAATAGCTGTGGGATAGATAAACCTCCAGTGCAAGCATAGTGGGACTATATGATCCACCCTCCCAGGTGCCACACCTTTGGCCCTTTATTATCAATAACAATGTAATCATTGATCCACACATTTCAACATAAACACAACTCTTTATTAAATGCCCTGTTCATTGTAGGGCCACTCAACATACATGGCACAATCTCATCAGTGTGATGAGACAGGCTCAAGGAAGCATCCATTAAGCATCTATTATCCTGTCTTGCCACTCCACTGCTCCAGCTGGGGAGTTGCACCAGTGTTTCAGGAGGTTGCACTGCTTCTTCCCTTCACATGAAGCTCTGTTGGGGCTTGCACATCCACAGTGTAGATCAGGTTTTGCTCTTGCCTCCATTCACCAGGCTCCATGTCCCCATTGCCTTGTTGGAGGTCCACGAGCCTGTTCTGCAACACTGGGTAGTGGGTGCGCATGAGATTGTGCAGGATGCAGCAAGCTTCCACGATGATCCTCCTCACAATCTGTGGGCGATGCTGCATGGTGGTGAGAAGTACCTGGGACCTGCTGGCCAGAATGCCAAAGGTGTTCTCCACCACCCACCTTGCCCTGGACAGCCTGTAGTTGAAGATCCTCTCTTCATGGGTGAGGAGTCTGAAAGTGTAGGGCTTCATGAGGTTGGTTCTGAGGGAGAAGGCGTCATCCCCCATGATGAATTAGGGCACATCTTGCATGTCGTTGGGCAGGGGGTCTGGATCTGGGAAGCCCATGATGAGGTTGCATTCCAGCCCCTCCTTGAGATGACTGGCGTTGTATACCTGGGCATCTGAAGATGAGCCGTTGCCTGAAGCATTGATGTACATGAACTTGTAGTCAGCATCGGCCATGGTGAAGAGGATGATGCTGAAGAATCCCTTGTAGTTGTGATAAGTGGACCCTGACTTGGCTGGAGCTTTGCAGGCCACGTTCTTGCCATCGATGGCTCCAACGGTGTGGGGGAAGTTCCACTTCTGATACCACTGCTCTGCAACTTTCTTCCAACCTTCTTCAGTGGAGGGGCACTGGAGGAGCTCCTCCACGTATTCTTCAATGATGGCCTGCACCACTTCTCTTACCACAATGCTGATGGTATTGTGTGGCACCTCCAGCCGTACTGCATGCTCCTGTAGGTTGTCCCTGAGGCCAGGTGGCACAGAGTCAGTGCCACCTTGAGTGCAGGGTCCAGGCTGGGCCGGAAGTTGTTGCTCTGCTTGGTCAACCTGGGTCTCAGCCGCTCCACAACTTCATCAAACATGGCTGGTGGCATCCTCATGAAGTTTTGGAATACACGAGGATCTTCGTTCCTCAGCTCCACCATCAGCTTGTTATACTGTCTGTACTCAGCTCTTCTGGTGATCCATCATTGGACCCAGACACTTCTTGGCCATCTCCTTTTCTTTGTTTAGAACAAGTGAAAGAGCCTGTAGATGGCTTCGCACTGTTGTAGAACGATGGTGGCTACCAAAAGGAGTGTGTGACGATCCATGGTGGAGATGACTGGATGCTGTGGAAAAGCAAGAGCCAGATGAAGGCTGAAGAGGTCTGCATAGCAGGGCTGCTGGACTGAAAGTGAGATCCAGGTGAGTTCCTCCCCTTTTTTATAGGAAATATGTTTTCCGCTAGGTGTCCTTTTTGCATCCTCCGGACATCCTGCAGACATCCTAAATATCCAAGATACGTCCCCTGTGTGAAAGTTTTTTTCCATTTTAATGCTTTGTATGCGAGCTACATCCGCTTTCATCCTTTCTCCGTCTGTGCTACTAATGCTGCGTGTCCATTCTGCATCCGTTTCACTTCCTCCCTGTGTCTGTTTTCCGCTGGAGCAGATGCGAGTTGCGCGGATGCACAGCGGATGCCTAGCAGATATAGCGGACGCGTAATGGATTACGACGAACATCTAATGGATATTCCCCGTATGTGTAGCGGATGTAGAACGGACGCATTGGATACATTTTCCGTTCAAAAGTTTTGTGCAGCTCAAAACTTTTTGAGCGGATGAAATGTCAGTAGACAGATGCTGGACGGATAGAGAGGATGAAAAACGGATGCAGTGAGTACAGAATGGATGCATCGCGTTAACCAACGGATGGCAAATGTTTCTCTCCGTTTTACATCCTCTTTGCATCCGTTGGTGCTTTGTGACAGGGGCTTTACACATTGCAATTTTGATTAAATATTTTTCAACCCAGACTTTTTTTTTTTTAAGCTAACTATAGCACTTCAGTGGAATCAATCCTTGTGGATATTTTTGCTATTACTATTGCTTTGCTATTTTGTTACACTGCTTTGCTGGAATGGCAATATAATAGAAATGAAACTGATAGTACGGAACAGTTTTAAAGTTTATCATGATCTCATATAAAGATTATTAGCATTTAATCAATTACTTGACTAACAAGCATATTCTTCAGTGATTCCAGTAAAATAAGAGAAAAATAACAGGAAGAAGCAACAGTTATAGCTGCTGATGCTTTTAGCCAAGAATCTGGTCAAAATTGGAACAAGAATATTTGCTCTTATTTGGTGGTGTTTTGGTTTTTTTTTTGTTAGATTATTAGTTTAAAATAAGCTCATGAGTTATTCACAATGGACCTGGCTGATTACATGGATAGATTTTATTACAGATAAATCTTCAACAGGGTTGGCCTTAGAGCTATTGCTGCCTGGACCAAAAAGACAAGGTATATATTTACCTTTTGTTGCTTACAATTAAACCTTACTTCAGTTGTGATGAAGAAATAGCATCCCTTATTTTATCTGTAGGAAACAGATTTATTTAAGGGGTAAAGGTCACTTTACTATTTTAAAAAGACCATTCTGTAAGAAAGAATAGTTGGTGTGTGTGTGTGTGTGTTCATCATTGCCTTTTAGTGCCTGCTTACTGAGGCAATTGCTATAATCCCTACACTCCTAATATCAGGTTCAGTGGCATAAGCCACATGTTTAGGTTTTGATTCACTTCCTTTTCATATTTGATAATATAATTTAATTTGTAATGGACAAAAATCCTTTAAAATATATATAAGTCCCTTGAAATAATTTTAGCAAGTTCTTTTCTTTAACTCTTCGAATACCAATAGAAACATTGGTTTCTTCCATTGCAATATGGTGGTGTCCAATGACAACATCATCCTTTGATTCTGTCTCCTCTTATCTTATGGATTCAGCTTTTCACTCAACATTGCCCATAGATAGAGAAAATTGATATACATGACTAAAATCATATTTTTTACTAATCATATTTTATTTTTCTGTTCCTCTGTCTACATAGTATAACTTTTTTTTTTCCAGTTTATAGCCTGAAATACTAAGGGCCACATTGTGAAGTTGTTGGACACCTTTCTGATATGATCACATTTTATTTCAATTGTGATAAAGTTTCCAGGTTGTCTATGTCTTTCTCTCTATAATTTTCTGGGACACACATATACAGGACAAGTTTCTTTGATTTCTAATGTAGCAAGTGAACATCTCAACTTATCTCAGATATACAAAACTTAACAACCTGGGTATTTATCAATTTGGATTTCATACTGAATTTACAAACAAATCCACATATAGTGCATGTTGCCTACACTATGTCCTTATTGGTAGTTCCTTTCATCAAAATGTCCACTCTTACCTGTGTCATGTTGGGGGAAATATCTCTTTTCTATTGTCTAATGGTCTCTTGGATTTATGTGGCTAATATGAGGTCACTGAATAAGTGCCATTAACAAGCTCACATTTGTTAAACTACTTAGTTACTGTATAAGAGGAGCTTGGAAGCTTTAAACCAGGGGTGCTAAACTCGAAGCCCAGAGCCAGATCCAGCCGGTAGGGTGCTTAGATTTGGCCCACAGGCCTCCCTAGAAACAGCAAAGGACTGGCCCATGGTGCCTCTCCCAGCAAAAATGGAGGTTGGGAGGGCCATGTGAAGCACTCCCATGTTCCGTTTTCATCTGTGATGGCCTCCTGCCACCCTCTCCCAGAGAAAACAAAGCTTGGAGGGTCCGCATGTGTTTTCAAGCTCTGTTTTCATTGGCAAAGCATAGCAGGAGGCTGTTGCCATTGACAATGGAGCTCTGAAGCCCGTTTTTGCTGTCAGAGTGCTCAGGCAGAGCTGTCCCCGATATGACTGACATCAAACTGGCCAATATTAATTTTATCAGCTAATTGTTAAATTGAATTTCAGGATTTAGAATCTTAAAAAAGGAAGCCTCTAGACAAATTCTAAACTGTGTGTTTAAAAAATAATTTAATCCAATACTTTCATGTTAAAATTAATTCCACATGTAATGAATGCTTTCCTGCAGTTTGACACCACAGCCATCTACATGTATTTGGCAGCAATACAGTGCGACACTCAATACATCTTGAATGACTTATGCTTTCATTTCTTTTGTTAAAGTATCATCTGCCTGTCTGTCTGTTTCTCAAGAAATGCACATTCTGACCTTTTGTTTGCCAGCTGGGAATCTTATCACATTTACTGCCACCAACTAGTAGATTGCAAACTGCCTAAGGTAAAGACAGACAAGTAGGATCAACAGGTCATATTTACAAACACGCACAGCTCATTTTATGATGTTTCCAAAAATGTTTAGAATGTGTCATCTAGCATATAATGTGAGATTATAATTCATTTTTACAGCATTGTAATATAACTTACTTACTATTCCTCCAATTCACACATTTAATAATAATTAGATTCATTTGTTCCAGGATTAATTCAATTCAGAGCTGACATTTTAATGCATACAACGCTCTTTGAAGATGAAAAAAATACACTGTAGCCATATATTATATAAAGCAGTCATACCTTATCAATACAAAGCAGTCATATGTTTTCCAAAATATTAAAAAATTGAAAACTTGCCAAAAAAGATCTTATCTTTGTATACTCAAACATTCTTCATTTAAAACTTTCTCTTTCCATATAAATATTACTTCCTCTCTCTTTTCTACCACTTTGAGATAGAATAGGAGTACCTGAAACTAGACTTGATATCAGTAGAGGAAATAAGATTGGGGAATTACAGGTAGTTCTCAATTTACAACAGTTCATTTAGTGACTGTTTAAAGTTAGAATGACATTCGAAAAGTGACTTATGACCATTTTTCACACAACTGTTGCATCATTCCTTTGGTCTTGTGATCAAAATTCAGGGACTTAGCAACTGACTCATATTTATGATGGTTGTGACCTTCTGACAAGCAAGGTCAATGGGCAAGCCAGATTTAGTTAACAATCATTTGTCCATGTGTATTTTGTAGAACTATAAAAATATTTTAAAATATGGCATTAATACTTGAACATTAGAGCCATTAATTAATACATTCACATTTCTCATGAAAAGAAAATCACAATCCCATATTACTAATCACAGATATATAACCTGATAACTAATCATCTGCTTTCTCATCCTTCTTAAATCTTTGATCCAACAGATAATTTTTCAGACTCAAGGAAAATGAAGTTAGATAAAAGATTTAATGAAAGGAATTTAGTTTAGAAGCAAGAGAACAAAACTCCATGCAGACACAGCCTGTCAAAAAAAAAAAAATGGGTTTACAACCACATAGAAAATTAAAATTCTGGTCACAACTACATGGGCATATATTTTGTATGTAATTTATTCTGTGTGAAATACTCTAGAAAAAAATATTTCCCCTTAGTCTTCAAACTGAGGTTCATAATCAGTCATCTTTTTCAAAAGAGTCCACAATAAAATCTACAGTCCATTTTTCTGCAGTCCATTTAAGTGCATTTTTGTTTTATTTTTCAGTAACAGATGTAAGATCTACTAATTCTCAACTGATATGATAGAGTCTATTGGTTACAAATGCAGTGACATGACAATATTGCCTTAGATTTTTTATTGGTTTTATTTGCATGAATTTAGCCATTTCATTTTGTGTGTGAACTAGTGTATGGTATAAACCTTTAAACCCAACTTCAAATTAATACAAGAGAACCATAACACATATAATCTATTTAACTGAACTATATGTATGTGGGTTTGTCCATGATCTTGGTTAATTTTGCATTAATACTCTTACAAATGTTTGTCTTTTAGATATTACTTTTAAAAAAACTTTTCTACAGTGCACATAAGGGTTTTGCAAAACAAATGGTTTATAAAGAATTGGCATTGTTCCTGTCTACTACAGACATTTTGATGATTATCAAGTTTCTACGCAAACAAAATGACTGCTTTGTGCTATGCATAGTTACATTTCAGACATTATGAAGTTTAGCAAAATATTCTGAAGTAATTCCACGGAGAATTTATAGGAAAATAGATACTGAGGAATCTATTTGGAGGAAAAAAGCAATAACAGAAAAGAAATAAGCAAATATACATTAAAAAGTATCATTCCAACAAAGGATATATAAAATTTTCCTGCTGTTTGAAATATACTGAAATGCTAAAAATGACTGCAACTCAAAGTATCAGTCATATTTTCTCACAAGGCCTTATGTGTTACATAACACATATGTTACATGTTAAATGTAACATGTTAAATATTAACATGTGTTACATGTTAAAAGTTTCTTAATTGGACCTTAGAAAATTGAATCAAATTAAAACAGATGAAGACTTTTTCCTCCCCAGAACTGAAGACTTCTGTTATAATTATCTTGAGCTATGATCTTTCACAGTTACCAATACATAAAAACCATTTCAATAATTCAGACTCAATATGCAAGCTGTGTGAAGAAGAGCATCTTGGGAGTGAATATTTTTTTCCCCTATACATAATCAGTGCTGGACAGAGAATCATCAGTAACGGCTATCTAGTTGAATTGACTATTACGCATTATAAAGAACAGTTTTGCTCTTTATAGTCTGTAGTGTAATTTGGAATGTGATATGTAATCTAATGAAAATCTATGTGGATATTCAATTGCCAACACAGACATTGCTGAACTTTTTTGCATTTTCTACTGTGACATCAATTTATTTTCTGCATTCACTCAAAACATGTTGAATGTTAAACATCCCATATATATCAGAGCATTTTTGTAATATCACACTATTAACCTGGATTGGGCCACCTATATAATGTCTCCATACCTCATTCAGTATGTATTTATTGATTGCTTTATATTCCTATGCATATTTTAAGACTGCAACATATTGAAATAGTTATTAGAATAAAGTATTATAATGGTGGAAGCCATTCATATGGAAAGATATGTGAATAGGCTAGATACAACAGTATGAGAAAAATCATCATATGAAGCAGTGGTTGGTTGGTTGGTCACATTCAAAACAGTTATACTGAACTTTGCTATATTATACAGCATTTCTTATCTGATTAGATGGAATTAACATTCCTCAACATAATTGGGGCATGTAGGAAGAGAAGAAAGATAAGTCTTGTTTAAATATTGTTACTAAAAAGGCAATGGAGCAGCACATGCAGATTTAATTGAACCATCAGTACAAGGGCAAATACAGTATCTCCATGAGGAAGAATGTTTGCTACCTGGAAATTGTGTGACTATAATCTCAGCAATAAAAAGTGCAATATAATGAAGAAAGTTTTGACAGATGGCTTAAAAGTAAAAAATGATAAAGTACTCCTAGGTACTTAAATTCCAAGTTATTTGGACTTTTGTAGGCATGTTAACTTCCGCATTAAGGCTTAGATTTGAAAGCAATTAGCAGATGGACCATTGTACTTTAGATTCTTGAATTAAAAGTTTGAATAAGCTCTTTCAGTTGGAATTCAGACAGCTATGATTTATACTGACATTGTCTCTTTTTAAAAGGCACAATTGCAGGGAAAAAAAGTATAGAGCTATTTGAACTACCAGTTAGGGCACCTGGCTAGAAGGCAAGAGATGATGAGCTAGCTGAGGGACCTTTGCCCAGGCAATCTTTCTCTGCCCAATTCACCTCACAGACTTGTTGTGGAGATAATAGGAAAATTAGGATGTGTTGGATTTGTTCACCACCTTGATTTATTTGTAAAAATAATAAAGGTGGGGTATAAATAAATAAAGTACATAATAAGCTAACTAACCAACCAACATATAATAACAAGGAAATTATATGCATAGTTAACTATGGCCAAATTAATATTATACAGTATTCCATTCCACCAGGTAATTAGATTGAGGTAAAATCTTATCAAGATGTCTTTAGTCATAGTCTATAAGATAATATCTGATCTCCTATCATAGATTTTTCATTCAGGCGAATTTCGGACATATCATTATTACCCATTTTATAATTTTATCTGATATAATCATCACCCATTCTTTAAAAATAAAAGAAATAATGTGATAAAATGAAAAAATCAGGATTCTTTGTTTATTTTGCTTTTAAAATTTTGAGACTTGCATCTATAGAATTCCTCAAAAAAAATATTTGGGGATGTTTTCAAATAGACACCATGTGTAGCCAAAATCTCAGCATATCTTATGTACATTTAATATGGGCAAAGAATAATATTTAAAAGACAGAGATGGCCATGTTCTCTGAAATTTTAAATTATGCTTTCATAACAGCTGTTTTCATGGATAGTTGAATGGATAAAATCCATGAAGATTAGAAGGCCAATGTAGCCAGCCAACTTCATAGATATTTATGGTATAAGGATAATAAAGAAGAAAAAAAAGAGCATGATTATAAGATAGAGGTTGATAAGAAAATCAAATTCCACAAGAACAATAATAAGTTCAGCAATTGCAACTTTAGCTTCACCTAAAGGCAAAAATTATTGTAGGAATGTGAATGTTGATGTGGTACATATAGAATCTAGAAACAGAATAAAGAAACTGCAAGAATTATTTGGTGAAAATTAAAATATAAAGAAACAATCACAATCAAAAGACTGAAAAGTCTTTAAAATTTATCCAGAAATGGTATTCAGCCAATTCGTACTGGTTCAGGCATACTGGTAGGGAAAATTTTGAGTGGTTCAGTGAACTGGCAAATGCCACCACTAGCTGGCCCTGCCCACCTGCCCCCTACCCTTGGCCTTTCCTGCCCTAAATTCCCTTGTTTTTTAGTTCAGCTGATTCGCACAGCAGGATGGATTGCTGCACCTCAGCTGAGCTAAAAAACCAGCTCACCTCACCAGCACTGACACTGACAGTCTTTGAGTGCTGTGCTGCACCTGCATGAACCTGCTCTTTGAGAGCCAATCGCACCACTGGCTGGCCCCACCCAACCTGCCCCACTCCGCCCATCCTGCCCCACCCCACCCACTCTGCCCTGCCCCACCTCACCCTGCCCCATATATCTTGCCTTCACCATGTGGCCCAGCTAATCTCTGTGCCTCGCCTCACCTGATCACCAAAGGTAATCAATGCATGCTGCCTGCTTGCTGTTCACCATGACCGGGTCAGGGAATGTGCCATTTCCCAGTTCTGGCCTTGCCCTGGGCCTCTGTCCACATGCTGCTGCCCCCATCTGGCCTCATGACCCCATGGGCTAAAGCAGTTTATTTGGCTTGTTACCTGCTATGCTTGACCGAAGGTCTGTGGGCGGGAAGGTTTGCTGCGGGCTGAAGCAGTTTGGGTCCCGGACAGTTCTTATTTTTAAGAAGATCCAATTGGAAAACACTGCAGCAGAGATCTTGTAGCTGTTTCTTCCATCCCTTGCCGCCAAGGCTTCACTTGTGGAGGTGCTCCATGTGCTCTCTGGGTTGGCAGCTGCTTCTCTCTGATGCTGCTCTTGCTGGGAAAGCAGAGTGCAATTTGGCAGCTGTGAGATGCTGCTAAAGTCCCATCCGGAAAGTGCTGAGCAACAGCATTTAATACAGCTTCTGCTTCTCTGTGCTGCAGGCCCACAACACTTTTCAGATAGGACTTAGAAGACCCAAAGAGGTGGCTCCCAGCTGCTAAATTGCAGTCTGCTCTCCCAGCAAGAGCAGTAGTGGAGAGAAACAGTCTCTGCCCCAGAGATGGAGGAGAACAGGTGACCCTGAAAGCCAGCTCAGTCAAGCCTCGCTGCATGGCAAGAACCATGCATGCGCGAAAGCCGTGCATGCATGTATTCACACACCCTCACATTTTTGGTGAACTGGTGGTGGGATTATTTGAATCCCACCACTGAATTTACCCAATATGATTTAAGAAAAAATATACAAAATATTTTATTTAGAACATTTTATCATATATTTTATGTCATGCAGTCATTTAGATGCCATATGATGATTTGTATAGAAAGAACACACATGGTTATGATACACAATGTTTGACTTCAGTTGTGAAGCTGACATGCCCAATGCCAGAGATAGAATATGAGGCCATGCATATTTAGCGTTTACCCATGATGGAATGCTTCACATAAAATGACAAGGAAAACAGGATTAGTCAACTAAGAATTGCTCTGCCTTCTCTCTTTGCTTTATTGTTTCTTATTTTGGTCAATGAAGTTTTTTGCCCAAATCCTTGCCCTCAAATATTATTTCAATCAGTATGTCTTGGTTGGCTGATATATTTTCTACAGTAGACAAACAGGGATTTTTTGCGAAATATTTAAAGAAGGTAAAATGTGTTTCTTTAGAAAAGCAACAGTGGGTCTGCCAGAATATTTCTTAATTTGAAGACATTCAATGCTGCAACTTGCTGAACCTAAACAAAATTACATCTGTTTAATAAAAGTTTGGATAGCAAACCTTTTGCAAATGTGTGTGTGTGTGTGTCTGTGCAGTACATTTTATATTTCCAAAGTCCCTTGAAAGGTTTTGGAAGAAATATGAAGAAAATAAATAAGTTTTCATTTGACATGTTTTAAGGAACATTATATGTATGTATGTATGCATGTATATATGTATATATGTATGTATGTTTGTTTGCATGTGTGTATATTGGTCACACACTATAAAAAAGAGGTTGAGACTCTAGAAAGAGTTGTAAAGAAAAGTAACCATTATGATTAGGGGACTGGAGATTAAAACATACAATAAACGGTTGCAGGAATTGGGCATGACTAGTTTAGTGAAGGGAAGGACCAGTGGGGACATGATAGCAGTGTTCCAGTATTTGAAGTGCTGTCACAGAGAGGAGGGGTCAAGATGACCTATAAGGTCCCTTCCAACTCCATTAATCTCTATCATCAACCTATCTACCTACCTACCTACCTATCTACCTATCTATCTATCCCTCCATCCATCCCTCCATCCATCCATCCATCCATCCATCCATCCATCCATCCATCCATCCATC
>BLBF01000026.1:7201923-7237310 GCA_015471245.1 Laticauda colubrina | reverse complement strand
ATCCATCCATCCATCCATCCATCCATCCATCCATCCATCCATCCATCTATATCTCTCTATCTGTGTTCATGTGTGTGCTTACCCTGTGACACAGACCACATGGATAACAGCAGTAAAAATCAATAACGGGAATACACAATACTATAGTATATGCAGGATGGAAATATGTCATCAATTATAAGGTATGAGTGATTCAAAAAGTTATATATAAGTTATGGTTACATTTTAAATATTTTGGTTCATAAGAATGGCATATATTAATATATTAATATCTAGGCCACCTATCCAATTAAGCACAATATTTGTTTGTTGGAAAAAAATCTACTTTCTTTATTGTATAAACTGCCAAGTGGAAGCTAGTCACTATAGGATCCAGTGTCCAATGTCATATTCAGGGATGATACTCTGCCCCATTTGTACAGGAAGTCTTGATAGATGCCTACAAGGTGTGGATCCTATTGAGTGTTCCAGCACTGTGTGGCATTGAAACCTATTAATTTTTGTGTTGGGTCAAATTTATTTTGTCTGAAATCTAGACATTTGATAATCCAATACCCAATTAACTAAGTTAAGCAAGAAAAACACCAGTAAATCAGTTATTAATCTCTGAAATTACTTGCAACCCAAAGTGGTACAGCCCAATCAGAATAGAGCTGGAAGGGACCTTGGAGGTTTTCTAGTCCAACCTCCTGCTCAAGCAGGAGATTCTATATCATTTGAGACAAGTCACTGTCCAATCTTTTCTTGAGAAGCTGGTTTTAGTGCTCATTGTTTCCATCTAAATCATGCACTTATTTTACAACATTTAGTAGAAAACTATTCAGACAAATCTAATTCAGCTTTTATCAATCTTAAATCTGCATTCAGCTCAATTTCTAGAATCAGACCATAGAACAAATTCAGTAAATTCACAAGAGATAAGTGGCTATTTCTATTAATGTATAAATTTCATGAAAACTTCTGAGTAAAAATTTGATTTACTTCACAAGGCCATCTCATGAAAACAATTCCCTCAATGAAGTAGTCAGATTGGGCTGCATTCTGGCTCCATCATTTTTCAATCTTTATATAAGTTCCCAGGAATCCTGTCAGAACATTTTTTTTTCCTGCTGAAACTAGCACATAGACATATCCCAATGCTACTCTATTCAGATTATACAATCCTTCTGTCCCAGAATCCAATTGGCTTAAAACATGCACTAATATCATTTGCCACTCTTTGTGCAGATGATGAATTAACAAGAAATTATGAAAAGACAAAAATGTTAGTATTTGCTAAGATCTTGAATCCATATTTGGTAACCAGAGCACAGGAAAGCTCAAAGTAATGCAAGATCAGAAGGTGTGGAGAGACCTGGCCCATAGAATCTCTAAGACTTGACATGGCTGAATGGATACCATCATCATGGTTTAAATATATTACTGTTGTAATTAAAAAAAATACCTTTTATTGCTGTTCTGAATTTTCTTCCTTGAACTCACTATATAGAGCAGTGGTTGCCAACCAGTGGGCCGTGGCCCACTGGTGGTCTGCAACTAAATTTTGGTAGTCCACAGAGAAATGTCATCCCCAGAGCACTCCCCCAAAGCAATTAATCCATGGCCCATGGGAACCCTCCCTGCCCACTCACTCCTTACCTGGCAAACTTGCCTGTGAAGTTGCTATTTTTCCTTTTTTTCCCTGATCATCTGTTCTGCATGTTCTGCTGTGCTGGGAGACTTAGATTAGCTAAAAAGCAGGAAATCATTGCATTTCTTGCTTTCTAGCTAATCTTTAGGTCTTCGGTTCTGCAGAGCTGAATCTTCCTTAGGGCTGAAGCTTCTATTATTCAGTGCAGGTAGCTGATTGCAGATAGATAGATCTCTAAGTGAATCTGTAATTCTGCAAGCAACTCAATCTGCCTGCCTGCTTTGCCTGATTTTGGGTAAATGTTGCTCTTTTTTAATAAAAAAAATTAATATTTACATACATAATGTGTTGTGAGTTAATTTTGTGAGTTTGCTTGCAAACAAATTTCATGTGACAGACTCAGGTAGCCAATTGCAGAATCAAAGATGTCTAAATTAATCTTTGATTCTGTGAGCAACTCAGTCTGCCTGTCTGCTTTGCCTGATTTTGATAAAAGTTGCTCTTTTTTAATTAAAAAAATTAATATTCACATAAATATTTATAATATTTACATACAAGCCATGCTCAGCCAGTCACATGACCAAGCCACATCCATAAATTAGGCCATGCTCACAGACCAGTTGTTAAGAAATTTGAACTCCATCCTTGCCTCTCGGTATTTGTGTGTGTGTGTGTGTGTGTGTGTGTGTGAGAGAGAGAGAGAGAGAGAGAGAGAGATAGGTAGGTAGGTTAGATCAGATCTCTCTCTCTCTGTCTCCCACCAATGTCAGCAAGCCACCATCAGTCAAAATTCATATTAGTGGTCCCTAGGATTTACAATTATGAGTTTGGTGGTCCTTGAGGTTCAAAAGGTTAGCGACCTCTGTTCTATTTCAATTTTCTATTTTCTTTTCTCATTAACACAAAATTTCTCCTGTAATCACTGATTGAAGTATGACACTTTTAAATCTTTCCCTTAAATTTAACACTTAAAATAATATGTACTTTTCATTCTGATTCTGCTTAGTGCATTCTGAAGCTACATACTATATTATAAAATAAGAAAAAATAATAAGTTTATGATATAATTAAAACAATAATCCATAGCAAATTAAGCTCTATTATTAAATCCAATTTTCTAACATTATTTCAAATATAAATACAACAATACAATCTTGTGTACTTTTGCAGAATCTCTTTTTTAATCATATTTTACCCACTATCTCTAAATAAATCTTGTTTCTTTACATCTTGTTTTAAACCTTTGTAACTTCTCTATCCATTTTCCTTTCCTTTCTTCTCCAATCCTGCCTTTTTACCCCCTTGTCTCTTAATCTCTACCTTCTTAATTTCCACCTTCTTCTGTATTCCTCTTTTCTGTTGCTTTCTGACATTGTATCGATTTTTCACCTTATTTTTCCCTTTTTTGGTTGTTTTTTTAAGTCTTAAATTCTCCATTCTCTTTCCCCTCTTTCCTTTTTCTTCTCCAGCTAAAGTTGTTTGTTCATTAAAGATGGCTTCTTCTTCATCCCAGTCTTCTTGTTCTTGTAGTTTCTGGTAGGTAGAAATCACCATTTCTAAAAAATGAAAAACAGATCCAGAAGAGCCCTTCCCTTCTTGTTCCTTTTCTTTTAGCTTTTTAAATTCAATTTTCAATTCATCAACAAGTAGTACCATTGTAAAAAGTTTTTTTTATACAACCCAAATATTTTTAGTCTTTCAAATAATAATTTCCAAAAGTCCCAAAGTCACCAAGCAATCCAAATATGCACAGACTGTTTCATTTAGGACTTTCTTCTTTTTATACATTCTCTTCCTTGGGTTATAGTTCAGTTACAAAGCTCCAATTAAAATATATCTTTTAGAAGTCTTGTTACAGTTTAGCTCTGTTCTTATAAATTCCAAGCAGCCTCCTCCAACAAAATCTTAATATTTATTCTTTTCCTCTCCCTTCCACTAATAGCAAAAAAGAGTTCTTTTTTTTTTTACCCCCCGATGCTCAGAAATCTTTATTGTCCCCTTGGCTTTAATTTTCAAGATTACCTGCTGATGCCAAAATGGGTTTTTCTGATTTCTCCATTCATTTGCTATCACCGTAAGGAAGGAAAGTGAGAAAAAACAACCTTTCCCTTTTTACTTTCATTCGCTGCTTTTTCCGTCTTCATCAGGAACGATGTATCTTTAATGAAGCTTAAATTCCAGGGTATTTAAATGTTACTTATTATCCCGGTAAGACAAAAACTTTCACTTTTTCAGCTTCCTCCTGCACATTCTTATCTGGATGAAAGCTTCTTTGTGGCGGCCATTGCTGACTGCTGCTCCACCGATTTCGGAAAAGGGAGTTAAGTCAGCTGAGGAGAGGGGTTGCAATTCCCCCGGACCACTGCTGGATCTCCCCTATCTTCAGTTACCTCTATGGGGTAACTATAGCCCCCAAATCCATCTGGATCGAGGGCACTCCAGCACCAAGTGCAGCAGAAACTGCACACAATCATGGATTCCTGCCGCCACTGAAGCCTTGCAAACCGGAAATCCAGATAGAACAGACAAAAGATATATGCATAATGATTTAAATTGAAATAAAATAAATAAAATAGAATTAAGAGAGTGAAAAGAGGGGAGAAGCTATATAGAAAATGTTGAATGGTAAATAAGATATAAAATGGGATAAAAAATAAGCACGAATTCGAATTTATATCTGTACAAAAAGATGTAACCCGGGAAGACACTTTTCAAAAAGAAGTTTTATATTTTTATGTTTTGTGTTTTGTTTGTGTATGTTTGTTTATTGAAAATCAATTAAAAAAATTCAAATAAAAAAAAGGGTTGGCGACCCCTTAAATAGAGTGTGTTATCCAATGTAAGCTAATTATTTGTTGTATTCCCCATTTGTGTTGTCACCTGGTCTCTTACTGAACATATATCTGGATAATAGTATCAATATTGATATAATCCATTGTCAAGTTGTAACAGCAAAGTCTAAATTCATATAAATTAGCTAAACATATTGTTCTGTATAGAGTGGTACATTCCAAACAACGCAATCTGATTGGCTAGAAAGACCAATATTGGATTGGTTCATTAGGAACCAATCCAAAAGAGCCGCTGAAAGGTGGCAAAGTCAAATAGATGCCATTGGCTACAAGCCGGCAGGCAAGCCTGTATAAAAAGGCTTCCATGGCTTCAGCCAAACCGTTCTGTTACTGTTGCTTGACTTAATAAATACTTTATTGTTGGAACCCAGTCTACCTCACGTTTTTCTGGACAGAACACTGACGACGAAGGTGGGATCATCCTAAATGCAAGACTGAGCACACGGCAGAAAGAATTCCAGGCTGAAAGTGATGGCTGGGAATAATGTGCCGCCCGAACCCTTCAATCCCAATGAAGAGGATTGGGAGTCATACGTAGACTGTTTCCTGATGTTTTTAGAGAGCAACGAGATGGAAGAGATCTCAGACCAGCGGAAGAGGGCTGTATTCCTAACGCATTGTGGGCCAACCATATTCAAAATGGTCAAAGCATTGGTGAACCCCAGAGACGTGAAACAAATGACCTGGTCTGAGCTTCACCGAATGTTAAAGGCCCACTACGCACCGGTAGTGTCAAATCTCATCAAATGGCATGAATTCTACAAAAGGGATCAGAAGGAAGGCGAGACCATCGCTGACTTCATGGCAGCTCTCCAACAACTGGGGGGAGCTTGCGAGTTCCTGAACTTGGATGAAGCCATGTGAGATCAAGGTGTCCTAGGTCTGAGAGACTCTAACTTACAAAGTAAACTACTAAATAAACCCAATATCACAGTGGCTGAAGCGATCGCAGAAGCCACAGCAGCAGAAGCTGTGAAAAAGTCAGCTGCCACTATGAAGCAAAGAACTCAAATAATGATGCGATGATCCTATCCAGAGGAAAGAAGCAAGCTCCCACCACAACTTATCACGAACAATTTGACAGTTCATTAGAAATGGAAAATGATGACGATGAGGTTCACCGCTTGTACACCAACGTAGGCGCGAAAAAAGAAATGGGCGGGAATGCGCTGGCTGCGGGAGAAACCACCCTCGAGCCGATTGCAGATTCCTTGATGCCATCTGCCGAGCTTGCAAGAAGAGGGTACACATCGAAAAAGTCTGTAGGAATCGAAACAATAACAGTCCAAACAGATGCAGTAACTCCCCACTACAAGCTGAATCAAAGCAAGCTGTAAAAAAAAATGGGAGTGCAACAAACGAACCGGCAACCGAGAAAAGACCCATCAAACTGTCACTATTGGAAGCGCTCAGACGGAAAGCGGGAGAAGTGTCAAAATTGTTGTAAAAATTGAAGGAAGCCCCTGCGAGATGGAAGTTGACTCAGGATCCTTCCTGTCAATGGTATCTTGGAACACAATCAGACGGTTGGTTCCAAACATCAAATTAAAAGAACTCCAGAAACAAAAGTTAATTTTAAAAGACTACCAAGGAAACCGAATCCCTGTGGTAGGTCTAGGATATTTCCGAGTCACATACAAGTAGCATGCTGAAGTCCTGCCTTTAACAATAGTCAACTGGGACCGCCCCAACCTCCTGGGCATCAAATGATTCGCACCATTGGGCATCGGAATGACCAGGGTGAGCTGAGTAGCTGCAACTGACTGGGAAGAGAGCCTGATACACGAGTTCCAGGATGTCTTCGACGGCACCTTAGGCAGGTACTGGGGGACCCCAATTTCCTTTAGTTTAGACCCCCAGGTAGCACCTAGAAGGTTAAAAGCCAGACGAGTCCCCTTTGCCTTAAAAACCAAAATAGATGAACAATTAAACAAATTAATTGAGCAAGGGGTCATAGAACCAATTGACCATGCTAGATGGGAGAAACCAATAGTAACACCTGTTAAACCTGATGGGTCGGTACGCATCTGCAGAGACTACAAGGCTACCCTGAACCATGCGCTGCAGCAAAGTGCATACCCTGTGCCAATCGTGCAACATTTACTGCACTCGCTTGGGGGAGGAAAATTTTTTGCCAAGCTTGATTTAGCCCAAGCATATCAACAGCTTCGAGTAGACCCAATAACGGCTGAGGCACAGACAATAGTAACTCACAGAGGGGCATTCAAATGTAACAGACTTCATTTTGGAGTAAGCGTTGCCCCAGGCATTTTCCAAAGCCTTATGGAATGCCTATTAAATGGAATTAAAGGGGTCATTCCATATTTTGATGATGTCCTAATTTCAGCTAAAAACATGACCCAATTAGAGACAAGACTGAAAGAGGTGCTAACCAAATTTAGAGAATCCGGCCTGAAAGTCAAAAAAGAAAAATGCTATTTAATGACTGATCTCATCGAATTTTTGGGTTATTTAATTGACGGAGAGGATATACAACCCTACAGAAAAAAAAGTCAAGGCTATTAGAGACGCACCACAGCCAAAAACAAAACAGAATTGCAAGCATTTTTGGGTCTAATAAACTTCTGTAATGTATTCCTCCCTCACAAAGCAACGATAGCAGAACCGTTACATCATTTATTGGATAAGAAAACTAGTTGGACTTGGGAGCATAGAGAACAAAAAGCATTCCAAGGCATAAAAAATCTGTTAACCTCAGACACCATTCTTATTCAGTTTAGTAGCACACTTCCATTGACGGTCACCTGTGACACCTCACCATTTGGAGTCGGTGCCATCCTGAGCCACCAACTACCTGACAGGAGAGAGGCACCCATCGCCTTTTACTCAAAAACACTTTCTAAAGCAGAACGCAACTATAGTCAACTAGACAGAGAAGCCCTGGCAATTGTCACCAGAGTTAAACGTTTTCACGAGTACCTCTATGGGAGAACATTTTCCATTGTGGCTGACCATAAACCACTACTAGGAATTTTGGCGGGAAACAAACCCACACTGAACATTTTATCTCCTCGAATGACTCAATGTCAATACAAAAGGGGTGTTTATTGTGGGGTGATAGAGTGGTAATTCCTTCCAGATTACAAACTAGAGTGTTGAGGATGCTTCATGAAGGCCACCCAGGCATCATGAAAATGAAAAGCCTGGCTAGGAGCTATGCATGGTGGCCTGGCTTAGACAGAGATATTGAATACTGGGTTGCTACATGCAATAAATGCCAGAAAACCAGGCCATCACCATCACAAGCACCTATAAGGGACTAGGAGACCCAACGAGGCCCCTGGTCTCGAATCCATATTGACTTTGCGGGTTCTACTAAGGGGCATACATTTTTGATTGTTGTAGATGCATATTCAAATTGGTTGGAAGTCACAGTAATGTCATCTACAACAACCGATGCCGTTATCAAAAAACTCAACAAACTATTTGCAACCCATGGATTGCCGGACATCCTAGTGTCCGACAATGGGCCACAAGTAACCGCTATACAATTTGAACAGTACCTAGTCTCTTTAGGTATACGCCATGCACTAACCGCACTAGCCCACCCAGCGGCAAATAGTAGGGCTGAGAGAATGGTCAGGTTTACCAAGGAGGGTTTGGGAAAAATGGACCCAGGGGATGTCCAGGATAAATTGAACCATTTACTCACCCTCCAAAATATCACCCCCAGTACTGTAACTAAGAAGAGCCCGGCAGAATTGGGGAGGAAACTTAGATCACATTTGGATAGGTTACATCCAAACTACACCTTTGAGAAACCCCCTGACTCCTCCAGCCGTTTCCGCACATTTGAAATCAGCGACCTAGACTACGCGAAAAAATTTACTGGGGACCCTCTATGGCTTCCAGCCACAATCACACAAATAACAGGCCCCCGGTCCGACCGTCTAACCGTAGACGATGGCAGGGAATGGAAGCAGCACATAGACCAGCTTCGTTCCTGAAATATCGAGGGAAATACAACCGTGCAACCTCAAACAATAAAAATCAACGAAAACAAAACCAAAGGAGGGGGGAATAAAAGAAAATAATACTAAAGGGAATAAAGAATTGTTAAAAATAATCCCAGAACATCTAACCAATCAAAAAGAGCAAAAAGAACACTTACAGTTAGATGAAACTGGCAGAAATAATCCACATGAAGAGGAACCCGTCCTGGAAGGGGCCAGCAAAGCCAGCTCGACCTGCCCGGGAAAGCCAGGAGGGAGCGGCCTGAGTAATTCAAGCAGTAGCGACCTTGCTGACTCACCCTACCAGACGGTTCCATGGAGAAGAGACAGAGAGACAGAGATCCCATCCGAACTGCTTGAAGTCTCCAGCGAAAATGAACCGCGCAAGTCAAATAGAGTCAGAAGAAGCCCCACCTACCTGGGCGACTACGTCACCCACATAGGACTAAACTAAGGGGGGGAGGATCTGTATAGAGTGGTACATTCCAAACAACGCTATCTGATTGGCTAGAAAGACCAATATTGGATTGGTTCATTAGGAACCAATCCAAAAGAGCCGCTGAAAGGCAGCAAAGTCAAATAGCTGCCATTGGCTACAAGCTGGCAGGCAAGCCTGTATAAAAAGGCTGCTGCGGCTTCAGCCAAACCGTTCCATTACTGTTGCTTGACTTAATAAATACTTTATTGTTGGAACCCAGTCTACATCACGTTTTTCCGGACGGAACACATATCATTTCATATTATTGGTGCATAGCAGTAGATTGGACTCCCTGGCCTAATTGGCCCTTCTAAAATTATTTATCTTTCTTTATAAAGTCTAAATCAAAGCATGATTAGAATTGAGTACCCTGGGATCATCTTTATTAAATAATTAGTTGCAAAGTAAAATCTAAGCTTAAAAAGAAACAAAACACTTAAAGCCCCTCTTCCACTGCACCAACGGATGCAAAGAGGATGTAAAACATTAAAAAACGTTGGAAAACGCTATGCATCCTTTGTGTACTCATTGCATAGGAGTTTCATACGCTCTATCATTTGAGCATCCGTCCACTGAGATTTCATCCGCTCAAGAAGCTTTGAACTGCACAAAATTTTGGGAACGGATGAAGTTTCTGCTGTCTACAATGTAAATCCGTGACATACGAGCAACAAACGTTCTATGTCCGTTTATCATCCATTAAATGTCTGCTGTATCCTCTCTGCATCCTCTGGGCATCCCCTCAACTCACATCCGCTGCAGCTGAAAACAGAAAGAGGGACGAAACAAAAGGTGCATGGAACGTCAATACAGCGTTAGTAGCACGGAAATAGAAAGGATGAGCAGTGAACAGTTTGCATCCTATATACATCGTCTAGGCTTCCTATGAACATCCATTTAACATCCCCACTACATACTACCCACGTCCGTTCTTTTCCTTTCTTTTCCGTTCTGTTTATGCAAATTTTTGCCACTTTTTGGAGCGGATGACAATGAATGGAGCACACCCAAAATTTTGCTCGTCCGCTGTGTCCTTTTTGCATACATTTTGCATCCGTCAGCCACTTGGACCTAGCCTTAAATCCAATTTCCTTTTCTGTTGGAAGAAAATGAGCTCCGATGTGGCATTCAGAACAAGAGGCATTTGGGAGGTGATTAAAGGAGAAGCCAAACATGCAGAAGCAATATAATAAGTCCAAAGGGCTCATCATACACACAAATATACATTAGATATATACATACTCAATACACCAGAGAATATATTACAGAGAAATGAAGCATAGGAAGGAAGACACAGAACCTCTCTTTAGCTGCTTAACCTCATTAATTCAAGGTCTGTGATTATTACTTATATGAAATATAGATGTCATACCACGTGCTCATTATCCTGCCTATCAACCAGAATGCTAAGCTAATGTTCTTAGTGTCTGGAAATAGTTAAATAAACCCATTAAAGTTTGATCTTTAAGTTATGGAGGAGCTAATGTTTCTGAATGTGAATATATGTAGCCCATGTTTATTTTTGAGATGGAATAAATTTTATTCTGTCTTCACTTTACTCATGTACCCAGGTTCCAGGAATAATCCTGCATCATCATCATCATCATCATCATCATCATCATCATCATCATCATTATTATTATTATTCTTATTATTATTATTATTATTTCTGAGTTCATGTGAGAGAACTAGAGAATACTGCCAGTTCAATCCAGACTGGACAATTGTGTCAGGTGGTGGTAGTTAATGAATAAATAATTTAAATTACGTACTTATTAATAACTTCATTGCAAAATTTCCCCACATCTTTTATCTTGTTCATTTAATTTATGTGTGAATGGAAATATAGATAATAAAATCAAATTGCCTTTGACCTGAATATTTGTGATTTGAATGTATTCCAGGAAAACTGTAAATATTTAACAAATTCTGTGACTTAATTCACTTCGCTCTTAAAGAAAGGTAGTAGAATTGCACACACACACACACGCACACACACACATATTTCATTTTCAATTATGCTTATCAAACCATTTTGTCCCCCTTTGGTAGGTTTAAACAACAGCCCTTTATGGTTAATTATATAAGGGTAAACAGAAATGTGAAGACACTTGAATAGTGTGCCATGACTCCTAATTTATCTATGACCTCTGATCACATGACACTTTCTAGATTACATTAAAGTCTGCATTGTGGAGAGAAACACCATCTTTTATCATTGAAGGCCAGAATGAGCATATTAATTTGATAGTCTGACCACAACACACAATCCCATTTGGGAAAGTGAACAAGGCAAATTAACAGCAGATAGTTCAAGTCAAAGGAAAGTAACGTGTGAATACATTTTAAAAATGAATATAACTTCCGTGGTATATCCCTGATTTTAAAGATGTTTTCTTCATTTCAATTTTACAGGGAAACTTGTAGATGTGCAGAAAGATATATGCTCTAGTCTAGCTGTATGCATCTGAAAGATATTATAAGTGGTGTTTTATTGTCTGCTGTTTTATTAGATAAATTATGAACGACTTTGCACTTGCCACTGACACTTCCTATCAACCAGGGGAAGCAGCTTAATAGACTACATCCCATAAATATCGTACCATTCAAATCCACAACGACAAAGAGTTTACTGCTAAATAGCTTGCTTCAAAACTTACGGCACTTCAGCTAATCAAATCAATTCAAAAAATATGTTATTTATATCTATATATAATGGTAAAAAACACACACATTGAGACTAATGTAAAATTAAACTTATTTATATTTTTGATAACTTACTCTGCATGAATTGGCATTCAAGGACTGAGCTGGAAAATAAATGTACAAGAAACGAACACATTGATAGATTGTAATGATTAGGTATTTTTACACAATGTGCTCCTGCAATGAAGTATTTATGCTAATTCTGGAGACTTATTGGGTTGTTCATTTGTTTTACATTTACATTTCACCAGAGAAAGTCACTGGAGGCTACTTTATGTTGATTGCTAATTGCAGAATGGAGAACATCTTACAAAAGCCCAAATAAAAAATGATTTCTATTTGGATCACTTAGATATAAGGACCCCATCTAACAAACATGGAAATCATGAATAATTAGTCCATGAAAAATATACTACGTGTATGTGCAATGGACATATGTTTTGTATGTACAAAAAGCCATGTGTCATCTTGTGACTATGTAAATTATATACCACACAGCCACCACTACTACCAGGAAACACAAAAATCTTCCAAGAAGAGCCAACAGCAAAAGCCATATGAAATTTTTTATTGTGGATAATGAAATATAAGGGCAATGGAACATCTCAACTTGACTCAAATCATATTTAATCCTTCTTTATCTACTTTCCTTTCTCATGGTCTTGTTCTGTTCAATTTTCATAGACTTTTATGCTAATGGACAGAGTCATTTCTTTCCAACATTTTTTCTTTTGGATTAAAAGAAGATAGATTGAAATGTTTCTTTCAGGCACAGGCACTTTACCAAAAGTGAACCATGGAAATGAAAATGATTATAACATAAATATAAAGTTATATTCCATCTGGCAAATAGACCTGAAAGCTGGCTTGGATGACTTTGGGCCATGCGAGATCTTTGAATGTTGCCTGACATTGAAGATCTTTCAATCTTCAATGTCAGGCAACAAGCCAGTCAGTCAATTCCTGTCACAACCAATGGATCAACACTGGATCAGAGCTGACCAGGAAAAAAAAATCTGGGGAAAAAGAATAGGAAGGAAAAAAAAGTATAGATTAAACAAAAATAGAGATCACTGGAGCATCTCTTGCGGGAACCAAATCAGCATTGTAAGCAAGTATCCAATAAGTAAGTATCCTGAAAAGAGATTTTCAGACTGTCTTAGTCAGATGCACAAATTTCATAGGAAGGGGTAGCATTTTTGATGTTCAAGCTCCAAGCCATTTCTGATCTTTAAAAGTAGAGATTAATAATTTAAATTGTACTCAGAAACATGCTAAGTTCTACAGCAGTGGTGCAATGAATATGTCTTTGGAGCTGATCAGGATTGGTGGGTGGAGAAAGACTACTCAGAAGCAATTCTTTCCATTACCCTGGTCACCTACAGTATGAACTAAGAATATTCAAAGAATTGGCTTCCATGGAAATTTTCTGTATTTGTCAGTCATTTTAATTGAGACTTCAATCTTGCAGAATGTAATGAGTCCAGTTATCTCATCATAAGGAAATATGTCCCTGATAAGGGACTGATAAAAATGTCATCCAAAATGAGACCATATCTTATCTCTCTAAGAAAATGCCAGAAGTCATGTGTGACCAGTATGTGAGCTTAGCTAGAAATGATTTGGGATAAACCCATATCTGTCACAGTGGCCAAGATTTACAAAACCATCTCTGGAACACAACATAGGAAAGACAAAATCATCCAGTACTAAGAATACTGATGAACTGATCATGCCCCTCCAACCCCATCCCTATACAGCAATAGTAACATCAAAAGCACAAGCAGGGACATTTCACAAATCTGAACTTGTATCTGGCCAGTTGAAAAACTGCTATATACTATGAGGATGGCATACCTGCTCCAGAGTCAGAACTGATACAAGACACAAAACCACATTTTATTGAAGGAAAGTCTTTGCCAATCAAGTCTCAACGATACATGTTATTTCTCTCCTCTCCTCTCCTTCATAATGAAATCATAGACAAAGCTAATTTTATAATATCAAGCCTGATGTCCAGAAGCACCAGCCTTATTCCAGGGATCTGAGTGAATTAAATTAGGCATTGGATGTACAGTATCAAGTCTGATATCAGGTTGGCAGTCTTTCTTGTTCTAGAGAACTCAGAACCATCTTATCACGCATTTTGTTTTGCTTTTTACTATAATGATTATCCAACTCAAACCATCCCTAGTTACCAAAGCTCTCCCTACCAAGATGTTACATTGCTTTATAAATGTACTTAAATTGGGTTTAAAATTTTATTTTGTTTATTATTTGTATTTGTCTTTGATCACAATAATTTTAAATTGAACTGTTCAGACAGCAATAAAGCCACTCTTCCCCCTCAGTGAAGGACACTTTTTCTCACTTCTATGAATCTCCATCACATATTTAGTAATGTTAGCTCTGTCCCCTCCCTCCACCCCAATTATCTCTGGTTCCTTTGTTTAGTTTCCTATTTTTTCCTTCACTACAATAAATAAAGAAATAAAGCCACTCTTTACTGGACCATTTAAATAGAATCAGTTTCATTAGACTTTTTATAAAATTGAGCTGTACATTTGATGTATTTCTTGGTTTTTGAACTCTTCCTTCTTTTCATTCTTTGATCTCTTCATTCTCTACATTAATAATTATAGTTTTTCCTTCTTTATTTTGTTTTGTTTTCCTTGTTGTTATATTTGCCTCCACTTTTAACCTAGTATATCCAAATCATACCACAGATGTCTAAACCATTTTATTTCCTTAACTTTATCTGTTCTATTCTTTGTTATACGACTTGACATTTTTCTGGTAATAATCATCACCATTAACCCCTTTTTTCCAGCATAACATTCACCACTTCGTGAACTCCCAGTTCTCAACTTCTTCAGCTCTTTAATGCTCAATTTTTGTCAACATAACCTTCTTTTGTCTACAAAGCATACAACAACTACTTCTGTATGGAAAAAAAGTCTTTAGGAAAAAAAAAAGATAGATTCAAAGAATTCTGACGATGTATCTAAAGAGTTTAACAGTACAGTTTATTGCTACTTGAATAATAATTCTTTCATCTGTCATTGTTCAGTCCCTGTTTATTGCCATGACCCTGCTTCTGGTTTCACTCAAGACTCATTCTAATCAACAGAAACTACTTGGCAATAGCTATGAAGTGCTTCAAAAAATAATAGTAAAAAAAAAAAATAATGTGTCCTTTCTGACTCCCTGACTAACCACAAGATAAAAGTGGCATTAAATGCCTGGCCACATTTACTGATGCCAGACTATGAAAAAGGAATGGGCTTTGGTGCATACCAAATGCCCTTGGATTCTCATTATAAAATTAAACAGTTTGAGATAATTTTTCCCTTTAAACAAATAAATTTGACTCTGTCTAGTACTATTCTAATAGCTATCACAAAGTTATTATTAAAAAACATGTATGATTTTATCTAAAGGCCCAGTCCCACTGGCCAATGGACGCAAAACGAATGCATAAAGGACACAGCGGATGAGCAAAATTTCAGGGATGGCTCCATCCGTTTTCATCCACTCCAAAAATTGGTGAAAATTTGCATAAACAGAATGGAAAAGAACGGACGTGGGTCGTATGTAGCAGGGATGTTAAACGGATGTTCATCAGAAGTCTAGCGGATGAAAGCCGATGGAAGCAGATGACACCTCCGAAGGGGTGCTGGGGGAGAATTTTGAAGTGGACGCATAGCGGAAGGGACGGATGCATAGTGGATGAAGCAGATGCATCATGTAGGCCTATAGGAAACAAAGGGGATGCCGCATGGATGTATATCAGATGCAAAGCGTTCACTGTGCATGTGGGGGGTATGAATTGCGTCCGCTCCACAGATATAAAAGGATGCAGCATGCACACAGTCAGCATACAGGGGAAAGACGTGCTGCCAGATACATCTTGCAGGAACACCATGGTTTGTCAGTCAGGCAAGAAGAGGAAGCCCGTGCCTACTCGTTCAAGCCCTGGCAAGGTGAAGAAGGGCAGAACCAGCATCCCACCCCCTGGCACTGACTCTGAAGCTGCTGCTGTTGCTGCTGCTGTTGCTGCTGCTGTGGTGGACCAGCCCAACAAACGTTTTGTCCGTTTTTAATACTTTATATATGAGATGCATATGCTTACATCCTTTCTATTTCCGTGCTACTAACGCTGTGTAGACGTTCCATGTACCTTTTGTTTCCTCCCTCTTTCCATTTTCTGCTGCAGCGGATGTGAGTTGAGGGGATGGCCAGAGGATATAGAGAGGATACAGTGGATGTTTAATGGATGATAGCGGATATAGAACGTTTGTTGTCCGTATATGTTGCGGATATACATCGTACGGGGCGGAAAGTTCATCCATTCACAAAGTTTTGTGCAGCTCAAAACTTCTTGCATGGATGAAATTGCAGTGGATGGATGCTCAACGGATAGATCATATGAAACATGTATGCAGTGAGTACACAATGGATGCATAGCATTTTCCAATGGATGGCAAGCTTTTTTTAACGTTTTACATCTGTAAGTGCAGTGGGACCGGGCCTTAAGTAATGTGTAACATTGTCTTTAACCCCTGAATAAAAATGAAAATTCTTGAAACAGAGAATTCTGTTCTCTACTAAATAGTATGATTGTCTTACGATATACATTAAGTGTTAAAAATTGAAAGCAAAATCAACAAGAACCCTTTCCAGTTTCTGCCCTAGGAGAGCTAATCAGAAAAAAAAACAAAAGTTAATCTGTCTTCTAAAACAAGCAATACTTTATAATACTGTTCCCAGAAGAACTTTCTGGTGAATTGTGTTCACAGAGGTATATTAAAAAGAACTACAGTATTTTAAAAATAGATTTCAATCATACTACATAGTCCAGTATTCAGAGGGATAAAGAGACAAGGTTCCATGTTCCATCATAAGACATTGTTTATTAAAAAAGGAATGTTGTTAATGTCAAGGACACAATTTCATGGTTCTTTTGTACATCTAATGCTCCTGATTATTCCAACACATTCATGATGCAAATTAACAACCCTCTCATGGTGCAAAAACTGAGTAAATGAGATTGCAGCCAAAGAGAAGATACAACTGTGCCATTACTCAATCTACAAAGATGTTCTGAATTCACAGAAAATTGTAATATTTTATACTAAAATTACTGACATATGTACCCCAACTAATTAAACCCCTCGAAACAAAATTGTATCAAAGCAAAAGGCAACTTTTTTTCTTGCTACTTCATTTCCTTTTCCCAGTTAAAAATATAGAATAAAATAGAATTCTTTATTGGCCAAGTGTGATTGGACACACAAGGGATTTGTCTTGGTGCAAATGTTCTCATTGTACATAAAAGAAAAGATACATTGATCAAGAGTCAAGAATCACAAGGTATAACACTTAACAATAGTCATAGGGTACAAAAAGCAATCAAATAATACTAGGAAACAGTCAATATAAATCGTAAAGATACAAGCAACAAAGTTACAGTCATACAGTCACAAATGGGAGGGGATGGGTGATAAGGAGTGATGAGAAGATTAATAGTAATAGTAATGCAGACTTTGTAAATAGTTGGACAGTGTTGAGGGAACTATTTGTTTAGTAGAGCGATGGCGTTCGGGGGAAAAAACTGTCCTTGTGTCTAGTTGTTCTGGTGTGCAGTGCTCTGTAGTGTCGTTTTGAGGGAAGGAGTTGAAACAGTTTATGTCAGGGATGGGAGGGGTCTGTAAATATTTTCACAGCCCTCTTTTTGACTCGTGCAGTATACAGTCCTCAACTGATACAGTACAATACAGTCATGTAAGTAATTGAAAATTGCAACCTCTAGTTTTCTACCATTTAAAAAATGTTTTATTTTTAAAGCATATAGGAGATAGTATGTAGGGCATTTGGCATGCACCTAAAGCCCATGTCACACTGAACCAACGGATGCAAAAAAGCTTGCCATCCATTGGTTAACGCGATGTATCTGTTCTGTACTCACTGCCTCCGTTTTGCTTCCTCTCTATCCGTCCAGCATCCGTTTATGGATGTTTCATCCGCTGTCGTCGGTGGCATCATTGGCGTGGGTGGCATCGGTGGCATCAGTGAAACAGGTGGCAACGGTGTCGCCCGATGACTCTGTGCCTGGACTGGGAATGGCTGCTGCCTGTGCTGCTGAACCTCCTGGTAGCCGTAGCCCTGGTAGGTGAGGGGCTGTGGGAAGCCTTGGAATGGGAGGGACATCACCTGGGGTGGAGGAGCAGGCCTGGAATGGGTGGGAGCAGGTTCCTCTGGGTCTGGAGGGTTGTGAAGCAGCTTGGTGATCCGGTCCTTCACCTGCTGGTACTGTGGATCCGCCATTACCTTGAGGGTCTGGTTGACATAGGTGAGGAAGGGCTTGCGGTTGGAGGATGAGGAGTCGGTGTGGACCAGCTGAGAAAGGAGATCTATGCTGGTGTGGATGGTGTCCCTGATCTCCAGCAGGACATTGTGGTTCTGCCCGTCCAGCTGTCCGGCTCTCTGTCTTTCTGCGGAGGCGGAGCTGGGGGTGGTGGATGCGGCTAGGACTGTGGTGGACTCAATGTCTCCTTTCTCCCACCGCACCAGGGAGTCCTCTACGCACTCCACCACGCTTACCACACCTGTTTGCGGGTTCTCCGCCGTGGCATGCTCCAGAGAAACCTGCCTGGAGACAGGGACTGACTCTCGGCCGGAAGAGGACTGGGTGGCAGCAGGCTGCCTGAGAGAGAGGGTAGTGAGAGGGGCTGCTGGTGCTCCTCAGTGGCAGACCTCACCCTGCAGGAAGCTGCACCTGGCCATGACATAGGTCTCTCTGTCTGTCAGCTTCACAGTGGCCTGGCCAGATTTCTTCAGGTGCAGCTTCCCGTACCAGGTGTTCATATGTTTCCACCAGCCGAGGAGCACCTCCGAAGTGTAACCCATACTCTCTGCCCTCTCTCTCCAAGCAGCCTGCTTCTGCTTGGTGTCCCTCTACAGCCAGTGTCCCTTCCGCCACAGATACTCGTTCTCTCTCAGCCACTCCAGTACCACATCCTCGTGTGCGTCCGCAATGGAGTATTGCCTCCTCTCCCGTTGTCGCATACACCTCTTCCTCCCTTTGGCAGGACCAGATGGGCCCTCATCAGAGGGGCTCCCAGGTAGTAGGGGCTGCTCCTCCACACCACCAGCAGCAGCAGCAGGATCATCATCATCATCATACTCACCAGCAGGATCATAATCAGCATCATCATCCTCACCAGCAGGATCATAATCAGCATCATCATCATCAGCAGCAGCAGCAGCAGGAAAACCAGGACCAGGATCAGCAGCAATAGAGTAAGCATCAGCAGGGCCAGCAAGTCCAGGAGCACGAGGAAGTCCAGGAGCACGAGCAGGACCAAGAGCACGAGCAAGTCCAGGAGCACGAGCAGGACCTGGAGCACGAGCAGGATGAGCAGGACAAGCAAGACCAGGAGCACGAGCAGGTCGAGCAGGTCGAGCAGGACCAGGAGGAGTTTCAACAGAGTAAGCAACAGCAGAAGCCCCAGCACCAGCAGAAGCACCACCGCCAGGAGCAGCTTCAGCAGAAGCTCCAGCACCAGCAGAGTCAGGGGCAGGGGGCGGGAGGTTGGCCCTGTCCCTCTTGCCAGGGATGGCGGCAGGTTGCTGAGGCTTTATCTTCCTCCCCATGGTTGTGGGGTTGCTGGCTGGCAGGGAGGCTGGCAGGCATCAAGGCTGGCAGGAAGCCTTGCAGAAAGGCTGGCAGAAAGCCTGGCAGGAAGGTAGGTAGGCAGGCAGGCACCAAGGCTGGCTGGAAGGCAGGCTGGCAGAGCAGGCAAGGAACTCAAAGTGTCCAGCAGCAGGTCTTTCCTCGGAATGCTGGCCACGTGCGAGCTGCTTCCCTTTATATCCGGGGGGCTTATGTAATACTTCCTCCCGCATGCGCAATTAACGCGTGGCATCCGTTCCGCTTCCGCTGTGCATCCATTAGGCTTCCTCTGTGCATCTGTTTTATCCGCTGTGCATCCACTGTGCATCTGCTTCATCCGTTCGGCGTCCGTTCTGCATTCGCTGTATCTGTTCCTCATCTGTTTCGCTGAGGCTCCCTGGAAGCCCTGCGGTTGTGCCATCCGCTCCCATCCGCTTCCATCCGCTTGGCTTCCGTTCCGCATTCGCTTTCCATCCGCCCTGCGTCCTCCCCCCATCCGTGTTATCTGCTCCGGTTATGCAAATTTTTGTCCCTTTTGAGAGCGGGTAACGGATGGAACATTTTGCTCGTCCATTGTGTCCGTTTTGCATCTGTTGGCCAGTGGGACATGGGCTTAAGTACATTCCTTCTGATAAAAGCTTTTTAAAAATTATTCTGTACATGGTATTGTGGCCAAAAAGTTTCTGGTAGCACTGTGAACATGATCAATCATGAATTCAATATTGAATTCTAAAATCTAATATCTCTGAAAAAATATTAAATTGGTGGATTCAACTCATGGGTGGCCAATGAAAATTATGAACAATTTCTGTGTAATGTATGTCAACATCTTCAAATTCAGGTAAACATGTAATAGATGTAACAATTTATTCCATCCAATGATTGAGATTTTATTATTATAATTGTTGGGAGAAAATTAGAGCTTTACCAGGGCATCTTACATTCAGATGTACTCCTGTGCTGATAAACTCTCATCAAGGTACAATTTTCTTTATTAATTTCACAATGCAGTTCTCTATGCATAATATTTTCATTTGGAAACTGCCCTGGCTTTTAAATACAAGGTAGTTCTCGAACAGCCACAATTGAGCCCAAAATTTCTGTTGATAAGTGAGATATTTGTTAAGTGAGTTTTGCCCCATTTTATGACCTTTCTGGCCACAGTTGTTAAGTGAATCATTGCAGTTGTTTAATTAGTAACAGACTTGTCAAGTGAATCTGGTTTCCCCATTGACTTTGCTTGTCAGAAAATTACAAAAAGTGATTACATGACCCCAGGACACTGCAACTGTCACAAATTTGAGTCAGTTGCCAAGCATCTACATTTTGACCATGTAACCATGGAGATGCCATAACAGTTGTAAGTGTGAAAAACAGTCATAAAACACTCTTTTCAATGCTGTTATAACTTTGAATGGTGACTAAACAAACTTTTATAAGTCAAGGATTACCTGTAAATGGGAATTCAGGAAATCAATCTCAGTTTTTATGGGTCAGTTGAGATTACTAATAGATGCATCCTACGATAGATCATGAATTACCCTATTTCACTTTTTTAATACACGTACATTGCATAGCCAAACCATAAAAGCTGCATTTTTACAAAAGGAAGATAAAATGTTGGATGATTACTGAAGTTGTTAAAGGTAACAAAATACACTTTTTAGACAAAATTATTAATAGTGAGAAAAGGGCCTCTTTAGGTTCTCCTTTCCCAAAACAAAATATTTTTTGCAAATAAGTTTTGTAAGGAAACAACATTTGTTTCCTTTGAAAAAAAAATATTTTGCAAAGGAACTTGAATCACAATCACATTCTATTTCTTCTAACTGGGAAATCTTGATCTGATAGTTATTTTCCTGATATTGAATTGTGAAGAAAAACGTTACACCAGTCAAACTGGGAAGGGAGAGTAGAAGTGAGATGAGAGTTTCTGTCACTAGAACAATGGACCACTCACAAATTCTGCAGACTTACTGTGCTTCAAGTGAAAAGACCAACTTTTTTGTGATTAATCATATGCCACGGCTGAGCCAGCACTAGATCATCTTAGCTCTTAAACAGATGATTGTGAGATTTCACATCCTGAAAACCATTGGTGTACTCTCTCAGTGTTCCTGCAAATTGTCCTTCTCATCTCCCGTTCTTTTTATTCATTTGTTTATTCAGTGTTGGCATTGTATATGTTTTCCTGTTTTTATTTTTTAACTAGTAATTAGTAAATAGACAGTTTTTAGTTTGTTAATGAGTAAATAGGTAATGATATTGCCTTATCACTTACTAAGTTTTCTATTTTTTTTTCTAGCTATACTTTCAAACTGCTGGGTGAGCAAGAGATGGGCAGGAATGGGAGGTCACCCCATCCTGTGATGCTTAGGTCTTGAACCCAAGCTGTCAGTTTTCCAGCTGACAAGGTCAGTGTCTTTAACCACTGAACCCTCTGGCCCCTCACAACAATATACACACATAGCAAAACTCACACAGGCAAGAACACTTATGAAAGGAAAATCTGAAAAACTAATCATCCAGTAAATAACACAGAGTAAATGTTTCACATAACTTCCTATTTCCTCCCACTAAGTTTTTTCCAAAAGCAACACAACATCTGAAATCTTAGAAATTAAAAGTCAGTGTTTTGCTGACTTCATTTCATAAGGGCAAATGGAAACTACTTCCAATGTACTCAGCTTATCATATGAAACATAGAGCCACATATTATGAGATGAATATCCTACCATCACTTTGACTGATGACTGATATAGGTATATCTTCTGAATTACAGTATACACAGCTGAGTTTATTAGTTACCTATAATCCCTTGGTTTATTATACCAGGACTTTTTTCTGTACCAATTTGTACTTCTATTATTCCAAATATTAAAAGTGGCCAACTGCTGTATTTGGAGCTTCCCTTATGTATTTTTCACCTGCTAGCATGAACATAAATTCTACTAGAAGTTGCAGGATGAGAAGGCTTGGCTGGTGCAGTTTTTATTCAAATGAAATGACAATGTCACTACAGTGACAGTGTCACTATATGTGGAATTTAAAATAGGGGAGGAAGTAGTGAAAAATGTATCATATCAGACTGGTATTCACCAGCAAGCAGATTAATTTCAATAAGTAAATTTCTCTAAAGGTATATTTTATTATGATTTGCAATACTGACACAAAGTTAGGATGTCTGGAAAAATTTCAGTATTTACCAAGGATTAATAACTCTCAGTTAAAAATATTAAAAAAAAATATGTTCATCCAAATCTTTGTCAACAGTTATTACTGCAGTTGTGGATAGGGAAGAATTGCCTCTCTAAATAGGACAAAGAATGAGAAAACCATATGCTTCCCATCCTATTCTCACTCAAAACTCACTCAGAACAGAGAACTTTGTGGGGATGTATCAGTATTTTGTCTTTATTTAATACAAATGCACCAATTGCCTAGGAAAACAATGTTTTCCTCTCTTAAGTATGAAAATGACAGCACCATCTAATTTTCAATTTGTTTCTGATCAAATTTTCACACTTACATTTGACCATAACGATTGTGTAGTACAGCAACTATTTGCACTAGTGTAAGTATTACAGCCTAATGAGTTAATAGCCAGCTAGGAGACTGTAATCCATCTGGCTCTAGGCCACTGTTATATCCCTCTTTATCAGTGGTGGGATTCAAAACTTTTTACTACCGGTTCTAGGGGCATGGTTTGATGGGCATGGTGTGGCTTGGTGGGCATGGAAGGAAAGGATACTGCAAATTTTCCATTTCCTCCCCACTCCAGGGGAAGGTTACTGCAAAATCCCATTCCCTCCCCACCTCACTAACATGCTTTCCAGCTCCATTCTCTTGTGCAGGGCAACAGAAAAAGACCCAGTTAATCAACTGGGACTCAGGAGGCAGAAAATAGATGAGGGTGGGACCAGTCAGAGGTGGTATTTGCCAGTTCTCTGAACTACTCAAAATTTCCACTACCGGTTCTCCAGAACTGGTCAGAACCTGCTGAATACCACCTTTGTTCTTTATCCTGCTAGACCAAGAAAGGGCTGGAACATAGCAAACACCTGGCAATTACTGCAATTATTTTCAAATTAACCAGTACACAATTTTTCTGAGATAGATACTCCTTTTCGAGTATTTTCTCAAAACAATATTCATCATTCTGAGAGCATTGGCTATAAAATGGTTTACATGTTAAATGACAGAATGGCTAAATAAATAATCTTTGAATTAGAAAAAGCTCAGTAGTATCATAAAAGTTGTCCCATGCAGTGTATTTACATATAATTAATTTGCATTTATTAACCTTTAGTAAGTTCTCACCATTATTCTTTTATTATACCACCTAGATCTGTTAACAAAATCTATTGATTTCATTGCCATCCCACTGACATTAGCTTCTATTAAGACCAAAAAATTAGTGTTCGCTTCAATCAAACACCATCTGAAAATACAGTCATGAGAGACATGACATAGCTTAAGGCTAGGTCATACCGGCCAACCGATGCAAAACGTATGTAAAAAGGACACAGCAGATGAGCAAATTTTCCATCCGTTGTTATCCACTCTCAAAAGTGCCCCAAATTTGCATAAACAGAGCGGACAACAACGGAAAGGAACAGACGTGGGGAGGATGTAGTGGGGATGTAAACCGGACGTTCGTAGAAAGCCTAGTGGATGAAAGTGGATGGAAGCGGATGACACATCCGCAGGGCTTCTGGTGGAGAACAGCGAAGCAGAAGCGTAGTGGAAGGAATGGATGTGTAGCGGATGCGTAGCAGATGATGCGGATGCATCATGGACGCCTAGAGGATGCCTAGCGGATGCCTAGTGGATACAAAGCGTTCACTGCGCATGCGGGGCGGATGAATTGCGGAAGCTCCACAGATATAAAAGGAGGCAGCTCGCAAGCAGGTCACCATTCAGAGGAAAGACCTGCTGCCAGAGACATCTTGAGAGAACACCATGGGGAAGAAGAGGAAGCCTGTGCTTACTCCTGCCAGCCCTGGCAAGAAGGACAGAACCACCATCCCACCCCCTGGTGCTGACTCTGAAGCTGCTAGTGCTGCTGCTGCTGCTCCTGGTGCTCCTGGTGTTGCTGCTGCTGGTGCTTCTCCTGCTGCTGCTGGTGGTGGTGTTGCTGGTGCTGCTGGTGCTGTTGGTGCTGCTGGTGCTTCTCCTGCTGCTGCTGCTGTGCTTCTCCTGCTGCTACTGCTGCTGCTGCTGCTGCTTCTCCTGCTGCTGCTGCTGTGGTGGACCAGCCTCAAGGCCCTCAAAGCCCTGCTGCTGAAGGCCCTGAAGCCCCTGCCAGAGGGAGGAAGAAGCAAGGCAAGGAGAAGGGGGAGAAGAAACAGTATTCCATTTCCGAGGACCATGAGGAGGAGGTGCTGGAATGGCTGAGGGAGAACGAGTACCTGTGGAGGAAGGGCCACAGGCTCTATCACGACATCAAGCAGAAGCAGACAGTGTGGAGATAGAAGGCGGAGAGCCTGGGCTACACTTCAGATGTCCTCCTGGGGTGGTGGAAGCATATGCACACCTGGTATGGCAAGCTGCACCTGAAGAGATCCGGGCAGGCCGCTGTCAAGCTAACTGACCGGGAGATCTATGTCAGGGCCAGGTGAAGCTTCCTGGAGGGTGAGATCTGCCACCGAGGAGCAACCCCTCTGTCAACCCTCTCCCTCAGACAGCCCACAGAGAGCCACTCCTCTTCCAGCCAGGAGACAGCTACAGTGTCCAGACAGGTGTCTTTGGAAGGCCCCACGACAGAGATCCCCCCCACAGCTGCACTCCCCATGTCAGAGGATATGGAGGATCCCCTGTCTCAGATGGAGCAAGAAGAAGCAGCCACCAGAGACTAACCCACCCCCACCCCCAGCTCCACCTCCACAGAAAGCAGGCAGAGAGGCAGACTGGAGGGACAGAGCCACACTGTCCTCTTGGAGATCAGGGACACAATCAAAGCAAGCACAGATCTCTTCTCCCAGCTGGTCCACTTTGACATACCATCCTCCAACTGCAAGCCCTTCATCACGTACATGGGCCAGACCCTCATGGACATGCCTGAGGCCCAGTACCAGGCGATGAAGGAGAGGATCACAGCTCTTCTGCACCACCCTTCAGGCCCAGCTGAACCTGCTGCTACCCACTCCAGGTCTGCTCCTCCACCCCAGCCGATGTCACAGCCCTTCCACGGATTTCAGCAGCCCCTCACCTACCACTACCTGGACTTCCCACAGCAGAGGCAGCCCTTCCCAGTCCACACCCAGGTTTCTCAGATGCCATAGATGCCACAGACGCCTCAGCTGACCCAGCTGCAGACCAGACAGCCCCACTAAACTCCTCCTTCCTCCACCCCACAGCCAAGCCCTTCCTCAGAACATCTGTCATCAGTCTTGATGAAGGGCCTCTCAACCTCACGGGACTGAGTCAGCTCTCTGAGAGCTTCCTGCACACACCATCTCCTGTTGTACTCTTGGGGCCAGGCACCCCAATGGGTGCTCCTATGGGTGCTCCACTCCAGCAACAGCCACCTCCACAGTCCCTAGCCCCTTTACATCTGAGACCATGGGCACGACTCAGAGTGACTGAAAAGAGTGCCAGAGATTGAGTTGTTACCTGGTCTCCTTATCTTTACTTAAGGACACTTTACTTGGGTCATTTTGCTTTTTAATAAAGTCATACAGTTTGTTATTAATAAAGGTTATCTTTGCTTCATACACTTGGTTCATTTTTTTTTACTTAATAAAGTGTTGGGGAAAATTTTGAAAAAAGGGTTAAGCCTTTGCATGCTTATAGGATTGGTAAGGCTAGCTGTGGGATGGATAGCTGTGGGATGGGTAAGGATAGCTGTGGGATGGGTAAGGATAGCTGTGAGATGGATAGCTGTGGGATGGGTAATGATAGCAGTGGGATTGGTAAGGATAGCTGTGGGATGGATAGCTGTTTGATGGATAGCTGTGGGATGGGTAAAGATAGCTATGGGATGGGTAGGGATAGCTATGGGATTGATAGCTGTGGGAAGGGTAAGGATAGCTGTGGGATAGATAAGCCTCCAGTGCAATAATAGTGGGACTGTATGGTCCACCCTCCCAGGTGCCACACATATGGCCCTTTATTATCAATAACAATGTAATAATCATCCACACATGTCAACACAAACACAACTCTTCATTAAATGCCCTGATCATTGTAGGCCCACCAACATACATGGCCCAATCTCATCCGTGTGATGAGACAGGCTGAAGGAAGCATCCATTAAGCATCTACCATCCTGTCTTGCCATTCCACTGCTCCAGCTGGGGAGTTGCACCAGTGTTTCAGGAAGTTGCGCTGCTTCTTCCCTCCACGTGAAGCTCTGTTGGGGCCTTGTACATCCACAGTGTCTATCAGGTTTAGTCCTTGCCTCCATTCCCCAGGCTCCATGTCCCCATTGCCTTGTTGATGGTCCACAAGCCTGTTCTGCAACACTGGGTAGCGGGTGCGCATGAGATTGTGCAGGATGCAGCAAGCTTCCACGATGCTCCTCACAGTCTGTGGGCAATGCTGCATGGTGGTGAGAAGTACCTGGAACCTGTTAGCCAGGATGCCAAAGGCGTTCTCCACCACCCGCCTTGCCCTGGAGAGCCTGTAGTTGAAGATCCTCTCTTCATGGGTGAGGCATCTGGAAGTGTAGGGCTTCATGAGGTAGGTTGTGAGGGAGAAAGCGTCATCCCCCACGATGAAGTTGGTCACATCTTGTGTGTCGTTGGGTAGGTGGTCTGGATCTGGGAAACCCATGATGAGGTTGCGTTCCAGCCCACCCTTGAGGTGACTGGCATTGTATATCTGGGCATCTGAACATGAGCCGTTGCCTGAAGCATCGATGTACATGAACTTGTAGTCAGCATCAACCATGGCAAAGAGGATGATGCTGAAGAAGCCCTTGTAGTTGAAATAATTGGACCCTGAATTGGGTGGAGCTTTGCAGGCCACGTGCTTGCCATCGATGGCTCCAATGATGTCAGGAAAGTTCCACCTCTGCTCTGCAACTTTCCTCCAGCCTTCTTCAGTGGTGGGGCACTGGAGGAGCTCCTCCACGTATTCTTCGATGATTGCCTGCACCACTTCTCTGACCACAATGCTGATGGTGTTGTGTGGCACCCTCCAGGCATACTGCATGTTTCTGTACGTGGTCCCAGAGGCCAGGTGGCTCAGAGTCAGTGCCACGTTCAGTCCAGGGTCCAGGCTGGGATGCTAGTTGGTGTTTGCCTTGGTCAACCTGGGTCTCAGACGCTCCACAAGTTCATCAAACATGGCTGGTGGCATCCTCATGAAGTGCTGGAATGCACGAGTGTCTTCACCATAAGTTTGTCATACAGTCCAAACTCCACTCTTCTTCTGATCCATCATTGGACCCAGACAGTTCTTGGACATCTCCTTCTTCTCTTTGCATGGAAAAGGTGAAACAGTCTGAAGAGGGCTTGGTTCTGGTGTTGAATGATGGCAGCTACCAAAAGGAGTGTGCGATGATCCATGGTGGAGATCAATGGATGATGTGGAAGAGCCAGATGAAGGCTGAAGAGGTTTGCACACCAGGGCTGCTGGACTGAAAGTGAGATCCAGGTGATTTCCTCCCCCTTTTTATAGGAAATGTCAGTTTTCCGCTAGGTGTCCTTCCACATACTCTAGACATCCTCCAGACATCCTAAATAGCTGAGATACGTCCCATATATGAACGTTTTGTCCGTTTTAATGCTTTCTATATGAGATGCATCCACTTACATCCTTTCTATGTCTGTGCTACTAATGCTGTGTGGATGTTCCGCGTACTTTTCGCTTCCTTCCTCTTTCCGCTTTCCGCTGGAGCAGATGTGAGTTACGCAGATGTCCAGAGGATGCCGAGAGGATACATCGGACTTGTAACGGATGACAACGGACGTAGAACGTTTGTTGCCCATATGTGTCGCAGATGTAGATTGTACGCGGCGGAAAGTTCATCCACTCAAAAAGTTTTGTGTAGCTCAAAACTTTTTGAGCAGATGAAATAGCAGTAGACGGATGTTTTACGGATAGAGAGTATGAAGCACGTACGCAGTGAGTACACAATGGATGCATCACGTTTTCCAATGGATGGCAAGCTTTTTTGTCCATTTTACAACCTCTTTGCATCCGTTGGTTCAGTGTGACAGGGGCTTTAGAAATAGGGCTACTGAGTAATACTTAGGAACATACATACATAACATACATACATACATACCGATATATGCTTTTCTTTTCTTTCTCATTTGGAGATATAATTTCTTCACACACTGTTTCAAAAGATTATACTATAAAGGGAAGATCATAGCAATATTTAATCTTTCCCAGTTTATTTTTGCCATCTCCTGTCCTGATGTAGTCTTGAACCAGATCCTTGTTCACATACTTGTCCTCAGTGATAAAGTTTTGTGTAGAGTAAGATATACGATAAGATGAAATCTATTCAACCAAGAGAAAGTCTGGAAAACTATATAATTAAAAAAATAAACCTCCTAATGTTTAGCAGGAATTAGAAATCTGTAGTTATCTAGAGTTTGTTGAACATCAACAGTAGCTGTGCTAAATGGGCATGAGATCAGGAGTAACCATGCTGTTTGGAGATGAAATCAGCACCTGGAAAGCCATATATTCATATTCCTAATACATAGAATATCTGCTAGCTAGAGAGCTATCTACCCCTTTATTCATATGGATGCAGTGGTAGGCTTCACATTTCTTAACAACTGGTTCTCTGCTCTAATAACTGGCTGGCTGGTTGGGTGTGGCTGGCTGGACATGGCTGGGTGATCATGTGACTGAATGAACATGGCCAATTTGATGTCACTCATGTCGAGGGGCACTTAGCATCACTCAGCCTCTCATGACCATGGGGATGCTACATTTGTCATAAATGTGAAAACAGTCATGTCACTTTTGTCACTGTCATTGTAACTCTGAATGGTCACTAAATGAACTGTTGTAAGTCAAGGATTACCTTACAAAAATACAAAAAATTCTTTGTTTGCAAAAAAAAACTGCCCTAAATACCAGTCATTAGATTAGAAATGGAGGAATACACACTGAAGATCAATTATAGCCAAAGCATCATGGAAACAAACCATTTTGTCTAAATACCTTCCTTTTCATCAGTAATACCTGCAACCTGGAGTTACAAATCAGGAGGAGTGCCAGAGCACATTGAGGAATTAAAATATTTAAAATATAGCCAACTCTTGCTCATAAAGTGAAATCCTTTGGTAGAGAAGTTATTTAAGCTCTCCAAAAAGTGGGTGGGCATATTTGAGCGACAAAATGAGTAGACATAGTTGAACTAAAGGGACAAATTAACATCTTCAGTGACAGCTAATCACATTCTGCCTTTGTTCAGACCTTGCTGCAGGGAATTTTTGCCTATGAATGTAGCTATCTATATCTTTATCTCTTAAGTGCTGATATCTGCTATAGGCTATTAAGGAAGGTGGTGGCTGCTTTCTCCCCTCCAAGAAAACATGTTTCTCCATTTCTCATCCAGGGAAATATATTCATTTTTAATATTTCTCAAAATATTTCATTCTTCTTGGAGAGGGGTTGGTACTAACTTTCTACAATTGGTGCCATGTTACTTTGCCATATCATCATGTGAGCAAACTATAACAAATTGGAAGGAGGATCCACTTATTATCAATGAGCAATCATGTGCCTTGGCCTCTCTGAAGCAATGCAAGAGACTCCTGTCCCAAAGGTGCTTTTTCAAGAGGCAATTGGACTTTCTGGAAACCAAGAAAGTCCAGTTGATTCTTGAAAAAAGCACCTTTGAGACAACCATGATTGAAGAATCCCCATAGACAAGAGACTTCTGTGCTCAGTGAACTGACAAAGCACCCAGGAGCAATCATTTGATCCATTTGCACCACTTAAAGATACTAGCTGACTCACCTCACAAGATATCCTAAGTAATCATCCAGATTGAAGGAAAAATCATATGCCCACAGAAAGGCAATTTTAAAAAAATCAGACAGAATTCCAAGCTTGAATCCTGCCTCTTAGTTATTTCTTCTATAAATAGTTGTTCGAGCCCAGGAATAAAAGTACCACTAAAAAGCTCTGGTAGGGAGGAGACTCCAGAGAAGCTCAGCTACAGACAGAAAGTCTGGGCATACTGCCAAGAATCATTAAGGCTGTTACAATGTAACAAAGCTTCACCCAGAGGCAGTTTCTGAAAACACTTAAAGCAAAAGGGCGGCAATTAAGATAAGAATCAGACTATAAATACAGGCACATTAGAAACTTTCCTTCCTGTGTTCCTTGGTTTATTATCCCTGTAAAGTGAGAAAAGATTTCTTCCAACAACCATTTCTCCAAACTGCTCAGAAAATTAACACACAGTTTGAGAGATCTGTCCTGACAGGAGCCCACCACTGTATAAATGCCTCAATAAATATAGCACATGAAGGGGGAGCAGGGTCACTTTTTAGTGATTTGTCTCACTAATATGCAGAAATCTGAGCCAGAATCAACCTGTTACAAGGAGCGCGCGCGCGCGCACGTGTGTGTGTGTGTGTGTGTGTGTACACATATACATATTTTCTTTCATAAGAAACTTGCATTATTCAAAAAGTACTAAACCTGCTGAAACTTGCATTATTCAAAAAGTGTTAAAGCTGAATTGGACTGTAAGATGCATCATCAGCTCACTGTATTAAGATGCCCTACTATTCTTCCCAGTGCTCAGAACAAAATTAATTAGCTCCTTTCCCCCAGGATCAATGCATATGAAGCAGCATAACTAATAGCAAAGATGAACAACTGGCAATGAATGTAGAAAGATCCAGATTTTTAAGAGGTACATATTCAGTGAGGGTGAAGCAAAACAACAAAATTGAAAGAAAGTGCTGGGAAGAACATATTATGAAGCATATTTTGCAAAATTAAAGTAAAATGCTAAAAATGTTGCACTATGCATCTAATACATTATTTAAAGCACCACTATCCCTACGAAAGGGCAAAGAGCCATGGTTGCTTTCTAAGAATCTTCTAAAAAGTCTATTTTGTTGATTAATTAATTCTTTTAAGGCATGGACAAGTAACGTGGGACCCTCTAGATATTTCTGGAATAAAACTCCCAGTGCTCTATGATGAATTGTAGCCTAAGAGTGTCTACAAGACTAAAATTTCACTCTTGTTCAACTTTGTATTTTGTACATGATTTAGAAATTTATATTCTTATCTTATATTCATCCAGCCAGGTAACATTATTAATGACAGTAAATGTGCTGTTTGCTCCCTGTTTAAATATAGGTAATTTGCCTTGCCAGAGTTGGTGGGGATGTGATTTTCTTCTTGCTAGGTGAGCACATTTAATACTCCTTCCTCCTCCTACTTTTTCCCTCAACAGTCCTCTGAAGTGGATTGAGCTAAGAGACAATATTGTATCTTATGATTTATTTAATATATATATTTATAGAACATCCTCAACTTATGACAGTTCATTTAATAAGAATTTGAAGTTATGATGCTTCAGAAACAATACTTATGACCCCCCAAAAATACTTATGTGTGATCACAATTTGGGCACTTGGCAACCAGATTGTAATGATTGCAGTATCTTCAAATGTTAATCAGTAGTGGTATTCAATTTTTTCCCTACCAGTTCTGTGGGCATGGCTTGGTGGGAGGACATGAGTGGGCATGTCCAATTTCAGAGACCCTGGCTCTTGATCTCCCTGTTTCCTCTCTCATGACTGCCTCTTCCATCATACCATGGTGTGACCCTACCTTCCTCCCACCTCTGGCTGCCAGGGAGGGCAAGCCAGGGCTGAGCCATTGTTGTTGCTGGGCTGGAGGATATGTTTTTTTTCAGGGCAGCTGGGGTCCAGCCTCCCCCCAAAAAAGACACAGCAGCTGTAGGCTTCTTGTAGCAAAAATTACTGACCTCTGGCTTTGATCCGCTTCTTCAACGCATGCCACCACATTCTAGGTACTGGCCACACAGGCCCACCACATTGCCTGCTGTGCCCCTCCACTTGGACTTGCTCGGGCAAATACATCAGATGCAGAGGGCTCAATGGGGTGGACCTGCACATTTTTTGCCACTTCTCTGCCAGCCAGAACCAAGCCGGGAGCAGTGGCTGGAGGATTTTTCTGCCAGCAAAGAGGAGGCAGCTGTAGGCTTCTTGGTGTGTGTGTGTGGGAGAGACACACAGCAAGACTCAGCCAGGAGTTGGAAGGCAGATCCTGCACACTGCCTGTTGCTTTTTGGTTTCCCCTCCACATCGAAGTATCTTAAAGGGACAGGCAGGGGTGGTTGCCTTTTAAGCAGCAGTGGAGCGAAGGAAAGGAAGGCAAAAAAGTCACCCAAGTCTCCTCCTTCTCCAGCATACACAGAGCATGTGCATCTCCTGATGCCAGAAGGATTTGCCCACACACAATCTCCTTACACAAAATCCTGGCGTCACATGTGCACATGAGAAGTCCCAGGATCTTCTGCTAGGAGACAGCATGTAGACGACCAGCTTGGTTCCAGCTGGCAAAGAACCAGCAGCTGGACTCGCCGCCTTGTTCTTTGTGCCGAGGTACACTCCATTGTCTGTTGCACTGGAGCAGAGATACTTGCCCAGTCAAGACTCTCCAGTGCAGCAGGCAATGGGATGCATGTGCATGGCTGGTGCAAAAACAGGGTGGCAGGGCTGCCTCTCACTGCCTGAAGCAGCACTGCTGTCACAGCCACCACTGTGGCTATTGCTTACTTCCTTTTGTTCCCTGGGAAAAGTGAGTGGCCATGACAATGGCAGCCATGGTGCTGCTGCTGTGGGAGGCAGCCCAGGAACATCCACTCTCCTTCCCAATTGGAGCACCTCCACCATCACTCGCTTTCTTTCTTCTACCAGGAGATGAAAGGAAGAAAGCAAGAGTAGTGGCAGCCCTGGGACATCCATCTGCTCTCCCCTAGAGCTGTGCCCCAACCTCCACATGGTAGGGAGAGCTAGGAGAGCACCATGTGGTGGCTTAGCTAGCCAGCTGAGCCTGGGGATGGAGCAGCTAGCTAGACTGCAGCCAGTGCTACCACCTGTGATGGGGCCACGCCAGTTGGGAAGCCAGCCAGACAAGCCCAGGAACAGTGGGGGCATTGGGTTGGCAGGGCAAGTTAGCAAGCTGTGACTGGGCAACCGGGTTGTGAACATGTCTAGCCAGAAGTAACCACCAGTTTGGTGACCCACACCAAATCATCACTACCAGTTGACCAGAAACAGTGCAAACTGGCTGAATACTACCATTGATATTAATGTGATTTACAACCTTTCCAAACAGCTTCCAAGAAAAGAAGTCAATTAGGGAAGCCATATTTGCTTAACAATAATGCAATTTGTTTAATGATTGCAGTGATTTGTTTAAGGACTCCAGTCATAAAATCCAGTCTGGTTATATGGTGACTCCATTTACGACTGTAATGACTTATGACCATAATTCTGGAGTCAACTGTAGTTGTAAGTCAAGGATTATCTGAATAAACAGGGACTAAATTTCACATTCACTAACACTAATGATGTTACTTAGTCAGGTAATTAAATGTCTGGAAGCAAACAGGCAAATTCAGAGAGCACCAAGGACTCCACAGTTGAACCCTGAGCTATGTAAATTCTCTTCTACTGAGATCAGTTCAACCATAACATACTACCACCTAGATATGTATAACATAGGGTGGTGGGGAGAGATAGCATAATCAAACAAAACATTGGTTCCTTGCTTTCCAAACCATTTTTGTTTTTGAGAAAGAAAAGCAGATTATTAATAAAAACATTTATTTGTTTTTCTTTTTCTAATTCTCAGAGTCCTAAACAGCAGCTGAATATTTAATTCTATTGGTGCTGCTTGGAAATATTTAAATGAAAGCATTAGATAATTCACAAGTTCTGAAAATATGTCAGAGAAAAAAGAAGATAGCTCCTAGAATAATAGGGCTGGATGGGACCTTTGAAGTCTTCTAGTCCAACTTTCTGCCTCTAAAAAGTTAGAGCTTATTTATGTGTATATTCACTCCACATTGAATAATGTATATTCTAAATAAATGAGCATAGGATTGCAACTTTAATCCTAAACAGTGCTGCTTACTATCCTTGCATTGATAGAAAAAGAAAGATGGTTACATTTACTATTCAGGATCAAAAATTCTGTTCTGTGTTGCTAAGAATGCTTAGCTGCTCAACAATATTATAATAAAATATAGATGATCGAAAGCAGAGGTCTTCAAACTTGATAATTTTAAGACTTGTGGATTTAAACTCCCAGAATTCCTCCTCCAGTCATATTAGCTCAGGAATTCTGGGAGTTGAAGTTCACAAGTCATAAACTTATCAAGTTTGAAGACCCTTGATCTAAAGCTTTAGAATGTTTTAGGTTGTATAAAAGTGCTATATAATTGCAACTTTATGTATTTAGGTTGTTATACTAACATGATCATATATTCTTTTTCATAAATATTTTCACAAAAAACAACCATTGCTACCTGCATATATTTTAAAAATCCTTAATGTTTTGAATCATGTTTTAAATAAAATTAAAATATGATCTGGCAATGCTGAAAGCTCCCTGCTCCTTTCAGTCATATTGTACATGATTTAAAGAAAGGTGATAAGGAGATTGTTGTATGTTTGAACTGAATAATCTTAAATCTTGTTGTGATTGGGTCAGTTTGGGGAGATGTAAAAGTTCATTCTCTATAGTTTATGAAATAGGATTCTTTCAGGTTATAATAAATACCAACAATGCTGTCTAGAACTCAAAACTGCAAGTGATCAGGCATTAACATTAATATATTTAGGAAACACTTCCTGATAGCTCTGAGTTCCAAACTCCATTACAGTACAAAGATCAGAAATACTAATAGTTTTTTTATATTTTTGTTGTTCTTGTCATCTCAATAGTTTATTTCTTGAATCTTGGGATTCTAGCTAAAACAAAGCCTGCCTGCCTGCCTCTCTCTCTCTCTCTCTCTCTCTCTCTCTCTCTCTCTCTCTCTCTCTCTCTCTCTCTCTCTATCTCTATCTCTATCTCTATCTCTATCTCTATCTCTATCTCT
>BLBF01000026.1:7190293-7201913 GCA_015471245.1 Laticauda colubrina | reverse complement strand
TCTCTATCTCTATCTCTATCTCTATCTCTATCTCTATCTCTATCTCTATCTATCTATCTATCTATCTATCTCTAATTTCTATATTTCTATCATCTATCTCTGTGTATGTGTGTGTGTTTGTGTATGTGTCTTCAAAGCAGTATTGATTCCTGATGACTGCCTGGACTAGTGCCTGCAGTTTTCTTGGCAAGATTTTATATGCATTTACTGCTTCCAAGGCCTGACGGAAAATGATTTGCCCAAAGTTACCCACCAGGCACCATGCCTAATGTAGAACTAGATCTCATTGGTCTCCTGATTTCCAGATTGATATCTTATACCAAACAGGTTGTTTTAGACAAGGTCTCCCTGATTATTTTCTTTTGCAATCTGGATGTGTTGCAGATTTGTTATTGGGAACTAAAGCCCATGTCACACTGCACCAATGGATGGAAAGAGGATGTAAACAGAGAGAAACATTTGCCATCCGTTGGTTAACGCGATGCATCCATTCTGTACTCATTGCATCCGTTTTTCTTCCTCTCTATCCATCCAGCATCCATCAACTGAGGTTCCATCTGCTCAAAAAGTTTTGAGCTGCTCAAAACTTTTTGAGCGGAAAATATATCCAACGCTTCTGTTCTGCATCTGGTACGCATATGGGGAACATCCGTTCTGCATCCGTAGGCATCCATTACGAATCCGTTACATCCGCTAGGCATCCGCTAGGCATCCGCACAACTCAAATCCGCTCCAGTGGAAAGCGGACACAGGGAGGAAGCGAAACGGACATGGAACGGACGCGTAGCATTAGTAGCACGGACGGAGAAAGGATGAAAGCGGATGCAGCTCGCAAATAAAGCATTTAAAATGGAAAAAAACATTTGCAGAGGGGACGTATCTCGGATATTAAGGATGTCTAGAGGATGCCTAGAGGATGCAAAAGGACACATAGTGGAAAACCTATATTGCCCATAAAAAGGGGGAGCAACTCACCTGGATCTCACTTTCAGTCCAGCAGCCCTGTTGTGCAGACCTCTGCAGCCTTCATCTGGCTCTTGCTCTCCCACAGCATCCAGTCATGTCCACCATGGTTCGTAACACAGTCCTTTTGGTAGTTACCATCGTTCTGCAACAGTGCGAAGCCATCTACAGGCTCTTTCACCTGTTCTACGGGAATAAAAGGAGGCACCCAAGAAGCATCTGGGTCCGAAGATGGATCGGGAGAAGAGCAGAGTACGGACTGTACAACAAGCTGATGGTGGAGCTGAGGAACGAAGACCCTCGTACATCCCAGAACTTCAGGAGGATGCCTCCAGCCATGTTTGACAAAGTGGTGGAGCGGCTGACACTCAGGTTGACCAAGCAGAGCACCAACTTCCGGCCCAGCCTGGACCCTGGGCTCAAGGTGGCACTCACTCTGCGCCACCTGGCCTCAGGGACCACCTACAGGAGCATGCAGTACGGCTGGAGGGTGCCAAACAACACCATCAGCACTGTGGTCAGAGAAGTGGTGCAGGCCATCATCGAAGAATACAAGAAGGAGCTCCTCCAGTGCCCCTCCACTGAAGAAGGCTGGAAGAAAGTTGCAGAGCAGTGGTATCAGAGGTGGAACTTCCCCCACACCGTTGGAGCCATAGATGGGAAGCACGTGGCCTGCAAAGCTCCAGCCAAGTCGGGGTCCACTTATTTCAACTACAAGGGCTTCTTCAGCATCATCTTCTTCGTCATGGTCGATGCTGACTACAAGTTCATGTACATCGATGCTTCAGGCAACGGATCTGCTTCAGATGCCCAGGTATACAACGCCAGTGACCTCAAGGAGGGTCTGGAATGCAACCTCATCATGGGCTTCCCAGATCCAGACCCACTGCCAAACGACACGCAAGATGTGCCCTACTTCATTGTGGGGGATGATGCCTTCTGCCTCAGAACCAACCTCATGAAGCCCTACACCTCCAGATACCTCACCCATGAAGAGAGGATCTTCAACTACAGGCTGTACAGGGTAAGAAGGGTGGTAGAGAATGCCTTTGGCATCCTGGCCAACAGGTTCCAGGTACTTCTCACCACCATGCAGCATTGCCCACAGACTGTGAGGAGCAACATGGAAGCTTGCTGCATCCTGCACAATCTCATGCGCACCCGCTACCCAGTGTTGCAGAACAGGCTCATGGACCTCCAACAAGGCAATGGGGACATGGAGCTTGGGGAATGGAGGCAAGGGCAAAACCTGATAGACACTAAGGATGTGCAAGGCCCCAACAGAGCTTCACGTGAAGGGAAGAAGCAGCGCAACCTCCTGAAACACTGGTGGAACTCCCCAGCTGGAGCAGTGGAGTGGCAAGACAGGATGATAGATGATTAATGGATGCTTCCTTCAGCCTGCCTCATCACACTGATGAGATTGGGACATGTATGTTGGGTGGCCCTACAATGAACAGAGCATTTCATAAAGAGTTGTGTTTATGTTGACATGTGTGGATGAATGATTACATTATTATTGATAATAAAGGGCCATAGGTGTGGCACCTGGGAGGGTGGACCATAGAGTCCCACTATGCTTGCACTGGAGGTTTATCTATCCCACAGCTATTACCCATCCCAAAGGTATCCCTGTCCATCCCACAGGTATCCCTGTCCATCCCATTGCTATCCTTACCAATCCCACAAGCACGGGCTTGGCTGGGGGTGGAGGAAGGAGTAGTGTAGTTGGGCTGTCTGGTCTGCAGCTGGGTGATGACTGGCATCGGTGGCATCGGTGGTGTGGGTGGCATCTGTGGCATGGGTGGCATCGGTGGCATCAGTGGCACCGGTGGCATCCGATGTACCTGTCCCTGGACTGGGAAGGGCTGCTGCTCGACCTCCTGGTAGCCATAGCCTTGGTAGGGTAGGGCCTGTGGAAAGCCTTGGAAGGGCAGTGACATCACCTGGGGTGGAGGAGCAAGCCTGGACTGAGTGGGAGCAGGCTCATCTTGGTCTGGAGGGTTGTGAAGCAGATCAGTGATCCTCTCCATCACCACTTGGTACTGGGGTTCCGACATGTTCCTGAGGGTCTGGTTGACATAGGTGAGAAAGGGCTTGCGGTTGAGGATGGGGCGTCGGTATGTACCAGCTGAGAGAGGAGATCTACAATGCTCCTGATGGTGTCTCTTATCTCCAACAGGACAGTGTGGCTCTGTCCCTCCTGTCTGTCTCTCTGCCTTTCTGTGGAGGTGGAGCTGGGGGTGGATGCGGGTAGGACTGTGGTGGAATTGCCATCTCATTTCTCCCACTGTGCCAGGGGGTCCTCCACTTGCTCCACCATGGGTAGTACAGCTGTCGGGGGGTCTCCATCATGGCACGCTCCACAGATACCGGCCTGGACACAGGAGCTGACTCTCTGCCAGAAGAGGATTGGCTCTCAGCAGGCTGCCTGAGAGAAAGGGTTGTGAGAGGGGCTGCTCCTCGGTGGCGGATCTAACCCTCCAAGAAGCTGCACTTGGCCATCACGTAGGTCTCTCTGTCGTCAGCTTGACCGCGGCCTGGCCAGATTTCTTGAGGTGCAGCTTCCCGTACCAGGTGTGCATGTGCCTCCACCAGCCAAGGAGGACCTCCAAAGTGTAGCCCAGGCTCTCCGCCTTCTCTCTCCAAGCAGCCTGCTTCCTTTTGGTGTCCCTATAGAGCCTGTGTCCCTTCCACCATAGATACTCGTTCTCCCTCAGCCACTCCAGCACCTCCTCCTCATGTTCCTCTTCTATGTTGTATTGCCTCCTCTCCTGTTCACACGTCTGCCTCTTCCTCCCTTTGGCAGGGCCATATGGGCCCTCATCAGAGGGGCTTTGAGGTTGTAGGGGTTGCTCCTCCACACCACCACCACCACCACCACCAGCAGCAGCAGCAGCAGCAGCAACAGTAGCAGCAAAAGCAGGACCAGCAGGACCAGCAGCACCAGCAGCACCAGCAGCACCAGGAGCAGGACCAGGAGCACCAGCAGGACCAGGAGCACCAGCAGGAGGAGCGCCAGCAGAATAAGCACCAGCAGAAGCACCAGCACCAGGAGCAGTGCCAGCAGAGTAAGCACCAGCAGAAGCATCACCACCAGAAGCAGCATCAGCAGAAGCACCACCACCAGAAGCAGCATCAGCAGAGTAAGCACCAGCAGAAGCACCACCTCCAGAAGCAGCATCAGCAGAATCACTACCTCCAGAAGCAGCATCAGCAGAAACCCCAGCACCAGAAGATCGAGTCTGGGCAGCAGAAGCCCCGGCAGAAGCAGAGTCAGGGCCAGGGGGTGGGAGGGTGGCCCTGTCCCTTTTGCCAGGGCTGGCAGCAGATGGCAGAGGCTTCCGTTTCTTCCCCATGGTTGTTGGGTTGGCTGGCTGACTGGCTAGCTGGCAAACTGTGTCTGGAAGCAGGTCTTTCCTTTGAATGGTGACCTGCTGGCGAGCTGCTTCCCTTTATATCCGTGGGGCTGACGCAATGCATCCTCCCCACATGCGCAGTGAATGCTAGGCATCCGCTAGGCATCCGCTAGGCTTCTGCTAGGAATCCGCTAGACTTCCGCTCTGCATCCGCTTCATCCGCTCGGCAACTGCTGTGCATCCGCTTCATCCGCTCAGCGTCCGCTCTGCATCCGTTCTTTCCGTTCCACGTTCACTTTGCTGCGCTCCCCCAGAAGACTTGCGGATGTACCATCTTCTCTCATTTGCTTCCATCCACTAGGCTTCCATGGAGCATCCACTTTCCATCCGCCCTACGTCCTCCACCCGTCCGTTCCTTTCCGTGTTGTCTGCTCTGGTTAGGCAAATTTTTGCCCCTTTTGAGAGCGGATAACAACGGATGGAACATTTTTCTCATCCGCTGTGTCCTTTTTAAAAATGTTTTGCATCTGTCGGCCAGTGTGACAGGGCCTTTAGGACCATAGTTTTTAGGACTTTTCCCCATAGTGAAAGTTATTATTCCAGTAATTGTCCAACTCAGCCTCCCTCGAATACTAGGGAAAATGCACCCAGTCTTCCACAGTAGTTTGTTAAAACCAGCTGTCACTTCAAGAAGACCTCAGAGAGCTGCTCCCCCCAAGCCAGTTGTAGTACAAGGGAAACCCATTATGAGGTGAAAAAAATTCTAAATTTTAGATTATATAGAGGCAGGTTGCAGTACCTAACATATTGGAAGGGGTACTCTTTGTATGGAATTACTTGAATAAAAAGCTGGGATGTAAAAGCAGGTATACTAGTGAAGCAATTTCAAGATAAATTTCCAGACAAGCCAAAGGGTCTTCCTGGGGAGGGAGAGGTGGTTAAATTGGTTGTTTACAAAAGCCCATGTCACACTGCACCAATGGATGCAAAGAGGATGTAAAACGGACAAAAAAGCTTGCCATCCGTTGGTTAACGTGATGTACTCACGGCCTCCATTTTGCTTCCTTTCTATCCATCCAGCATCCGTCTATTGACGTTTTATCTGCTCAGAAATTTTTGGCTGCCCAAAACTTTTGCGCGGAAAATGTATCCAATGTGTCCATTCTGCATCCGTTCTGCATCCGCTATGCATCCGTTCTGCATCCGCTATACGCATACATATACGCATACGCATACGCTATATCCGCTAGGCATCTGTTCCGCATCCGCGCAACTTGCATCCACTCAGATGCAGGGAGGAAGCGGAACGGACGCAGAACGGATGCAGAACGGATGCAGAACGGATGCAGCACAGAAACAAAGTGTTTAAAACGGAAAAAACGTTCTCAGAGGGGACCTATCTCAGATATTAAGGATGTCTAGAGGATGCCTAGAGGATGCCTAGAGGATACAAACGGACACCTATACTGCCGATAAAAAGGGGGAGCAACTCACCTGCATCTCACTTTCAGACCAACAGCCTAGCTGTGCAGACCTCTGCAGCCTTCATCTGACTCTTGCTTTTCCACAGCATCCAGTCATGTCCACCGTGGATCATAACACAGTCCTTTTGGCAGCCACCATCCTTCTGCAACAGTGCGAAGCCATCTACAGGCTCTGTGAACTCTACTACGGGAAGAAAAGGAGACGGCCAAGAAGCATCTGGGTACGAAGATGGATCGGGAGAAGAGCAGAGTATGGGCTGTACAACAAGCTGATGGTGGAGCTCAGGAACGAAGACACTCGGCCATTCCAGAACTTCAGGAGGATGCCTCCAGCCATGTTTGATGAAGTTGTGCAGCAGCTGACACCCAGGTTGACCAAGGCAAACACCAACTTCTGGCCCAGCCTGGATCCTGGGCTCAAGGTGGCACTCACTCTGCGCCACCTGGCCTCAGTGACCACTTACAGGAGCATGCAGTACGGCTGGAGGGTGACACACAACACCATCAGAATTGTGGTCAGAGAAGTGGTGCAGGCCATCATCGAAGAATACCTGCAGGAGCTCCTCCAGTGCCCCTCCACTGATGAAGGATGGAAGAAAGTTGCAGAGCAGTGGTATCACAGGTGGAACTTCCCACACACAGTTGGAGCCGTGGATGGCAAGCACATGGCCTGCAAAGCACCACCCAAGTTGGGCTCCACTTATTTCAAGTACAAGGGCTTCTTCATCATCATCCTCTTTGCCATGGTCGATGCTGACTACAAGTTCATGTACATCGATGCTTCAGGTAGCGGCTCATGTTCAGATGCCCAGGTATACAATGCCAGTCACCTCAAGGAGGGGTTGGAACACAACCTCATCATGGGCTTTCCAGATCCATACCACCTGCCCAACGACACACAAGTTGTGCCCTACTTCATCGTGGGGGTTGACACCTTGTCCCTCAGAACCTACCTCATGAAGCCCTACACCTCCAGACTCCTCACCCATGAAGAGAGGATCTTCAACTACAGGCTGTCCAGGGCAAGAAGGGTGGTAGTGAACGCCTTTGGCATCCTGGCCAACGGGTTCCAGGTACTTCTCACCACCATGCAGCATCGCCCAGAGACCGTGAGGAGGATCATGGAAGCTTTCTGCATCCTGCACAATCTCATGCGCACCCGCTACCCGGTCCTGCAGAACAGGCTCGTGGACCTCCAGCAAGGCAATGGGGACATGGAGCCTGGGGAATGGAGGCAAGGGCGAAACCTGATAGATACTCAGGATGTGCAAGGCCCCAACAGAGCCTCACATGAAGGGAAGAAGCAGCGCAACCTCCTGAGACACTGGTGCAACTCCCCAGCTGAAGCAGTGGAGTGGCAAGACAGGATGGTAGATGATTAATGAGTGCTTCCTTCAGCCTGTCTCATCACACTTATGAGATTGGGCCATGTATGTTGGGTGGGCCATGTATGTTGGGTGGGCCTACAATGAACAGGACATTTAATAAAGAGTTGTGTTTGTATTGACATGTGTGGATGATTATTACATTATTATTGATAATAAAGGGCCATAGGTGTGGCACCAGGGAGGGTGGACCATATAGTCCCACTATGCTTGCACTGGAGGCTTATCTATCCCAGTGCTACCCTTACCCATCGCACAGCAATTACCCATCCCACTGCTATTACCCATCCCACAGGTATCCCTGCCCATCCCACTGCTATCTTAACCCATCCCACAAGAATATAAAGGCTTAAACCATTTCTAAAAGTTTCCACCAAGACTTTATTAAAAAAAAGAAATGAAGCAAGTTTGTGAAGCTAAACTTTATTGAAAAAGAAGCTGTAAAAAAAAATGACCCAAGTCAAGTGTCCAAATAAACTCAACAGGTAGCCAGCTACCCAATTTCTGGCACTCTTATTGGTCACTCAGAGGTGTGCCCAGTCTCAGGGGTGAAGGGTCCAGGTGCTGTGGACGTGGCTGTTGCTGGAGTTCTGGTCTGTATCATCATTGGGGTGCCTGGCCCCGAGAGGACAACAGGGGACGGTGTGTTGAGGAAGCTCTCAGACAGCTGGCTCAGACCCGCGATGCTGAGAGGTCCTTCCTCCATGCCATGGGGTGTCAGCCCCAGTACTGGTGACAGATGTACTGAGGCCGGGCTTGGCTGTGGGGTGGAGGAAGGAGTAGTGTAGTGGGTCTTTCTGGTCTGCAGCTGGGTGAGGACTGGCGTGGATGGCATCGCTGGCATCGGTGGCATCAATGGAACCGGTGGCAACAGTGTTGCCCGATGACTCTGTGCCTGGGCTGGGAAGGGCTGCTGCCTTTGCTGCTGGACTGCTGGTAGCCGGAGCCTTGGTAGTTGAGGGGCCATGGGAAGCCTTGGTATGGGAGGGACATCACCTGGGCTGGAGGAGCAGACCTGGACTGGGTGGGAGCAGGTTCCTCGGGGTCTGTAGGGTTGTGAAGCAGCTGCGTGATCCGGTCCTTCACCAGCTGGTACTGGGGTTCCTCCATGTTCTTGAGGGTCTGGTTGACATAGGTGAGGAAGGGCTTGCGGTTGGAGGATGAGGAGTCGGTGCTGACCAGCTGAGAGATGAGATCTATACTGGTGCGGATGGTATCCCTGATCTCCAGCAGGACAGTGTGGCTCTGCCCCTCCTGCTGTTTGGCTCTCTGCCTTTCTGTGGAGGCAGAGCTGGAGGGGTTGGATGTGGCTAAGACTGTGGTGGACTCGATGTCTCCTCTCTCCCACCGCACCAGGGAGTCCTCCACGTGCTCCACCATGGTGACAACAGCTGTCCGCGGGTTCTCTGCCATGGCATGCTCCACAGAAACCTGCCTGGAGATAGGGACTGACTCTCGGCCGGAAGAGGACTGGGTCGCAGCAGGCTGCCGGAGAGAGAGGGTAGACAGTGGGGCTCCTGGTGCTCCTCGGTGGCGGATCTCACCCTCCAGGAAGCTGCACCTGTCCATGACGTAGGTCTCTCTCTCCGTCAGCTTTACTGTGGCCTGGCCAGATTTCTTCAGGTGCAGCTTCCCGTACCAGGTGTTCATATGTTTCCACCATCTGAGGAGCACCTCCGAAGTGTAACACATACTCTCCGCTCTCTCTCTCCAAGCAGCCTGCTTCCTTTTGGTGTCCCTGTACAGCCGGTGTCCCTTCCGCCACAGATAGTCATTCTCTCTGAGCCACTCCAGCACCTCATCCTCGTGTTCCTCCTCAATGAAGTATTGCCTCCTCTCCCGTCCCCACATATGCCTCTTCCTCCATTTGCCAAGACCAGATGGGCCCTCATCAGAGGGGCTCCCAGGTGGTAGGGGCTGCTCCTCCACACCACCACCAGCAGCAGTACCAGCAGGATCATCATCATCATCATCATCATCATCATCATCATCAGGATCATAATCATCATCATCATCAGCAGCAGCAGCAGCAGCATCAGGATCATCATCATCAGCAGCAGCAGCAGCACCACCACCACCAGCAGCAGGATCAGAAGGACCAGGATCAGCAGCAGCAGAGTAATCACCAGGAGCCCCAGCACCAGCAGCACCAGCAGCACCAGCAGCACCAGCAGCACCAGCAGCACCAGCAGCACAAGCAGGACCAGGAGCACGAGCAGGACGAACAGGACGAGCAAGACCAGGAGCACGAGCATTATGAGCAGTACGATCAAGTCCAGGAGCACGAGCAGGACGAGCAAGTTCTGGAGCATGAGCAGGACCAGCAGGACCAGCAGCAGCTTCAGCAGAGTACGCAGCAGAAGCACCACTGCCAGGAGCAGCTTCAGCAGAAGCCCCAGCAGAAGCAGAGTCAGGGACAGGGGGCAGGAGGGTGGCCTTGTCCCTCTTGCCAGGGATGGCGGCAGGTTGCTGAGACTTTCGCTTCTTCCCCGTGGTTGTGGGGTTGCTGGCTGGCAGGGCGGCTGGAAGGCACCAAGGCAGGCAGGAAGCCTGGCACCAAGGCTGGCAGGAAGCCTGGCTGGAAGGCTGGCACGAAGCCTGGCAGGAAGGCAGGCAGGCAGGCAGGCAGGCAGGCAGCAAGGCTGGCAAGCAGGCAGGCACCAAGGCTGGCAGGCAGACTGGCTGGCAGGGAGGCTGGAAGGCAGGCTGGCAGCAAGGCTGGCAGGCAGGCAGACAGTAAGCCTGGCAGGGAGGCTGGCCAGGGGGCTTGGAGGCAGGCTGGCAGGAGGGCTGGCAGGAAGGCTGGCAGCAAGGCTTGCAGGTAGGCATGGAGGCAGGGCAGGCAAGGACTCGATGTACCCTGCAGCAGGTCTTTCCTCCGAATGCTGGCCATGTGTGAGCTGCTTCCCTTTATATCTGGGGGGTTGCGCAATGCATCCCCCTGCATGCGTAATTAATGCCAGGCATCCGTTAGGCTTCCGCTGTGCATCCGCTAGGCTTCTGCTCTGCATCCGCTTCATCCGCTGTGCATCCGCTCTGCATCAGCTGTATCCGTTCTGCGTCCGCTTTGCTGAGGCCCCCCGGAAGCCCTGCGGATGTGCCATCTGCTCTCATTCGCTTCTATTTGCTAGGCTTCCGTTCCGCATCCGTTTTCCATCCGCTCTGCATCCTCCCCACGTCCGTGTTATCCGTTCTGGTTATGCAAATTTTTGCCCCTTTTGAGAGCAGATAACAACGGATGGAACATTTTGCTCGTCCGTTGTGTCCGTTTTGCATCCGTTGGGCAGTGTGACAGGGCCTTAAGAAAATTAGCCTCCTGATTTTTTCTCATTCCAGGACTTGATTTTCTCCTGAGGGCAGAAAGCCTGTTAGCCTTGGAAGCCATTTTTCACTTGGAAGCTTTGAGGTTGCCATATTTAGTGCCTGGGAATTTGGGAGGGGGGGTTTCATAGTGAGGTAGAATATTAGACACAACATTCTTTCTCAGAGAGTCAAGGACATGTTAACCTGCACTTGGAGAGGAGTGCCTGGAGGAATGTCTCCAGTTGGGAGGTGGGAGATGGATCTTTAATTTTCTTTTGGGAAGGGAATACCAGGAACTCTCAGATTTGGGTTTTCCCAAATGTGTTAATATGATAACTCTAATAAACTGGAACTTTGAGGAAATGCTTATCTCAGAGTTTATTGGTCTGCAGTTGGTTAGTTGGAATGCTGACATGGAGGGAGTTCCAGCAATTACTGTAGGTGTCTTTGAATTCACTGAAATAGATTAAAAAGAAATAGGTTAGAATAGAGTAATATTTGTACAATCTTGCCTCCAAAACAGGCAGAATCTGGTCAGAAGCTGTGATCCTCCCATCTCTAGTTTATTGTAAGGTGATTCTGGGCCTTATGACTACTAGTTGTATCGAATTTATGCAGCTATTTGTAGATTGTCAAGACTCCTATGGAGTCAGCAGTATAAATATACTATTAAAACAGTCATCTTGAGACCGCTTCTATTCATCCTCCAATACAGTTATCAGAGAAGACATTGCTACATCTACTGTTCTGGTTCCACTGTTGTATACAGTGAAGTTAAATTGACAAACAACATAAGGTTCAATCCCAGCTTCTTCATTTAGAGCCTAACAGCCCCAAACACTCAGGACTTTCACCATATCCCTGGCAAATCCCAGGGCTGTGAAGCAGATAGAATTTCTAATCCTGAACAAATCTTGCAGCTACACATGCAAGTTGGCAAGTAAATAAAGAAATAAAATAATTCTTACCTCAAATAGGAGTTTCCCTGCATAATCGAGGAATGTTTCCATCCCTAATGCCCTAAGTTAAACTACACTAATCCTAAACAAAATATATTAAATATAATAAATAAATAAGAATAAATAAAACATGTCCCTCTAACCATAGCATGAAGACCCTCATTCAC
>BLBF01000026.1:7115497-7178867 GCA_015471245.1 Laticauda colubrina | reverse complement strand
CTATTCTATTCTATTCTATTCTATTCTATTCTATTCTATTCTATTCTCCATGGCTCCCTCTTCAATCATCACCTTCTCTTCTACCTTCAATCTGCACTGCATATCAGACATTAATACAATTAATTAATTAATTAATTAATTAATTAATTAATTAATACAATCGAGCGAGTCCAAAAGTATTTCACGAGAAAAGTACTACACTCCTCTGTTGCAACAGAATACCCATAATCACCAGGCTTGAGATTTTGGGCTTGGACAACCTTGAACTACGCCACCTATGGTTAGACTTAAGCATAGCACACACATTATCTGCTACAATGTCCTACCAGTAAATGACCACTTCAGCTTCAACCACAACAATATAAGAGCACACAACAGATACAAACTCAATGTAAACTGCTTCAAACTTGATTGCAGAAAGTACGACTTCAGCAACAGAGTGGTCAATGCCTGGAATGCACTACCTGACTGTTGTTACATCCTCTAACCCCACTCCTTTAACCTCAAACTAACCACTATTGATTTCACCTCATTCCTAAGAGGTCTGTAAGAGGCATGCATAAGTGTACCATCTTGCCTACGTCCCTCTCCTATTGTCCCCATTTATTCGTACTATTTCCTATATTCTTACTCATGTTTATACTTATATCTATTACCTTGTAAGCAATTGAGAAATCAAATAAATAAATCTTCCCTGAGTCTTCATGCTGCCCAGTTAGCAGATCGGCATTTGGGACATAGGACCCTGGACAGCCCCTGGTTCCTGAGGAGCTGGTTGAAGATTTAGGGATTTGGGTTAATGTCAGCATTCCAACTAACCAACTCCAAACCAATAAACGCTGAGACAAGCATTTCCTCAAAGTTCCATTTTATTAGAGTTGTCAGAATTTCTGGTTTTCCCTTCCCAAAAGAAAACCATCCCCTGCACTCATCAGTCCATCACATGACCCAATCAATTCATTGTACTAACTGGAAACATTCCTCCAGACACTCCTCTCCAGGTGCAGGGTCACTGCCATAAAAATATGGTGAGACATAATTAAAAGAGGTGCATTTCAGCTTGGTCATTGCCTGGGCTACAAGAATCTTGATAGATTTTGGAGTTCCTGGACATTTGGACATCCTGGACAATTATTGAATTGTTTATATTTGGAAAACCAGGACCCCATTTTTTGCCTCAGAAACAACAAAGCTCGACAATGAAAGCAGTAGAAGAATTGAAACAAAGAATCACTGAGCACTCACAAAAACACAGAATAAAGTTGCCTGCACTGAAGCTCCAACGAAGAACAAGTTCCAACGAAACAACTAGCACAAGCACTGAAAAATTCCAAAATTGTAATATCAAATATAAACAGCATCTCACTGCAAGAAACATCCAACTAATATACTATACAGTGTAGCTGCAGTTATAACTGAATACCTGGAATGCAAATAAAGAGCAAAACAGCTAAATGGTACCCTACCAAAATGGAAGATTAGGATAGAAAATAGGATCAGCAGACTGTGATCAGATGCAAGGGGACAGAACAAATGAAAGAAAAAAAGCTAAAGAACAAGACAAAATAGTACTAGACCAAGAAATATCACCTAAGAACATGGAAGATTAAGGAAGCACTGAAATAATAAAGCAGCAAATAACAGCTAGACCCAAGAAGTTCAGCTTTAAATGAAGTTCAAAGTCCACAGTAAAGGCAGAATCTTCAATTTTCACACAATGAGAAACATTCCTATTAATCCATCAATTGAGATATTGAACTTTTTAAAAAGGCTGAAATGAAAGAACTTGTAATAGCAACAGAAATGGTGCAGACTTAGAATCAAAAAAGACTTACTGTTCAGAGCTAAAAATACAAATATAAATTGCCCAAAGTGCACATGCATGCATACTCAAAATGCAACGTGTGTGTACCATATGCATGCACCCCTCACATGCGCGTGCAATTCCCTGAAACCTCACACATGTGTGTGATTCTCCCATGACCCTCAAACTTGCACACATGACCCCCATGCTTGCACACGTGACCCCTGAACATGTGCCCAACCCCCCATGCATGCACAGCAGAAACCTGAAAACCAGTTGGCCAGTGAAAGAGGCACACTGCATGTGCAGCAGTCCTGAGCTGGAAAAAATGGTTCACATGCCCAAAGAGAGGGCTGTATGCCATAGGTTTGCCATCATGGATATATAACTTTCCCAATTTTTCCCCTACAATTCCACCTATTATTGCTAATCTGTCGCAGTCTAGCCCGTTGCCAGACCCAGACAACATTGTTTGTCTACATCTCTGTATGCATGCATAGTAGCACTACTGATGATGTAGCATTTTTTAAATTATCTCTACCCACCTCATGACACATGCACAACTCCTCAACTCAGAATCTGGCATAGTAATGTAGTTAGATTCTAAAGTTGATAATTTGAATTCCACTGAAGCATATGAAATCAGTGCAGCGATAATACATAAATCCATATAGCTTTTCTATTTTATTGTAACCATCTCTTAATATATGAAATTTTATTTGATTAACGCTGCCACTGATTTTTAGGATAAGTTTAATACAAAGCATGTAAGTTAATAAAAAGAGTGTCCCAGCCAAAGCAGATTGTCTTTCCTCTTCTCGCAGCAACAATCAGTTTACATTTTTATACTGTTTTTGCATTTTAATATTTTATTAGTCTATCCCACAAAGTTCCTCTGTGACGTAGGTGGACAGTTTTAAAATTTGATAAAGAAATAAATTAGATAATCTTCATAAGAAATATATTTTATGAGAAAATCTAGCTAACCATAATTGAAAACAAGGATGACTTAAAATTTGTTCTTAACTGGTGGTGAGCACATTAATGATCAGGCTGAAAAATAATAAGTGGGACACAAGATATATCAGTGAAATATTAATTATGTAATGCTTACACAATGGTCTATATGTAAATATATAAATGTCTGTCTTGGGGAAAATTATTTGCTTTTTTAGTGAGAAGGATCATGTTCTTTGATAGGACAGAGCAAGATGCCAAAGGTTTAGAATTTAGAGGATTAAATTATGGTTAAAAAGATCAAACAACTAACTAATGTCTGTGAGACTTAATTTCAGAAAATCATACATAAAATTCAACATGAAATATTATTTTAAGCTTGTAATAATCAGGCTAATATAGACTGGAACCCGACAATATCTGTCATTTGTTTGTTATAATACTGATTTTCAGCTCTAGAAATATTAGATAGGCTTACCAATACAAAGGTGTCCATGGAATAAATTTCATTTTAAAAATGAATGAATTAAATGAAATAAAGTTATCTGTTCAACACATCTGTATTGTTTTAATTTGGCTATATTCATTTGCCAAGAAATAAAATTAATTAAATAAATGCAGACATGGTATTCAGCAGGTTCTGACCAGTTCTAGAAAACTGGTAGTGGAATTTTTCAGTAGTTTGGAGAACCAGCAAATACTACATTTGACTGGAGATTTTACAGTATCCTTCCCCTGCCACACCCACCAAGCCAGGCCCACAGAACCGGTAGTAAAAAAAAATTTAATCCCACCACTGGATAGATGGATTTGCAAAGAAACACAGGAATTCCTACTTTGGTACTAGTATTAAATTTAATAAGATCCAGAATGTTTTCCAGTGAAATGAAATGTGTTTTCATTTCAGCCTGTATTTTATAAGAATTGTATGTAAGAATGGGAATATAAGGTATTCCCATTTTACTCTGGTTTCAATTCAAAGCTAAAGTTTAATATGTGGCATTGATGAAAATAAATTAGTTCAATTGTCTTTAAGGTAGCAATTTGTGTTTTCAATTTAATGTGAAAAGTTGCTAAAAAGAAAAGCAAATTATAGTGCAAAACTCCTCATGTGTAAAATAAATAAGAGCATTTAAGTGACTTAATAGTTGTCTGAAGAAAGCTCATTAACACATTTGTATTCTAGCATTGCCTGAACTGTGACTTCATTTACAGAAGGCTTATGATAATATGAACAAATGATTCTTACATCTGAAAGTTCCAGACTCGGCAAAAAAAAAATGACCTGAGGAAAAATCTGTATGGCAATGAAGGGAACATTGAATACACACTGACATAAAGCCCCTGTCACACTGCACCAATGGATGCAAAGAGGATGAAAAATGGACAAAAAACCTTGCCATCCGTTGGAAAATGCGATGTAATCACTGCCTCCGTTTTGCTTCCTCTCTATCCATCCAGCATCCGTTTATTGACGTTTCATCCGCTCAGAAAGTTTTGGGCTGTTCAAAACTTTTGCGCAGAAAATGTATCCAGTTCGTCCATTCTGCATCCACTACGCATCCGCTACGCATCCGTTACGCATCCGCTATATCCGCTAGGCGTCCACTACGCATCCACACAACTCCATCTGCCTGGACGCAGGGAGGAAGCGGAACGGCCACGGAACGGATGCAGAACGGATGCAGAACAGGTGCCGAGCAGAAACAAAGCATTTAAAATGGAAAAAACGTCTGCAGAGGGGACCTATCTCAGATATTAAGGATGTCTACAGGATGCCTAGAGGATGCCTAGAGGATGCCTAGAGGATGCAAAGGGACACCTATACTGCCTATAAAAAGGGGGAACAACTCGCCTGCATCTCATTTTCAGACCAGCAGCCCAGCTGTGCAGACCTCTGCAGACTTCATCTGACTCTTCCTCTTCCACAGCATCCAGTCATGTCCACCGTGGATCGTAACACAGTCCTTTTGGCAGCCACCATACTTCTGCAACAGTGCGAAGCCATCCACAGGCTCTGTGAACTCTACTACGGGAAGAAAAGGAGGCACCCAAAAAAAGTCTGGCTCCGAAGATGGTTCGCCAGAAGAGCACAGTACGTACTTTACGACAAGCTGATGGTGGAGCTCAGGAGTGAAGACACTCAGGCATTCCAGAACTTCATGAGGATGCCTCCAGCCATGTTGACGAAGTTGTGCAGTGGCTGACACCCAGGTTGACCAAGGCAAACACCAACTTCCCGCCCAGACTGGAACCTGGGCTCAAGGTGACACTCACTCTGCGCCACCTGGCCTCAAGGACCACCTACAGGAGCATGCAGTATGGCTGGAGGGTGCCACCCAGCACCATCAGCTTTGTTGTCACATAAGTGGTGCAGGCCATCATCGAAGAATGATTTCCATTTTAAAAGCTCCTCCAGTACCCCTCCACTGAAGAAGGATGGAAGAAAGTTGCAGAGCAGTGGTATCAGAAGTGGAACTTCCCCCACACCGTTGGAGCCATCGATGGCAAGCACGTGACCTGCAAAGCTCCAGCCAACTTAGGGTCCACTTATCACAACTACAAGGGCTTCTTCAGCATCATCCTCTTCGCCATGGTCGATGCTGACTAAAAGTTCATGTACATCAATGTTTCAGGCAACGGCTCATCTTCAGATGCCCAGGTATACAACGACAGTCACCTCAAGGAGGGGCTGGAATGCAACCTCATGGTGGGCTTCCCAGATCCAGACCTGCTGCCCAATGACACGCAAGATGTGCCCTACTTCATCATGGGGGATGACACCTTCTCCCCCACAACCTACCTCATGAAGCCCTACACCTCCAAATACCTCACCCGTGAAGAGAGGATCTTCAACTACAGGCTGTCCAGGGCAAGACGGGTGGTGGAGAACACCTTTGGCATCCTGGCCAACAGGTTCCAGGTACTTCTCACCAACATGCAGCATCGCCCAGAGACCATGAGGAGGATCGTGGAAGCTTGATGCATCCTGCACAATCTCATGTGCACCCGCTACCCAGTCTTTCAGAACAGGCTCATAGACCTCCAGCAAGGCAATGGGGACATGGAGCCTGGGGAATGGAGGCAAGGGCAAAACCTGATTGACACTGAGGATGTGCAAGGGCCCAACAGAGCCTCACGTGAGGCGAAGAAGCAGCGCAACCTCCTGAAACACTGGTGCAACTCCCCAGCTGGAGCGTTGGAGTGGCAAGACAGGATGGTAGATGCTTAATGGGTGGTTCCTTCAGCCTGTCTCATCACACTGATGAGATTGGCCCATGTATGTTGGGTGTGCCTACAATGAACAGGGCATTTAATAAAGAGTTGTGTTTATGTTGACATGTGTGGATCAATGCTTACATTGTAATTGATAATGAAGGGCCATAGGTGTGGCACCTGGGAGGGTAGACCATATAGTCCCACTATGCTTGCACTGGAGGTTTATCTATCCCACAACTATTACCCATCCCATAGGTATCCCTGCCCATCCCACAGGTATCCCTTCCCATCCCACAGGTATCCCTTCCCATCCCACAGCTATCTTAACCCATCCCAAAGGTATCCCTGCCCATCCCACTGCTATCTTAACCCATCCCACAAGCATGCAAAGGCTAAACCATTTCTAAAAGTTTCCACCCACACTTTATAGAAAAAAATTAATGAAGCAAGTGTGTGAAACAAAGATAAACTTTATTAATAACAAGCTGTAAAATAAACATGACCCAAGTCAAGTGTCCAAAAAAAGTCCACAAATATCCCGGCAGCCAGTCTCTGGCACTCCTCTTGGTCACTCGGAGGTGTGTGCCCAGTCTCAGGTGTTAGGGTGCAGGTTCTGTGGAGGTGGATGCTGCTGCAGTGCTGGTCTGAGGTGTTATTGGAGTGCCTGTCCCTGAGAGGACAACAGGGGACGGTGTGTTGAGGAAGGTTTCGGACAGCTGGCTCAGCCCCGTGATGCTGAGAGGTCCTTCCTCCATGCCATGGGGTGTCAGCCCCAGTACTGAGGACATATGTACTGAGGCCGGGCTTGGCTGTGGGATGGAGGAAGGAGTAGTGTAGTGGGGCTGCCTGGTCTGCAGCGGGGTGAGGACTGGCGTGGGTGGCATCATTGGCGTGGGTGGCATCTCTGTCGTGGGTGGCATTATTGTCATGGTTGGCATCGGTGGCATCATTGGAATTGGTGGCAACGGTGTCGCCCGATGACTCTCTGCCTGCATTTGGAAGGGCTGCTGTCTGTGCTGCTGGACCTCTGGGTAGCTGTAGCCCTGGAAGGTGAGGGGCTGTGGGAAGCCTTGGTATGGGAGGGACATCACCTGGGGTGGAGGAGCAGACCTGGACTGGGTGGGAGCAGGTGCCTCTGGGTCTGGAGGGTTGTTAAGCAGCGTGGTGATCCTCTCCTTCACCACCTGGTACTGGGGATCCACCATCTCCTTGAGGGTCTGGTTGACATAATTGAGGAAGGGCTTGCGGTTGGAGGAGGAGGAGTTGATGGGGACCAGCTGAGAGAGGAGACCTATGCTGGTGTGGATGGTGTCCCTTATCTCCACCAGGACCTTGTGGCTCTGCCCCTCCTGCGGTCTGGCTCTCTGCCTTACTGTGGAGGCGGAGGTGTGGGTGGATGCGGCTTCGGCAGCGGTGGACTCGATGTCTCCTTTCTCCCACTGCACCAGGGAGTCCTCCTCACTCTCCACCACATTTTCCACACCTGCCGGGGGGTTCTGCGCCATGGCACGCTCCACAGATACCTGCATGGAGACAGGGACTGACTCTCAGCCGCCAGAGGACTGGCTCCCAGCAGGCTGCCGGAGAGAGAGGGTAGAGATTTGGGCTCCTGGTGGTCCTCGGTGGTGGACCTCACCCTCCAGGAAGCTGCACTTGGCCATGACATAGTTCTCTCTGTCCGTCAGCTTAACCGTGGCCTGGCCAGATTTTTTGAGGTGCTGCTTCCCGTACCAGGTGTGCATGTGCTTCCACCAGCCGAGGAGCACATCCGATGTGTAGCCCAGACTCTCCGCCCTCTCTCTCCAAGCAGCCTGCTTCCACTTGGTGTCCTTTTACAGCCGGTGTCCCTTCCGCCACAGATAGTCGTTCTCTCTAAGCCACTCCAGCACCTCATCCTCATGCGCTTTCTTAATGTAGTACTGCCTCCTCTCCCGTTGTTGCATACACCTCTTCCTCCCTTTGGCAGGACCAGATGGGCCCTCATCAGAGGGGCTTACAGGTTGTAGGGGCTGCTTCTCCACACCAAAGCAGCAGCAGCAGCAGCAGCAGCAGCATTACCAGCAGGATCATAATCATCATCATCAGCATAATCACCAGCAGGATCATAATCAGCAGCAGCAGCAGCAGGATCAGCAGCAGCAGCAGCAGCAGGATCAGCAGCAGCAGCAGCAGCAGCAGCAGTAGCAGCAGCAGCAGCAAGACCAGGATCAGCAGCAACAGAGTAAGCACCAGCAGCAGGGTCAGCAAGACCAGGAGCATGAGCAGAACGAGCAGGACCAGCAGGACCAGGAGAAGCTTCAGCAGAGTACGCAGCAGCAGAAGCACCACCACCAGGAGCAGCTTCAGCAGAGTACACAGCAGAAGCACCACTGCCAGGAGCAGCTAGAGCAGAAGCTCCAGCAACAGAAGAGCGAGCCCAAGCAGCAGAAGCCCCAGCAGAAGATGAGTCAGGGACATGGGGCGGGAGGGTGGCCCTGTCCCTCTTGCCAGGGATGGCAGCAGGTTGCTGAGGCTTTCGCTTCTTCCCCATGGTTGTGGGGTTGCTGGCTGGCAGGAAGGCTTGAAGGAAGGCTGGCAGGTACCAAGGCTGGCAGGAAGGCTGGTACCAAGGCTTGCAGGAAGCCTGGGAGGAAGTCTGTTAGGAAGCCTGGCAGGAAGGCTGGCAGGAAGGCAGGCACCAAGGCTGGCAGACAGACTGGCTGGCAGGGAGGCTGGAAGGCAGGCTGGCAGCAAGGCTGGCAGGGAGGCTGGAAGGCAGGCTGGTAGCAAGGCTGGCAGGGAGGCTGGAAGGCAGGCTGCCAGCAAGGCTGGAAGGGAGGTTGGAAGGCAGGCTGCCAGCAAGACTGGCAGGGAGGCTGCCCAGGAGGCTGGGAGGCAGGCTGGCAGCAAGGCTTGCAGGCAGACATGCAGGCAAGAACTCGAGGTATCCAGCAGCAGCTCTTTCCTCCAAATGCTGGCCATGTGCAAGCTGCTTCCCTTTATATCCGCGGGGCTTGCGCAATGCATCCTCCCCGCATGTGCAATTAACACCAGGCATCCGTTAGGCTTCCGCTGTGCATCTGCTAGGCGTCCGCTGTTCATCCACTTCATCCACTGTGCATCCATTCTGCATCCGTTGTTTCAGTTCCGCATCCACTTCGCTGAGGCCCCCCGGAAGCCTAGCGGATGTGCCATCCACTTCCATCCGCTGGGCTTCCGTTCTGCATCCACTTTGCATCCGCCCTGAGTCCTCCCCGAGTCCGTGTTATCCGCTCCAATTATGCAAATTTTCACCCCTTTTGAGCACGGATAACAACGGATGTAACATTTTTCTCTTCCGTTGTGTCCTTTTTGCATCCGTTGGGCAGTGTTTTACAGCCTTAAGGTGAAGGATTAAGAGAACATTTTTTAAAGTAAATTTAGGAGAATTCTGAAATTGTGATACTCACATACATAACACAAGCCTGCACATAATGGCTGTCCATTGCTTTAAAACAACCCATTAAGCAGATTTTCAGATCACAATGTAAAATAGACCAGGTTGCTTCAAGTGCTTCCGAAGTAGTGTATTTGGAAGAATGAATGGTATTTTTGTTCCTATTGAAATTCTTAAAAATAATATACAGTGTGGTGCAATTTTAGTACCATAAATGAACATGGTTGAAGGATCCTTACTGGTGTCATTGGCATTCTAAATATACAAGAGCAATTCATCAATGGTTTTATAATTATATTTAAAAAAATTACCTCTCAAGGCTAACATTGTTTGAAAGGTATTCACTCTCTCAGCTCTCAACTTTTTCATGTGTCTGGCGACAAACCTAAAATGGCTAAATGAATGTTCCATTTTAGCATCGGGCTTCAACTGGAAGATAATTTCTCATTTATTGTTAATATCTGACTTTTTAATTCAATATGATTGTGACATGTTTAAGGCACTTCCAAATAATGGAATAAATACCGACTAAAAATATAAGCAGTACTTCATATGTAAACTTTCAAAAACTGAGTTATTGTGGGACAGCTACAAATTTCTCCCACCTCCCAATGTTAGCCTTTTTTATAGTAGATTTTTCTCTTGTCTAATATTATATTTTATTGTGTCATGTTGCTAATAAGGAAGTACAGAATTTGCCAACCATACATGTCTATGTGGTATCTGAGACAATCCACAAATTAGCTAAGCCATATCACTCTACAAAAATAAGCTAATTTTAGCTTGAACCCCACCTGGAATAAATATGCCAGTTTATATGGCACTAATGCCATATAAAAAAAAGTTTATAATTTTATTTGGAATAGAATACTATGAAAGCCAATTTCTCTATAATCTATATACCAGACAATTTCAAGTATGTTTTTCTGACATTTCCTTGTAACTTCTATCTTTGCTTTAAAAGAAGACTAGACTAGACTAGACTAGACTAGAATACCTTATTTGGCCAAATATGATTGGACATATAAGGAATTTATCTCTGGTACAGAAGTGCTTGGTGCACATATAAAGCAACAGAATAATAAAAATCATAATTATAATAGAAATAAGAGGGTATAGTAAGTAAGAAGTTAATAATAATACAGCCATACAATACAGGTACATATATTTAGACATAACAGTATTGTGAGAATGATGGCATGAGGGGGGAAAAAAACTGTCCCTGTCTCTAGTTGTTTGGCATGCAATGACTTATAGAGATGTTCTGACATTGAACAGCTCACAAGGCCAGCCTGAACTTCCTGAGTTGATGCAAGAAAAAAACCAAAAACTTGAAGGACTCTACTTCTGATATTTTAAATCAAATATGGTAAGAGGTGATATAATAGGAAGGCTCTTCCTAAAATCCACTCTCATCTCTAAAGTTTTAAGCATGTTCATATCCAGATTGTTCCAGATTGTTAAATGGCCAATTGTTCAATCTCTTGTCTATATGCAGACTCATGAGACAGCTGACTGTTGTATCATCTGCAAGATTCAGCACTTTAACAGACAGATCCCTACATATTCTGTCATTGGAATATAGAGAGAAGAGGAATGGAGAGAGCACAGAGCCCTGAGGTATGCCTGTGCTAATTGCACAGATACTAGATGTGATTATTCCTAGCTTTACCTGTTCCTTCCTATCTGTCAAAAAACTAACAATCCACCTAGAAGCATGGAGAGGCACCTAAAGCAAAAAAATACCATAAAATTTTCAAATCTATCCAGTTAAAACTTCGCAAAGTTAATCTGTCTAAAGGATCTGTCATGCATGCTGTATTTACCCTATTCTACTAAAAAATAAAATGGTTGCCCAAGCAGTGGAATGTTTCTCCATGGTTAATTATTGCAAAAATGACATTATTTTACATACTATGTGATTTGGCCGGTCAAGCAGAAACAGGATTTACTGGAAGTTTTTGCCTTGGAGAGAGGAGTAATGTGGGTGATCATTTGGTTCAATTTTGCCATAAAAATTGATTCTAAATCATGATTCAAACAATACAAATTTACAGAGCTGGACCTCACCAAATAAACTGCACCATAATTAGATCAACTATTCCCTATGCAGCTATTAATGGTCCAGTTCAGTTTTCACTGTCAATACATATCTGGATATTGACTGCAGTTCAGATCATGAATTGTTAGAGGTTCATCAGAATCCCTTCCACATTTGCAATTGAGATGAAAAATAGGTTTGAGCTGCTGGACGCTACTGAGAAAGAAAACTGTGGCAAGAAATTCAAGTGAACATCATTGTAATGGAACACATGCTACATGAGAAACAAGAAAAAATGTAAATGACCTTCAGATGAAATTATCAATGAATGAAGAAAAGCAGCCAAAGCTACAGGCAAATTGGAGGAAGCAAGGAGATTTAATGCAGATTTAATGTCCTTTTTAAAGCATTGACTGCGATTTGTGAAATGTGGTTATTCTCATCTCCCACCAGAGACCACTGTCTTGCAATCTCCTTGCAAGCGGTAACTGTCTGGAGCACTGTGGGGGATCTCAAGTCCTCTTCTTGTCCAGATAGGAATTATTGAAGAAGCTGGTCTACATGCCAGCTTTTTAATCTGCTGTGCTCCATTATTCAAGAAGACACCTTCTGTTTGCCATTTCTTCCCCCAAAGTCGAATTATTTTAAATAAATGTAAGATTAGGTTTCCCTTTATTATCCTAAAAAAAGATTTTAAGTTTTTATGTCATCCTTGATGCCTCTGATTTCTTAGTTTTTATGATTGCTAAGAGGACCAGTACAGATGGCTATCAAATATGGCTTCTGTTTCAAATGAGCTCCATCTTGCACTCTGTCATCACTGGCATTAGTGCCAAATAAACTGGCATATTTAATTTCAAGTGAGGTTCAAACTAAAATTGGCTTCTTTTGTAGAGTGGTGGCTTAGCTAATCTGTGGATTGTCTCAGATACCACATAGATATGTATGATTGGCAAATTCTGTCCTTCCTTACTAGCAATATGGTCTGTATTCCTGCGGGAAACACGGACTGGAGTGAAGACTTCAGCTCAATCTTTTCTAAACACCACTAATAAAATATAATATTAGACAACAAGAAAAAAATCTACTTTAAAAAAGCTAACATGGGGGGGGGGGGGAAGAGAGAAATTTGTAGCTATACCACAGTAATCCAGTTTTTGAAAGTTTACATATGAAGTACTGCTTATATTTTTTTAGCTAGGTATTTATTCTGCCATTTGGAAGTACCTTAAACATGTCACAATCATACTGAATTAAAGGCCCTGTCACACTGCCCAACGGATGCAAAACATTAGTAAAAAGGACACAACGGACGAGAAAAAAGTTCCATCCGTTGTTATCCGCTCTCAAAAGGGGCAAAAATTTGCATAACCAGAGCGGACAACACAGAAAGGAACAGATGCGGGGAAGATGCAGAGCGGATGGAAAGCGGATGGCACATCTGCTAGGCTTCCGGGGGATGCACAGCGGATGAAGCGGATGCACAGCAGAAGCCTAGCGGATGCACAGCGGAAGCCGAACGGATGCCGAGCGTTAATTGTGCATGTGGGAGGGATGCATTGCATAAGCCCCGTGGATATAAAGGGAAGCAGCTCCCAAGCAGGTCACCATTTGGAGGAAAGACCTGCTGCCGGATACATCGAGTCCTTGCCTGCCCTGCCTGCATGCCTGCCTGCAAGCCTTGCTGCAAGCCTTGCTGCCAGCCTGCCTCCCAGCCTGCCTCCCAGCCTCCTAGCCAGCCTGCCTGCCAGCCTTGCTCTCTGCCTGCCTGCCAGCCTTGCTGCCAGCCTGCCTTCCAGCCTCCCTGCCAGCCAGTTTCCCTCCCAGCCTTAGTGCCTGCCTACCTGCCTGCCTTCCTGCCAGGTTTCCTTCCAGACTTCCTGCCAGGCTTCCTGCCAGCCTTTCTGCCAGCCTTGGTGCCTGCCTGCCTGCCAGCCTTCATGCCTGGCTGCCTGCCAGGCTTCCTGTCAGCCATGGTGCCAGCCTCCCTGCCAGCCAGCAACCCCACAACCATGGGGAAGAAGCAAAAGCCTCAGCAACCTGCCGCCATCCCTGGCAAGAGGGACAGGGCCACCCTCCTGCCCCCTGTCCCTGACTCTGCTTCTGCTGGGGCTTCTGCTGCTCAGTCTTCTGGTGCAGGAGCTTCTGCTGGCGCTGCTCCTGGTGCTGGTGCTTCTGCTGGTGCTTACTCTGCTGGTGCTGCTCCTGGCAGTGGTGCTTCTGCTCGTGCTCACTCTGCTGAAGCTGCTCCTGGCGGTGGTGCTTCTGCTCATGCTTACTCTGCTGAAGCTGCTCCTGGCGGTGGTGCTTCTGCTCATACTTACTCTGCTGAAGCTGCTCCTCGTCCTGCTGGTCCTGCTGGTCCTGCTGGTCCTGCTCGTGCTCTTGGACTTGCTCGTCCTGCTCGTGCTCCGGGTTTTGCTCGTCCTACTCATCCTGCTCGTGCTCCTGGTCCTGCTTGTGCTCCTGGTCTTGCTGGCGCTGCTGGTGCTTATTCTGCTGATGATGATCCTGGTGGTGCTGGTGCTGCTGCTGCTGATGATGATGATTATGATCCTGCTGGTGATGGTGATGATGATGATGATAATGATGATGATGATCCTGCTGGTGCTGCTGCTGCTGGTGGTGTGGAGGAGCAGCCCCTACTACCTGGGAGCCCCTCTGATGAGGGCCCATCTGGTCCTGCCAAAGGGAGGAAGAGGCGTATGCAACAATGGGAGAGGAGGCAATACTCCATTGAGGAGGAACACGAGGATGAGGTGCTGGAGTGGCTGAGAGAGAATGACTATCTGTGGTGGAAGGGACACCGACTGTACAGAGACACCAAGCAGAAGCATGCTGCTTGGAGTGAGAAGGCGGAGAGTATGGGCTATACTTCGGAGGTGCTCCTCGGCTGGTGGAAGCACATGCACACCTGGTATGGGAAGCTGCACCTGAAGAAATCTGGCCAGGCCACGGTTAAGCTGATGGACAGAGAGACCTACGTCATGGCCAGGTGCAGCTTCCTGGAGGCTGAGATCCGCCACCAAGGAGCACCAGCAGCCAGTCCTCTTCCGGCCGAGAGTCAGTTCCTGTCTCCAGGCAGGTTCTGTGGAGCGTGACACGGCGGAGAACCTGCGGACAGGTGTTGTAACCGTGGTGGAGTGCGTGGAAGACTCCCTGGTGTGGTGGGAGAAAGGATACAGTGCGTCCACCACAGCCCTACCCACATCCACCCCCAGCTCCACCTCCACAGAAAGGCAGAGAGCCAGGCAGCAGGAGGGGCAGAGCCACACTGTCCTGCTGGAGATCAGGGACACCATCTGGACCAGCATAGATCTCCTCTCTCAGCTGGTCCACACCAACTCCTCATCCTCCAACCGCAAGCCCTTCCTCACCTATGTCAACCAGACCCTCGTGGACATGGCGGAACCCCAGTACCAGATGGTGAAGGACTGGATCACCGAGCTTCTTCACAACCCTCCAGATCCAGAGGAACCTGCTCCCACCCAGTCCAGGTCTGCTCCTCCACCCCAGGTGATGTCCCTCCCATTCCAAGGCTTTACAGAGCCCCTCACCTTCCAGGGCTATGGCTACCAGGAGGTCCAGCAGCACAGGCAGCAGCCCTTCCCAGTCCAGGCACAGAGTCATTGGACGACACCGTTGCCACCGGTTCCACTAATGCCACCGATGCCACCCACGACACTGATGCCATTGATGCCAACGATGCCACCCACGACAATGATGCCACCCATGCCAACCATGCCACCAACGCCAGTCCTCACCCAGCTGCAGACCAGACAGCCCCACTACACTGCTCCTTCCTCCACCCCACAGCCAAGCCCGGCCTCAGTACATCTGTCCTCGGTACTGAGGCTGACACCCCATGGCATGGAGGAAGGAGCTCTCAACATCACGGGTCTGAGCCAGCTGTCCGAGAGCTTTCTCAACACACCATCATCTCTTTTCCTCTCGGGGCCAGGCACCCCAGTGGGGCTTCAGACCAGCACGCCAGCACCAGCCACCTCCACAGCACCTGGACCCTTCACCCCTGAGACTGGGCACACCTCCGAGTGACCAAAAGGAGTGCCAGAGACTGGCTGGCTGGCTACCTGTGGACTTTATTTGGACACTTGACTTGGGTCATTTTTCTTTTACAGCTTGTTGTTCAATAAAGTTTATCTTTGATTCACACACTTGCTTCATTTCTTTTTTTTAAATAAAGTCTTGGTGGAAACTTTTAGAAATGGTTTAAGCCTTTGCATGCTTGTGGGATGGGTTAAGATAGCAGTGGGGTGGGCAGCGATACCTGTGGGATGGGTATTAGCTGTGGGATAGATAAACCTCCAGTGCAAGCATGGTGGGACTGTATGGTCCACCCTCCCAGGTGCCACACCTTTGGCCCTTTATTGTCAATAATAATGTAATAATCATCCACACATATCAACATAAACACAACTCTTTATTAAACGCCCTGTTCATTGTAGGCCAACCAAACATACATGGCCCAATCTCATCCATGTGATGAGACAGGCTGAAGGAAGCATCCATTAAGCATTTACCATCCTGTCTTGCCACTCCACTGCTCCTGCTGGGGAGTTGCACCAGTGTTTCAGGAGGTTGCGCTGCTTCTTCGCCTCACGTGAGGCTCTGCTGGGGCCTTGCACATCCTCAGTGTCTATCAGGTTTTGCCCTTGCCTCCATTCCCCAGGCTCCATGTCCCCATTGCCTTGTTGACGGTCCACAAGCCTGTTCTGCAAGACTGGGTAGCGGGTGCTCATGAGATTGTGCAGGATGCAGCAAGCTTCCACGATCCTCCTCATGGTCTCTGGGCTATGCTGCATGTTGGTGAGAAGTACCTGGAACCTGTTGGCCAGGATGCCAAAGGCATTCTCCACCACCAGTCTTGCCCTGGACAGCCTGTAGTTGAAGATCCTCTCTTCATGGGTGAGGAGTCTGGAGGTGTAGGGCTTCATGAGGTTGGTTCTGAGGGAGAAGGCGTCATCCCCCATGATGAAGTATGGCACATCTTGCGTGTCGTTGGGCAGGGGGTCTGGATCTGGGAAGCCCACAATGAGGTTGCGTTCCAGCCTACCCTTGAGGTCACTGGTGTTTTATACCTGGGCATCTGAACATGAGCCATTGCCTGAAGCATCGATGTACATGAACTTGTAGTCAGCATCGACCATGGCAAAGAGGATGATGCTGAAGAAGCCCTTGTAGTTGAAATAAGTGGACCCCGACTTGGCTGGAGCTTTGCAGGCCACGTGCTTGCCATCTATGGCTCCAACGGTGTGGGGAAGTTCCACTTCTGATACCACTGCTCTGCAACTTTCTTCCAGCCTTCTTCAGTGGTGGGGCACTTGAGGAGCTCCTCCATGTATTCTTCGATGATGGCCTGCACCACTTCTCTGACCACAATGCTGATGGTGTTGGGTGGCACCCTCCAGCCGTACTGCATGCTCCTGTAGATGGTCCTTGAGGCCAGGTGGCACAGAGTGAGTGCCACCTTGAGCACAGGTTCCAGGCTGGGCCGGAAGTTGGTGTTTGCCTTGGTCAACCTGAGTGTCAGCCACTGCACAACTTTGTCAAACATGGCTGGATGCATCCTCATGAAGTTCTGGAATGCACGAGTGTCTTCGTTCCTGAGCTCCACCATCAGCTTGTTGTACAGTCCTTACTCTGCTCTTCTGGCCATCCATCTTCGTACCCAGACGCTTCTTGGCCACCTCTTTTTCTTCCCATAGTAAAGTTCACAGAGCCTGTAGATGGCTTTGCACTGTTGCAGAAGGATGGTGGCTGCCAAAAGGACTTTGTTACGATCCACGGTAGACATGACTGGATGCTGTGGAAGAGCAAGAGCCAGATGAAGGCTGCAGAGGTCTGCACAGCTGGTCTGCTGGTCTGAAAGTGAGATCCAGATGAGTTCCCCCTTTTTATAGGCAGTATAGGTTTTCCCCCAGGTGTCCCTTTGCATCCTCTAGGCATCCTCTAGACATCCTTAATATCCGAGATAGGTCCCCTCTGCGAACGTTTTTTCCATTTTAAATGCTTTGTTTCCGTGCTGCATCTGCTAGGCATCCGTTCTGCATCCGTTCTGCATCCGTTCTGCTTCCTCCCTGCGTCCGAGCGGATGCGAGTTGCGCGGATGCGGAACGGATGCCTAGCAGATATAGCGGATGCATAACGGATGCAGAACGGATGGCTAGCGGAGGCCTTGCGGATGCAGAACGGACGCATTGGATACATTTTCCACTCAAAAGTTTTGAGCAGTTCAAATCTTTCTGAGCAGATGACACGTCAATAAACGGATGCTGGATGGATAGAGAGGATGAAAAACGGACGCAGTGAGTACAGAACGGATACATTGCGTTAACCAATGGATGACAAATGTTTTCCTCCATTTTACATCCTCTTTCCATCCATTGGTGCAGTGTGACAGGGGATTAAGAAGTCAGATATTAACAAGAAAAGAGATTATCTGCCTTATGAGCACCTTTACAGAATAGCAGAGTTGGAAGGGACCTAGGATGTTGCACAATAGCATGCAATGACAATTTCTGTGTGTACCGTATAAAATAAACAGAACAGTTTCATTTAGTCGTTAAGGAATCAGGCTAGGAAGTTGGACATCCTATACCATTTCAGACAAATGGTAGTCCAATTGCTTCTTAAAAGCATTCAGTGATGGAACATCTACAACTGCTGGAGGCAAGTATTTTTTAATTTCTTTCCTCTCAGCCGAAAATAACCTCCAAGGCCATTCACTGATGTTAATATGCTCATGGCTTTTTCATGCCTAACCAATGTTAGTAATAGTTTAGTAATACTTTTCTCATGTATTTTTTAATATTGAAGTATGCACAGTCATATGACCCTAAATAAATACCTTATTAGCCACTTTCATACTAAGCAATTTGATGAGCTCCTGAAAGAACCAAAACAAAATGCTTGCTAAACTTGGGGAAATAATTTTAAATACAAAAGAACAATATTTTTTAATGTTAATTATGATGCTTTGCATCAGAAAGCTCAGAAGATATTTCAAAGCAACTATGGATATGAATGTAGCACTTATTTGTACTTATTTAATTCAAGCAAATTTTTTTCTGAGATTAGACTGGCAGAGGTTAAATATGGAAAGGCATTCATGCTTTGAGGAGCTGCAAATAGATACTATTGTCATACCCACATATGTTCCAAAAAACTTTACACTTTCCATTTCAAAGGACTTTACAGGCTTATTTATTGTTATAGCTAAGTTGTCAATAACACTAAAACTAGATATGAAATAAATTATGGTGATACTTTGGATGATGGTGAAGCTCCAGGTTTTTTTTGAACATCTTTGTTTCAGGAGACAACTAAATATGGTTCTTACAAGTAAAAGATAAAAGGGATAATGCTGAAAAGGATATACCCGTAGCTTAATGAACGGGGTAAATTGATATATTAGAAGCTAAAAGTACAATAAAGTCATTCATATCCTACATCTCTATCCTTTATGATGAAGGTAAATTGAAGAATACAATAACTACCTATAAGAATTTTACTGAGACATAATTATCTTTTAAAGAAAACTAGAAAGCAATAATGTTACCGCAAAAAGGAAAGGGAAAAATTGAAACAAAATGCAGAAAACAATTCAGCACTGCACAGCACTTGTTTCTGAATTGGTGTTCATAGAATTTTGCTATGAAGAATAATGAGCTGTTAAGAAAAGTAGTTCAGTTTGTTTATACAATTCATTTTTTTGCACATGTCATTTGTAAGCTCCTATTTTAATCTTTTTTTAGTTTTCCAATACTCCTATATTGCTGGCTACTCTGTGCAAATGTAACAGTGAATCTTGCAGTATGATTACGTGCTCTGGATTGTATTTTCTAGTAAGCCTCATTTGACAGGCTGAGTGACAGTATAGAGCAGGACTACTCTGATGATTTTTTTGTTTGTTTGTTTCTTACGATTAAAGCTGACAGATTCAATAGACTGTCAAGTGGCTTTTAGCAATGTTTAAAATTTCCAGTGGATCGCTGATAATTTGCACAGATGTCTGGGAGATCTATAGGCAGAGAGGTATCATCAATAAAACACAACATTATTTGCCCATTATTAGCTAGGGCAAGTATTCACTTTTCCCAGACAGTGATGAATAGCTAGGGTTCTCCAGAAGATTCAGCATAGATTTAGATTCAGTGAGATTTAAGGTTGGACATTGATTTGGACATCATAACCAAAGCTCCCATTTGTACATATATTTGGATCTATAATCATGTCTATGGTTTTCTCTGGATTTCTCATATTTTCTAACCTATCCATACCAGATTCATGGTTATTTCATATTTTTCTGTTCTGTAACATTTATCTTAGATAAATTGGATTGTACAAAAGTAGAAAGAACAGTTAATGGAACAGATATTAAGGATGAAGTGGAAATAAGAGAAATCAATAATGTATCATAATCTATATGAAGTATTAATTTTGTGATTGAAAGATTGCTTTTCAATTATTATACATCTGTCTTAAAAAGATAAAATATGACATAGATATTTCAATTGGAAAATTAAAATTATGTCTTGCTAGCTGTGTCTGTAATCAAATATAATATAAAAATGTATATTTAATTCTATTTTATTTTTACTGGAATGAATTTTCTTATGGATTAAATTAATACGTACATTTAAAAAAACAAATTTCTTTTTGCAAATAGATTTGGTAAGATTGTCATAACAATGAAAGAAAAGTATATGTGTTTAACATAATTTTAATTTTTGTACATATGTGTAATTCCTCTAGCAAAAAGTATGAAAGCAGAAAGGAGACTGTAATCTAAAATAATATGCTCAGGCACAGATGCTGACTTAATATTTCAAATTTTAACTTTAAATCTGTAAAATAAAACAAAAAAATGATAAGGTAATTGATTCACATTTCTGTACTTCAGAATATTCCCACAGATAACAATGCTATTGAATTTTCCAATATTTCTTCATATGAATATCAAGATTTAATTAGGAGATGTTCTACACATCAGAACAAGAAATATGCAAAATAAGGCATTTCATCTTTTTTTTCTATTTAAAATGTGAAAATCTCAAGTCACCAAGGAATATGTCAATAACAATTCTTTGAAAATATTGACTGAAGTTCATGGCAATTATTAAAAATTCATACAAGATTTTAGCAGTCCAGTGGGAAATACAACTTTTTAAAAGTATATTCAGATGAATGAAAATAAAATGACAGTGAGACTGTGAATAAGTGTGTGTGTATGTATATATATATATATGTATATGTGTGTGTGTGTATATGTATATGTATGTATATATGCATATGGATATGTATGTGTCTGTGTATGTATGTATGTATGTATGTATGTATGTATGTATGTATGTGTTATTTTGAACGGGAAATTCTTCTTTCTTGTGAAAGTGTTAACCAATTTTACAGATGTTAACACTGATATGATTTAGTTCAGTAAACATTATAGATGTTTAGATTGTCCTGTTTAAGTTCATAAAATGAAGCATATTTCACTGATTTAAAAGATGTTCTAAACAGATTTAATGAAACAAGTTTCTGGCAAAGCCCATCTGTTCCAATAATAATAACATGAATCTCCAGTTCACATAATCAAATGCCTTTTGTGCATCTAAAAATATCAAAGCCATTTGTTTTTCGGGGTGAGCCTCATAATATTCCAAAGTGTCTAATGTTACTCTCATATTATCTTTAATTTGTCTCTTTGGCAGAAATCCATTTTGGTCAGAATGAAGAAAATTATTTAAATATTTTTGAGTCTCTCTGCCAATATTGAAGCAAAGATTTTATTTAATAAAATGTATTTAATAAAGAAATGGGTCTATAATTCTTAATTTATAATGGATCAGTCTCTTCTTTTGGAATAAGTGTAATGTAGGCTTCTGACCATGTTTTAGGTATCTTCTTCTTTAGCATAACTTCATTCATGACTTCTAGCAATGAAAGTTTCAGCTATTCTTGCAATGTTTTATAGAATTCTGCCGGAAGTCCATCTGGGCCTGGTGCCTTCCCATTATTTTGTTTCTTAAGTGCTTCAGTTAACTCCATCATGGTTATATTGCTTTCTAACATTTTTTCAATCTCTTTAGGTATCTTAGGAAAATTAGCATTCTGTAAATACTGTTTAACTCTTTCCAGTTCAATATTCTCTTGCTCATTAATTTCCCATAAAAGTCTTGAATGATTTCCTTCTTCTCTTTATTGCTGTAGCAAACTTGACTTTGATCACCTATTAACTGCGGTATTTTCCTTGATTCCTTTTCCTTTCTCAATTTGTATGCAAACCATCTACCTGGTTTGTTTGCATCCTCAAAATAATTCTGTTTAGCACTTCTAATTTTCTGTGCTAATTCTTCTTTCTCTATTAAAGTTATTTTATGTTTAATTGTATCCAGTTTTAGCTTAATGTCTTTTTTCTATGGCGTTTCTGTAGTTCTTTTTCAAGTCTTTTATACTCATCTTCTGAAGCTTCCGTGGCTTGCCTTTTCCTAATGTTCCTTTTCCTTGTATAGTCTATTAGCAAGCCTCTAATCTATTATATGCTAGTCTATTAGCATATGCCTTCATTGTGTCTCATATGTTCTGGATTGAAGTATCTTCTTTTTTATTTTCTCTAAAGAAAAAAACCAATTATTTCTCCACCCGCTGTATAAAATCCTTCTCCTTTAGAATAGTATTATTTAATGTCCATCTCGATCTTCTTTTTTGTCCTTTCTATTTAATTGTCATTGGATTGTGGTCTGCCCAAGTACTTGTTTCAATATTTGTTTCTTGAATATGAGATATTAATTTTGTTGAAGTCCAAATCATATCTATTCTGGACCATGTTAAATGTCTATCTGAGTAAAAAGTGTATTGTTTGTGTTGAGATAATTCCCTGTTAGGAGAATGAGAGCATACAGGGAGACGTATAGAGAGTAGTGTTGGAATAATACACACACAGTACACAGATACACTGTACAGTTAATGAAGGTTTTTACTTCCAGAAAGGTTTAAGCAAAGTTCAAAATTGGCAGTCCAAAAGTCATTCACAGGTTAATCAGTTTTTCAATCCAAGTTTGGTTTTAACATTTCTTTCTCTCCATATATCTTTTAAATTTATTTCATCTATCATTTTAAAAAAGGATTTGGGGAGAGTCTTCCTATTTTGTTTTGTTGATGTTGTTGTTATATAGTCCAGTTTATTGTCTATAATTCCATTGAAATCTCCCATCATAACTATATTGACATAGTCCAGTTCAATTATTTTCATGTGTAATTTTTTATAAAATTCTTCTTGTTTATCATTCGGAGCGTAAATTGCAATCAAGAGTATTTTCACATTATTGTCCATTATTTCCACCATTAATACTCTTCCGTCTTCATCAGTATAAATCAATTTTGCTGAAATGGTCTCTTTGATATATATAAACCACTCCTCTTTTCTTACATTGAGTCAAAGAAGTAATTCTTTTCCCTAATTTTGGCTGTATCAACAATTGTTCATATTGTTTTTTAATATGTACTTCTTGTAGACAAATTATATCAAATTTTAGTTTCTCTAATCTGTGAAAAAATTTCCTTCTTTTAACAGCTGAATTAAGTCCATTTATATTCATTGTAATCAGTTTTTTCTCTTCCATAATTATTCTCTTGTAGATCTTCATGTTCACGTTGTTCTTTAGTCTCCACCGATCCACCTACTGCGCCTTCTTCTTTTTCAGTCTCCATTTGGTCGTCTTGAAATTCAATTAATAAAATCTCTTTTTCTGCCTCCTCTCTCCTTCCAAAAAATTCTGCATAAAATAATTCTGCTTTCTCGATTGAGTCAATTCTGTATCTCTATTCTTGCCATGTAAACATTAACCCTTCTGGGATTCTGTCTATAATTCACCTCTTTTTTCAATAGCATTTTAGTCAAAAATCAATAGTGTCTTCTCATCTCTCTCACTCTTCTGGGTATTTGCTTCAAAACCACAATCTCCTTGCCTTTGTATTTCACTGTTTTCTCTCTTACCACTTGTAATATATGTGTTTTAATGGCTTTTTTTGTAAATCTGATATGAACTTCTCTTGGTAGGTTATTTCTCATCGCATATCTTGTAAAAACTCGGTATACTTCATCTACTCCATCCATCTTCTCTTCTGTTATTTCCAAAGCTTCAGCCAATATTTCTATCATTATCTCAGCTAGATTTTATCTTTTTTCTTCCTCTATGTTTTGAAATCTGACATAGAATTCTGATCTGTCCATCTCCCATTTCAATATCCCACTTTTATCTTGTTCAACCACTATTAATCTGATGTTGATATCTCCAATCTTCTTGTCTCTTTGTTTATCTTCTTCAATTTTTTGGAATCTCTCATCATACTTCACCATCATTTGTTGAATATTCTCCACCTTTTCATAAGTTTTCTCTGTTCTTTGCTCAATGTTTTCTATTCTCTTTTCAGTGGTATCTGATTTTATTTTAAGGTCTTGGATTCCTTGCATAATCATCTGTAGAGTCACTCTTTCTTAATCTTTATCTTGCTTTAACATTGTCTGAATTGAACGTTGTCCTCCAGATGGTGGGAAGGAAGAAGTAGAAGTTGAGGAGCCAGAAGCTATAAACTTCTTACTCATTTTAAACAATTTGGGATCTTCAGGTTCTTCTAAACCCTAATCCAATTATGAAATAGCCAATTATAATCCAAAATGAAAAATAAGAATGGTAGAGAGAAAAACCCAATAATAATAAAAAGAAAAGGAGAAAAAAATTCTTCAGGTTCTTCTTAGCCTTAATCCAATCAGTAATTAGGTAGAAAGGAAGGAGAAGAATAAAAAAAGTTTAAAAAGAGCAAAAAGTAAAAAAGAATTTTTTTTAAAAATAAAAATAATTCTTCAGGTTCTTCAACACCTTAATCCAATTGAGAATTTTCAAATTAAAAAAAAGCATGTCAAAAAAAAAAATCCCAAAGATGAAAGGAAAAAAAAAAAGAAAATGTTGAGGTTTTCCCTTTAAAATACAAAACAAAGATGAAAATATTACAAAAATGAAGGTTTTAAAAAGAAAAAATGACCAGTACAGCTGGTAAGGGTGTGTGTGACCCAACTTAAGAAAATAAAAAAGACACACTGTACTTTATTTAATTATCCAAGGCTCTTGTCATAGCTCTCTCCAAACTTCAAAGCCAAGTTTCAATTGTTGATAGAAATCCAGATCACCTGAAATAACACTCTCCCGTGCTCTTCCCTCTATCTTATCACGTAGCAATGTCCTTGAAAAAGAATTTCAGAGCTTTCTTTCTCAGCTTTCTCAGCTTCATCTAAGATATTTTCAAGCCTCTAGTTGGCAGTGTTACAAAGTTTCTTTACTCTCACCCTCCCACTCCTTTCCTGGACAAAACGTAATAAAAGTTAAAAATTAAAAAAAAAAACCCAAGTATAACTTAAGGGAGCCTCTAACCAAAAATATTACAAAGTCAAAAAAGAAGAAGAAAAATAAATATAAATAGTCCAGTCCAGTTAGCAAATGCAGAATCACAATAGAAGTCCAGCCATGAGGGGAAAAAAAACATAAAACAAAGCCTTACTTTGACACTTCTGTTTAAAAACCTCCACTTATTCAGTTCTGTCAAAACTTTTACAAATTCTTTTTCCCCTTAGGGTGTCCTTTAAAGTCCTTTTAAGTCTTAGAATAATAAAAGAACAATTCTCACCAAACCGACACACTTTCTCTTTTAACCTCTTCCGTTCGGAGCTGTCCCAACTTCAGCAGCTTTGGTAGCTGCCTCTCTGACACTGGCAAAAGGGATTCTCCTGGATCAACCAGGGACTTTGCAATATCCCTGAGATCTACAGAGCACGCCCTTCACTATCACTGTCTCTTCGGGATGGTTTAGGTCCATTTGGACCGTCCAGGGGCAAAGATATCGGCTGCAATCTCAGACCTCCAAGATTGCATGCAGTATCGTTGTGACGCCAGCTCCTCCCCCCCAGTCCATAGGATTTTTAAATATATATTTATTTTCTATAATTTATATGCTTATTGTTCTTAGATTAGAAGACAATTGATAGAAGGAGGTTTTGGAAGGTAACATTGTTATATCTTCCTTTTAATGCCATTAAGGAGAAGGCATCTAAAGTGCAAAGCAAATTCCCTTTGATGTATCAGAATAGAAATTTGGAATGAAGGTTACAGTTTCTCATAATGTAGATTGTAAATAAACACTAATATATTTGTATGAAGGACATGCTCAATCTATACTTATTTAATTTTCCACGTACATGAATAATTAGAATGATGCTTTATGGAATATCATCACTTTGATTTCTGAATATTTAATTTCTATCATTTCAGTCTGGCAGAATAATGCGAGTGCTCATTAGATTTCATTTCAGCTCCAATTGTGAAAAATAAATGATAGTGTCATCATTGAATAACAATTTGAAGTTTATAGTTTAATGTAGAAGACTACCAATGATGCTGTGAGCAGCAAAAAAACCAAACTGATCATTGATGAAATGGCTGTGGCTGAACTGGTAGAAAAAAATAAAGCTCCAATGATCAGCTGAGAGGAAAAAGAAGAAAAAATTGCAGTATTGGCCCTCCTACTTGCCCCTGCACTTTTCTCTTCTTTATCCTCTCAGTTGATTGGCATGGCAGAGCCTCAGCTGTTGTTTGGAAAGCTGCGGGCGTGTACATGTGAAGTGTGCAGTCACTGAAATGGTGAGGAAACTGTAAGAATCCCACCATTGAAACTGATGTATCATTGAACAAATCAACTCAGATTTCTCACTTTAACACAATTTGACACAAATGGTCAGGCTTAAGGCCCGGTCCCACTGGCCGACGGACGCAAAACATATGCATAAAGGACACAGCAAAATTTCAGAAGTGGCTACATCCATTGTCATCCACTCCAAAAAGTGGAGAAAATTTGCATAAACAGAATGGAAAAGAACAGAAAAGAATGGACGTGGGTAGTATGTAGTGGGGATGTTAAATGGATGTTCATAGGAAGCCTAGCAGATGAAAGTGGATGGAAGCAGATGACACCTCCGAAGGGGTTCTGGGGGAGAATTTCAAAGCAGATGCATAGCAGAAGGGGTGGATACATAGCGGATGAAGTGGATGCATCACGGACGCCTATAGGAAACAAAGGGGTTGTCGCACTGATGTATATCGAATGCAAAGCGTTCACTGCACATACAGGGAGTATGAATTGCATCAGCTCCGCAGATATAAAAGGATGCAGCATGCACGCAGTCAGCATACAGGGGAAAGACGTGCTGCCACATACATCTTGCAGGAACAACATGGTTCATCATTCAGGCAAGAAGAGGAAGCCCTTGCCTACTCGTTCAAGCCCTGGCAAGGTGAAGAAGGGCAGAACCAGCATCCCACCCCCAGGCACTGACTCTGAAACTGCTGCTGCTGCTGCTGCTATGGTGGACCAGCCCCAAGGCCCTCAAACCCATGCTGCTGAAGGCCCTGCTGCTCAAGCCCCTGAAGGCCCTGCTGCTCAAGTCCCTGAAGGTCTTGCTGCTCAAGCCCTTGAAGGCCCTGCTCAAGCCCCTGCCAGAGGGAGGAAGAGGCAAGGGAAGGAGAAGGGAGAGAGGAAACAGTATGCCATTTCCAAGGAGCATGAGGAGGAGGTGCTGGAATGGCTGAGGGAGAACGAGTACCTCTGGGGAAAGGGCCAAAGACTCTATCGGGACACCAAGAAGAAACAGGCAGCTTGGAGAGACAAGGCAGAGAGCCTGGAGTACACTGCAGAAGTACTTCTAGGATAGTGGAAGCACATGCACACCTGGAATGGCAAGCTACACCTCAAGAAATCCGGGCAGGCTGCTGTCAAGCTCACTGATTGGGAAATGTATGTCATGGCTAAGTGCAGTTTCCTGGAGGGTGAGATCCACCACTGAGGAGCAGCCCCTCTGAAACCTTTCTCCCTCAGACAGCCCACAGACAGCCAGTCCTCTTCCAGCCAGGAGCCAGCCACCCTGTCCAGGCAGGTGTCTTCAGAGGGCCCCATGGCAGAGACCCCCCCAACAGCTGCACTCCCCATGCCAGAGAACTTGGAGGATCCTCTTTCACAAATGGAGGAAGAAGTAGCAGCCACCAGAGGCGAACCCACCCCCACCCCCACCCCCAGCTCCAGAAGATGCAGGCAGAGAGGCAAACTGGAGGGCCAGGACTACAGTGTGCTGTTGGAGATCCGGGACAAAATGAAGACCAGCACAGAACTTCTCTCTCAGCTGGTCCACAGCAACATACCATCCTCGGACCGGATGCCTTTCATCACCTACATGAGCCAGACCCTGAGGGATCTGCCCGAGGCCCAGTATCAGGTGATGAAGCAGAAGATCACAGCACTTCTGCACAACCCTCAAGGCCCAGCTGAAGCTGCTCCTACCAAGTCCAGGTCTGCTCCTCCACCCCAGGTGATGTCACAGCCCTTCCACAGCTTTCAACAGCCCCTCACCTACCAAGGCTATGAATACCAGGACTTCCCACAGCAAAAGAAGAACTTCCCAGTCCAGGCCCAGGTTCATCGGATGCCACAGACGCCAGTCCTTATCCAGCTGCAGACCAGACAGCCCCACTACACTCCTCCTTTCTCCACCCCACAGCCAAGCCCATCAATGGACAATCTGTCATCAGTATTGGGCCTGACATCTCAAGTCCTTGATGAAGGGCCTCTCAATCTCATGGGACTGAGTCAGCTCTCGGACAGCTTCCTGAACACACCATCCCCTGTTGTACTCTCGGGGCCAAGCACCCCAATGGTGCCTCAGACCAGCACTCAAGCCACAGCCACCTCCACAGTCCCTGCCCGTTTAACAGCTGAGACCATGGACATGACTCAAAGTGACTGAGAATAGTGTCAGAGACTGAGTTGTTTACTTGTTTAAGTTGATATTTGCGTAAGACACTTTACTTGGTTTATTTTGCTTGTTTAATAAAGTCATAAAGTTTACCTAAGAAAGTTAATAAAGGTTATATTTGCTTAATACACTTAGTTTACTTGGTTCATTTTTTTTTACTTAATAAAGTGTTGGTGAAAAGTTTGAAAAAATGGTTAAGCCTTTGCATGCTTGTGCGATAGATAAGGATAGTTGTGGGATAGATAAACCTCCAGTGCAACCATAGTGGGACTGTATGGTCTACAATCCCAGCTGCCACACATATGGACCTTTATTATCAATAACAATTTATTCATTGATCAACACATTTTAAAATAAACAAAGCTCTTTATTAATGTCCTATTCATTGTAGGACCACTCAATATACATGGCACAATCTCATCAGTGTTATGCGACAGCTTCAAGGAAGCATCCATTAATCATCTATCATCCATTCTTGCCACTCCACTGCTCCAGCTGGGGAGTTGCACCAGTGTCTCAGGAGGTTGCGGTGCTTCTTCCCTTCACATGAAACTCTGTTGGGGCTTTGCACATCCACAGTGTCTATCAGGTTTTGTCCTTGCCTCCATTCACCAGGCTCCATGTCTCCATTCCCTTGTTGATGGTCCACAAGTCTGTTCTGTAACACTGGGTAGCGGGTGTGCATGAGAATGTGCAGGATGCAGCAAGCTTCCATGATGCTCCTCACAGTCTCTGGGTCATGCTGCATGTTGGTGAGAAGTACCTGGAACCTGTTGGCCAGGATGCCGAAGGCATTCTCCACCACCAGTCTTGCCCTGGACAGCCTGTAGTTGAAGATCCTCTCTTCATGGGTGTGGTATCTTGAACTGTATGGCTTCATGAGGTAGGTTCTGAGGGAGAAGGCGTCATCACCAACGATGAAGTAGGGCACATCTTGTGTGTCATTGGGTAGGGGTCTGGACCTGGAAAACCCATGATGAGGTTGCGTTCCAGCCCATCCTTGAGGTCACTTGCACTGTATACCTGGCCATCTGAAGGTGACCCGTTGCCTGAAGCATCAATGTACATGAACTTGTAGTCAGCATCAACCATGGCAAAGAGGATGATACTGAAGACGCCCTTGTAGTTGTAATAAGTAGACCCTGAGTTGGCTGGAGTTTTGCAGGCCACGTGCTTCCCATCTATGGCTCCAACGGTGTGGGGAAAGTTCCACCTCTGATACCACTCTTCTGCAAGTTTCCTCCAGCCTTGTTTAGTGGTGGGGCACTTGAGGAGCTCCTCCACATATTCTTCAATGATGGCCTGTTCCAATTCTCTGACCACTTTGCTGATGGTGTTGTGTGGCACCCTCCACACATACTGCATGTTTCTGTATGTGGTTCCAGAGTCCAGGTGCCACAGAGTCAGTGCCACCTTCAGTCCAGGGTCCAGGTTGACATGGAAGTTGGTGCTCGGCTTGGTCAACCTGGATTTCAGACGCTCTACAAGTTCATCAAACATGGCTAGTGGCATCCTCATGAAGTGATGGAATGCACAAGGGTCTTCATTCCTCAGCTCCACCATCAACTGGTCATACAGTCCAAACTCTATTCTTCTCATGATCCATCCTCGGACCCACACAGCTCTTGGACGTCTCCTTCTTCTCCTTGTGTATAAAAGGTGAAACAGTCTGAACTGGGTTTGGTTCTGGTGATGAATGATCGCAGCTACCATATGGACTGTGTCATGATCCATGATGGAGAACAATGGATGATGTGGAAGACCAAGACCAAGGGTGAAAAGGTCTGTACACCACGGCTGCTGGACTCATACTGAGATCCAGATGATTTTCTCCCCCTTTTTATAGAACATATTGGTTGGCCACTGGGTGTCCTTCTACATACTCGAGACATACTCCAGACATCCTAAATATACGAGATACATCCCAGATACAAACGTTTTGTCCGTTTTTAATACTTTATATATGAGATGCATACGCTTACATCCTTTCTATTTCCGTGCTACTTACGCTGTGTAGACGTTCCTTGTACCTTTTGTTTCCTCCCTCTTTCCGTTTTCAGCTGCAGCGGATGTGAGTTGAGGGGATAGCCAGAGGATGCAGAGAGGATACAGTGGACGTTTAACGGATGATAACAGACATAGAACATTTATTGCCTGTATATGTCATGGATGTACATCGTACACGGCGGAAAGTCCATCCGTTCACAAAGTTTTGTGCAGCTCAAAACTTCTTGCGCGGATGAAATCTCAGTAGACGGGTGCTCGACGGATAGAGCGTATGAAACACGCATGCAGTGAGTACACAACGGATGTATAGCATTTTCCAATGGATGGCAAGCTTTTTTTAACATTTTACATCCTCTTTGCATCTGTAAGTGCAGTGGGACCGGGCCTTTATATTCTTCTTAGGATAGGAAAAGTTCAGCTTGAAGACCTAGTCTCTGGAAAAGGTTCTAATGCTGCAAAAATGAAAATAAAAAGAAGAAATTGATCAGCAGCAAGGTGAATGGATTAAGTTAAAGTTGGGATGATTGCACCATTGTAAGACATAAAGGATTAGGTTAGGGATAGATCATGTTGGAAAAGATCTCTATCAGTGTGGCTAAACTTTTGGGGCTCCTCTGCTCACGTGCCAGCACCCAGAAGGTAATGCATGTGCCCCTCCGCCCCCTTCTCATGTGCACACAACCCCCCCACTGCCTCCTTACCTGCACAGAGCATTCACATGCCTCCCAGTTAATTTTTGCCTCATTTGAGAACTCTTTCGGCCTTCCAGAGGCTTGAGGAAAGCCTCTGCAGCCTTTGTAGGCCGAAAAATGGTCCAATTTCATCATTTCTGGAGATGCACAGTAAGGTAAGCTGAGTTCATGTACCCGCACAAATGGCTCTGTGTGTCACCTCTGGCATGCGTGTCATAGCTTCACCATCACGGATCTATGTGATCACTTGTTGGCACATAATCAATTAAAAAGAAAAAGTAGATGATATTCAGGTTTAATAATGACCATTATAAGGATATTTTATACTGCATAAATATTAAATAGAAAAAAAAGCAAGCAGCTTAGCTCCTTTGGTTCTCCATCATTCATATTCCAAACAGTTTCCAATCTTTGTCATTATTTCTTCTAGAGAAAACAGCTTGGAATTTATAGTACAACATAGATATTCTTAGAAGTTCCATGATAACAATTTGGTATGAAACCTTGTAACCAAACATCAGACCATGGAAACAACAAACAAAATTGTTAGCTGAAAGTCCACTAGCCTTTGAGGCTAAACTATGAGTAAGAACCTTTGCATTAAATTGCAAAATTTCAGATCACATTCTGGAATCTAAGAATCCACATTCTGGAATAAATTTAAAAGTATCTTCCCTGGGAAACTATTTTTCCAGCATTCTTTAATCTAGTCTTTAGGCTACTTCATTTTCAAAAAACTGATTAAAATCTCTATAGATAAAATTTTCTTTTTTCATTATTTCTATTTTACCCTTTTTCATAGTATTCCCACTTCTTTTGTTTTCATTGTTTTGTCCATCTATTTCCAATTTTCTCATGTCTACTTCTGATCATAAATATTTAGGGGAGGATATTATGTTTTCCAAATGCAATTCAGTATTCTTTAACTGAATATGTAACTTAGTAATTATCATTAGCTAAAGTCCAATCAATGGTTGATAAATGTCAAAAGCTGCAAAAAGATATTGGACTTTTTTCTTAAATTACAGACTCTGCTGCAAACTACTTATGTAAAAGCGTGCTATTAATTCTGAGTTGTCTGATGAATCTGTCACTTGTTTCAGAACAAATGGAAGAAAACATTTCCTTAAAACTCAAGGAATAAATATCTGCAACATATATTTACTGATGTTAGCTTAAATAGATCTTTTTGTCCTATTACCATTATAGCAAAAATGGATAATGAAATGCACTTTTTCTGATTGCAAGACACATGGAATGAACAATATGTGTACACTGCCAGCATTGCGTTTTTACTGGTATATTTATAAAAATATTTGATAGTGTTTACACAGAAATACAATACAGCTTTCTATGGAAGCATTACTGAGTCTACTGTTGCATGGTTAGTTGTAGTGCATTATCTCAATTAGCATTTATCAAATCTATTCAAAAATTGAACTTATTATGAATTGTGTAGGGGTGGGGGCAGGCTTGTGGTCTTTTGGTTAATTTTTTCTTTTCATTTCATGTTTCATGCTAAAAAAAAAGCTGAGTATCACATAGACATCAAGAAGCTTTGTGACTGATTAAAACACCTTGATGCAAGGACATCTGTTGTACAGCTAAAAATCCCTGAAAGGGATTGCTGGAACTGTCTTGAAGATACTATGTGAATCAAGGAGTAGATAGAGGAGGAATTTGCAATTGTAGAAGCAAGGGAAAGCATTCTGATTGGTGAAAATATTTTTGGGGAGGATGTTGTCAAAGATGGCCTCAGAAGGGAAATTCCTAAGAGTATATGAGCCAGGAATGGAGAAGGCTGGAATTAATTCTAAAAAGGTCTATTTGGAATTGCTTTGTGCTAAATGTTTAGTTTGTTAAGCCAAGGCCACTTTATCCAAAATTTACACAAATTAAAAATCTAAAAGAACTAAGAAGCAAAATACAGTAATTTAGAAAAGACAGATGCATGTATGGACCTGGAAAATTCCTGCCATTTTTCTAAATATCCATGACCTTCCAAATGACCAGAGAAAATTAAATGCCAGTAGACAAATAGCACATATAGTGGAAGTATTGATGGTTTAAAAATGAATGATGTTTGAGTTACATGTATTTTTGAAAGTATGCATCTAGAGAATTTATACGTAAAATATATTAGGTATCTGTACCTGTATGCATATTGGAATTTGAACATATATGTGTGTGAAGCAACCTTTACATTCTACTACACATAAGTTGTTTGTGACAAAAATGGGTTTTTCAATATTTTCATTAAAGGTGGAAAAAACACCCTGACAATTCAGTGAGAGAAAATGGTTATGTATTGTAGCTATTATAAACTGGGTGTTATCATAAACAATTTGTCAAGTTTGGTATGAAATAACAACAATGAACAACAATCACAATAAGGTTGAGTAATGGTTTTAATGTTATTAAATTTTCAATAGATGCACAAGAAGTTCTGATGTAGTCTTGAGCATCAGATATTTCACTTTCACTTTCATTCGTGGAAAGCTACTCTAAGAAAAGATCATACATTGTTATGAAGTGGAAGCCAACAATGTACTCACACGTACATTTCAAGTGTCATGCCCTGACTGAATTTTGCCACAAGAGTTCTTCACTTGAAAATGACTGCCAATGCAGGTTATTTATAGATGACAATGTTGTCAAAAATACTATGCATCTCTGGACCAAAAAAATGAAAAAAAGAACATTGTAAAGATGTTGAAATTATTCAGAGTTTTGCAGAGTAAATTCAGTGCCAGAAAAGTAAACACAGATTGCTGAAACTTCATTTAACGTCTTTATAAACATATTAAGCAAATTTTACAATACCAGTTGTAGATTCCTCTAACATGGAGCAAACTCAAACAAAAGCAAACATGTTACAGGTTCAGAGCAGAGCTCCAGTCTTTAGCAAGCAAGTCACAGAGCAGAAGAGAAAGCTGTTTCATCTTCAACAGACAGACTCAGAACTTAACAGCAACTTCAGAGTTGCAGAGCTTACTATATAGAGCCATGCCTAGGCTACTTCTAGTTTCAGTTTCCAGTTCAGCTCTCATTGGCTGACCTTGCTACTAAGCTCTTTTCCAATTTATGAATGTACTCTGACAGAAATGGAAAGAGCTTATTTGTATGACATGGACTGCCTGTGTGACAACCGAAGGTTTTACATGAACTGATTAAGAATAATTAATAATTAATTATTAATAATTAATTCACTGAAAGTGGAATTTTTATCAACCTTGGCATTCTACAGGAATATGTTATTGATTATTGATGTTCCTTCAGATTGGAAATTTGATTCCAAATAAGATCAAGGCATACTGATTGAAGAGATAAAGGTTTTGAGAGTTGATATTTGCAAGTAATTGTCATCAAACGATGAATATGACAGTGAGAAATTTTTTTCACAGCATTGTGATAGCTGACAAAACATGAACTCATCATTATTACATATTAGCCCATGAAACATTGTTACATCCTATGGATAAGAGGACCCCATCTCAGGTCTATGCATTGACAAAAAACAAAACAAAACAAAGCATTCCTACAGGTTTTTGAGAAACAAATTTTGTTAATTACATGTATTTCCTTGAACCTGTTGTCATATTTAGACTGTTATTTTTGAAATAAACCAAGTGCTAGTATTTGAATCAATGACTCTTCAACATAACAGCACTAGGTCTCAGACTTCATAAGCCACTCGAGGCAGTTGCATAGTTGTACATCACCATCTTACTTTATCTAACATACAGTCTAGAGCTGGCACCACCAATTTTCACTATTTTCCAAAATGTAAGTAATATCTTTATAAGGATTATTCAGTTCAAATTAAGAGGCAGAAAGAATTGTCAGGACCTAATTTCAGTGCCAAAGTGTGAAGTGTGAAGTTCTTTCATGATGGTTTTAGGAAGCTTATCCATCATTTTCAAAAGTGTGAACAAATTATGACAATTATAAGATGAAATAAATAATGTAACAACTAAGTTCATTTCAAGCATTATTTTCCTGTTTATTAAATGCATTTAAAACTTCCTACTTAGGTTAGAGATGTGGAGGTGGAAGTATTAATTTTCATAAAACTTTCATGATTAGAAATACTGTTTAAGACCCATAAATAATGAACAATACATAGTATGTATTTGTTTTTCTACTAGCCAAACATTTCCATAGCTGAAAAGTCAGTAAGATATTCATATAAAAACATGTTTTTGTATGCAGTTTGGCTTTGCTAGATAGCACCATATACTTTGTCAGCTTTTACAAAGTGACTAACTCCTCTCCTCCTCCTCCTCCTCTCTTCAACTTCTCCAACTTCCTCTCCCTCTCCCCCTTCTCTTCCTCTTTTACTGTTGTTGCTCTTCTGGCAATTTCAATCATTATTAATTGATATTGTTGTAGTGTATCTTTGATATTTTCTCTGCATCTTCCTCTGGATCTGCTTCATGTTCTTTAACCTTCTCCTTTATTTGCATGTGCCTTGTAAGGTATGAAATGTCAAGATATCTTCTCCAAGAAAGAAATCTATTTTATCTGCTATTTTTTATGTAGTTCGGGATTGGTTCTATATCAATTATTTCTCTTATGGTCTCATTTCTGATTGTAATCGACATTTTTTTTTTAAAAAAAAAAATGACTTGCCAACATTATTTTCCTCATATAGATTTTTTCATTATTTTCCAATTTATTTAAATAACAGAAAATATCTTTGCCACATTTAACAATTTGCTACATCATATTAATATCTTGGAAAGAAAGTTGGTTGGAAACTTCATCATTCTATTCTTCATATGAACATTTTTCTTTATAGAACTGTTAAATAATGTAAATGATATCACAGCATTAAATTGGATTTTAGATGTGCTAATTTCCTTTAGGCAAACTCAAAACAATGATTATTGCAGCATGCATTTTATATAGCCAGATGTCAGATTCTAAGTCAATAATAAAAAATGCAAATCTAAAATATTTAAAATACAATGTATTTAATTTCTGAAAGTCTAAATAAGTTTTTTTAAGCTGTAAAGGCAGACAGTTTCTTGTCTTCTCTTTTCTTTTTAATTTTCAGAAATTGGTGTGCTGCAGCTATCTCCATGTGAATTCAAACAAAATGAAATTAAAGTCAGCAATGAAACATTTATGAAGAGAGCAAATTAAAAATCCTCTAGTAATAACTGTGGAGTGATTACTCCTATTTTAGTCATTTTCATTGTCAAAAAGGCATACTTGTTCACCCAAGTAGGCTTTTAAAAATGCAAAACACAACAAACTTTTCTTTATCTTCTGAGATTAAAAGAAAATTAATTTGTTCTGACTAGCCAGTTATAATAATAGGTATAGTTTGTGTTGATAAATAATTTAAAGAATACTTAAAATCTGTTTATTTTGGTTTTTGCTTTTAAAGGTAGGAGTAGCTGATTCTCTTTTGGCTTGCACATTTACTTCAACACATCTTTTGATGAATTTTACTTCAGGGAGTCATAACTCCATTATCTCTGGTTATGATTCTAATTCTCTGAGTTGTAGCACAGTACTTTGAAATAGAATTTTCTTTGTAAGATTTTTATGTATTATTATTTTTTTCCTTATTGAATGCAGTTAAGCTAATTATTTCATTAACTCATATGCCAGGGAATATAGGCAAAAAGTAACCAACTGACAATACTTTCCATACTTCTGTGCTATCCAGAATTCATTAGCAGTGACCCGAAGTTAGGTCCCTGTTAAACTTCTGAATTTATTATAATAAAAATATTACACACATTCCAAATGAACATATGTTCTTATTAAGTTAATACAGAGTAATTATACAGAGAGCAAGAGAGGAAGGGAGGGAGAGGAAGGAAAGGAGGAAGGGAGAGGGAGAAAGGAGAGATTTAAGGCTTTTTCATTTATATACTGACATCTATCACACTACTTCAGTGCTGGGTAGAAAATAAATATTTTTTAACTTCCCAGTCTCGGATTGAGATAAAAGGACTGAGCCAAAGCCATCTCCCACAATTTTGCACCTCAAATCTTGGCCCACCCTATAGCTAGTCCAGACAATCTCTTTCTGTCTCTCTCTCCACTATATCAGTCTATTTGTCTGTTGTTTACCCACCCACCCCTCTCACACATATACACAAACACACTGATTTTTAGGCATTATTTTATAAAGGGGAAGGAAGGACACAGTAGATCTTAAAGTAAGGAAAAAGTAGAACTGTTACAGTTTCCAAGCATGCACTTATGACAGAAGAACTTCAAAATGAATTTTATAGCAAATAGAAGGGCTTTCTTTTTGAAACTGGTTCTGCTTGTCTTGCACAAATAACAGTTTTTTCAGAAACAATCTCAGGTCTTTTGTCAAAAGTAAAAGCATTAATAATTTCCTTTTAAGTAGGATTCAATGGAAAAAAATATTTGCTACCATATAGAAGTAACTTCTGCAGAATACATCTGAAGGTCTTAGTTGTTTGAAATCTTTTCTTCTTTTGAATTCTGAAAGCCTTTTTTTTATAAATAGTCCCAAAAATGGATTTAAAATGATATATTATTTTAACAAAAGTGACCTGCAACTTTGGAAAGGATGCATTTCATAATATTGTTGTAGAGGAAAAAAATCTATGAATTGGTCATCTAATAAACTCCTATTTATATCTACAGTAATATGTATTGGATCCAGATTGAATCAAACATTGAGGAAATCTGTTCCTTCTTTGTCATCATTTATTAGAAATGCCTCACAATAGTCAACATCTAGCTTCTATAGAAAGTAAAAAATGAAGCCAAATTTTATTATCATTAATTTTCATAATAAATAGAAGTGTGAGGCTAACAATTTCCCTTCAACTTTTGGTGATGAATAGCTTTTTCATATCATCTAGAAGTCTTCTGTTTCTTCTCTTGAACTTTGGTACTGTGGATTTTGAGATCTTGTTCAAAAAATTATCAAAAGATTAATTATAACAAAGAATGACATGCATAAAGTATAAGTAAGATTGTACACTTCTGTGCCAAAAATTCACAATGCATTTTTAAAATATTATTTAAAATGCATTTTTATTTTTATTTAATTAATTTGATAACAAAAATTGCGTGAGTGAATCATAGATTATGAAACTATGCACAATAAGTACACTGATAATAACTACAAGGAATTAAAACACATCAACCCTTGGGTATATAGGGGTGGAATTCAAATTTCTTAACACCAGTCCTGTGGGCATGGTCTAATTTGTGGGTGTGGCTTGGTGATCATGTGACTGGGTGGGTGTGGCTTGTTGACTGAGCATACATAATTTGGTGGTCATGTGACTGGGTGGGTGTGGCTTGGTCATGTGACTGAGGTAAGTGTGGCTAGTTAGCCATGTGACTGGCAAACCAAATATAACTGGTCTTCGCTTAATGGCCAGTTGCTTAGCAAGTGTTCTAATTTATGACTGACCTCTCCAGAGCTACTTGACCTGTTTTTGGTGTTTTGACAGCCATGCACACACATACACACATACACACACACTTATGATCAGTTATAACATCCCACACAGTCTTATGACTGAGGTTTTCTGTGTTTTTTGCCAGTTTCCAACAATTCCAGTTTCCAACAATTCCTTCTGGTTTCTGGTTAAAAATGCCCATTGGGGAAAATTGACCTGTTTAACAACCACAGTGTTTGCTTAATGACCACAAGATTCACTAATGACCATGGTGCTTGCCTAACCTGGGGTCTACAACCTTAAACACTCAAAGAGCCATTTTTCTATTTTATTTTAAACAAGTAACTCTCTTTGTCTCTCTCTTTCTTTCTCCCTCTTTCTCATCTCTTTTTCTTTCTCCCTTTTTCTTTCTTTTTCTCATTTCTCTGTTGCTCCTCTCTCTCTCTCTCTCTCTCTCTCTCTCTCTCTCTGTATGTCTTCTCTCTCTCCCTCTGTCTTGTCTCTCTCTTTCCCTCCCTCCCTCTCTTTCTTTCTTTCTATCTGTACATGTCTTTTGTCTCTCTTCCTCCCCTCTCTGTGTTTTGTCTCTTTCTTTCCCCCTTTTCTCTTTCTTTCTGTCTCTTGTTTTTCTCTTTCCCTCCCCCAGTCTCTCTCTTTCTCTCTCTCTCTGTCTCCCTCTCTCTCTGTTCATGGGGGGGTGGGAATATAAGTCACTTTTTTCAGTGCTGTTGTAATTTTAAATGGAGGCTAAACAAACAATAAGTCAAAGACAATATGTATCTATGGCTTTAATCTTCCAATTAGCATCTAACTAGATTTCAGTTGCATCTCTGCACCAAGCACATTCCTTATTCCCAAAATGCAGGAAAATAACCCAGGCACACAAGAAGTTGTACTTCTGAGTGTTTTTCAAGCTTAGCAACTTTAAGACGTGTGGACTTTGATTCCCAGAATTCCCCAGGCAGCATGAGACTGATCATTTGATTACTCCCTAGTCAGTAACATGAAAGAATTACCAACTTTAAAGATACTGAGCACTGTATCTCCATATGAATTGATTTAATAAAATCCCATACTTACCATGCTCATGTCTCTGCTTGGACAGAACCATCAAGACATTTCTACTGGATTGCCCCAAGGCTCTGATATAATATTGCTTCCTTCTAAATAAATGCATGGATTGAGTTCAAATGGATGTTACCTATTTTCTACTGGTGGATTAATCTATAACACTTAATATAAACTGCCCCTTCATCACAAGGACACAGCTTTAAAGAGTAAAGTCCCCCCCTCCCAAGGGATATGTTGAGGTAATTCCCCGTTAGGAGAATGAGCGCATACAGAGAGATGTATTTGAGAGAAGTGTTTGAATAATACACACACAGTACACAGATACACTGTACAGTAAATGTAGGTTTTTACTTCCAGAAAGGTTTAAGCAAAGTCCAAAATAAGCAGTTCAAAATCATTCACAAAATCAGTAAGTTTTCAATCCAGGGAAAATCCAAATATCAAAGTCCAGTGTCAAAAACAGCTCAGTATCAGACTTACATTAAATTCCAGGAATATCAGTCAATTAGAAGAAATGGAGCAATGGCAATACTTTCCAACAGAAGGAAATAAAGACACTCACACTCTCTTCTGAGACTCAGACTGAGACAATCCAAGTTTCTGGCTCCATCTGAAGGCCATTTGAGAAACCACACCCAATTGCATGCTCTTGCATTCCCTTAAAGAGACAATATTAAAATGTCTATCCTGGTTTATATATTTCTAACCCAAATACCTGTTAGGAGACTCATATTCCTAACATTCTTCCCTTTTGGGTAAGATAATATATACAAACTTACATTCTAGGTCCATAATCTTCACAGCTAGCCTTATGCTTTATAGAGCCTTGGGCCTTTGTAAAATAATCCACTATATTGTTTTCTGACATACAGTATTCTAGCTTAATCATTTCACTTTGCATACATTGTCTCACATTTGCTCCAGGCTACTTTAAAATGCTTTAAAGCCTGGTTCAGCTACATCAATGCTTCCTGAAACTTCTTGTAGCACTGAGCTCCTTGGCTTTTATTTTGAAATCCAGCTGGAGAAGCAGCGCTGTCTTTTAAAAGGCAAGCAGCAGCTCCTCAGTACTACAAGAAGTGCGGGAAGCCAATGAATTAATCAATTAAATAATATTTTTAAAGTACTTTCTCTCTCAGCAATCTGAGCTGAAGCAGAATTAAACCATAACTGCTCCTTTGTTTTCTGAATGGATTTTAAAGGAAGGAGGCTTAATTTCACACGCACGCACACCAACCACTTCCTAGTCAATTTAGGAAGCATGGAGGACATCATCAGCAACAGCAAAACTCAATATCTTCCAAATGGGATAGGTGCAGGTGGGAGGGGAGGAGAGAAAGGGATTCTTGTTCCAGGCTTAAAGCCCAGAAGTCCAGCAACATGTCTTCAGCCTCATCAGAGGCAAGTAGCTGGGAGGGGAAGGGGTGAGGACAGCCAGAAGCATGATTTGCTGGTTCTCCAAACTGGGTAGAATCATAACATCCAGTTCCATAGAACCAGTGGAAACTGGCAGAATCCCACCCCTGGTATACACACATAAACACATAAACACACACACACACACACACACACACACACACACACACACACACACACACACACAAAAAGATACTTCCTGGATTAACCAAATGTCCTTGGGAGAGAAATTTCATGTTTGACTGACTGATTAAATGCTATCAAGTTGGTGTTAAGTCTTGGCAACCACATAGATTCTCTCCCTGAGATTTTGTACTGATCACATCACCTAGTCTTACCTGCTTCACTGAGTTCCTTTTATAATAGTTCATCTGAAGACAACCTCATATAAATTGATAAGTATGAATCCTATGTATACATATACAGTATACTGCTGAATTTGCTCCTCATAATTTTCTAAGATGCTACTTTTAATTCATACTTTATTTGATTGCCTGAACCTCACTTGCAATTATTTCCAAGAAATATTGCTGGGAGAAACCTTCAGTGTCCTACAGCAGCTCAAAATAGCCCAAAAGGACTTGTTCAACAGGGAACTAAGTTTCCCAAATTACATACTATTATGAAACTCCTATCTTGAACTGTATACTGTCTTAGCAGTATTCTATGAGTTTACCTGCTGAAAAGATCTTTAAAATACTGGAAATAATGTTCTCAATGAACAGTTTCAGTTTATTTTTGAATGACAATTATTAAATATATCATTTCCAGGGTGTTTTCTAGCAAGCAACTTTTCTTCCATATGTCGTTTGAAAAGATAATCATAATTTATAGTTGCTGACCTTTGTGTTATAACTAGAGCTTCCTTATTGGCATTGCAAATCACTGGCTTGAAATATTTCATTTACAGTAAGAGTGGAGGAGGTTTTTTTTCATATACCATAAGAACTCTAATTTAATAGACATATTTTATTTGAATGGGCTTGTGACAACTGTGCTTATAGATTGTTCTCCAACCTTGGCAGCATATTTGCATGTTTTCAGATGTTATAGGTGAACATTAAACAAGAGGAAAACCTTCAATGCACCAATTCCACCCGCGCTTTTTATAATTTTGTAAACAACAAACTAAAAGACTCAAGGTCCATCCCACCCCTGACAGGACCTAATTGTAAAGACTGCAATAACGACACCATTAACGGCAACATCTTCAACACATTATTTGGCTCAGTATTTGTAAACAGCAATGGATCATGCCCGGTATTTCCGAGCTGAACCACAGACAACTACAATGATCTAATACATATCAATTTTACAGAAGACAATGTTGAAAAAGCACTATGCAATCTAAAACCATCTCTATCTATTGGACTGGATGGAATATGTGCCTACTTCTTAAAAAAGCTATCCACTGCCATAGCCAAACCTCTAAGCATAATCCTTGAAAAATCATTCAAGATCAGCTCCTTGCCAAAACTATGGTCACAAGCCACGGTCATCCCCATCTTCAAAAAGGGAGACCCCAGACTAGTTGGATTACAGACCAATCTCCTTATGCTGCATCACCTGTAAAGTTATGGTATCAATTATTCACCAATCCATTATCCTCCACTTAAAGACAAACAACCTACTCTCCAATAAACATTTTGATTTCAGAAAAAGGCTACCCTGTAATCTGCAACTCTTACACTGCAAAAACATATAGACTACACAAATCAATCAGGCCAAGCAATAGATGCAATCTACATAGACTTCTGTAAAGCCTTTGATTCAGTGGTACACGACAAACTACTCCTAAAACTGAAATCTTTTGGTATCTCTGGACAACTGCATAACTAGATAGAAACATTACTGTCAAACAGACCACAAATGGTCAAAATTGAGAGTGTCCTATCAAATTCTGTACCTGTCAATAGTGGTGTCCACCAAGGTAGTGTTCTAGGACCAACTTTCTTCATACTCTATATAAATGACCTCTGTGATCACATTAAGAGCAACTGCATTCTCTTCGCTGATGATGTAAAGCTGTTCAATACCACAGACAAAACTATTACCCTTCAAAAAGGTCTTGACTACGTATCAGAATGGTCAAACAAATGGCAACTTCAAACCTCAACAAATAAATGCTCTGTCTTACATTAAAAAAAAAAAATCATACAAAAAATCATACAAATAAAAAAAAATCAGAAAATAAAATACAAGCTGAATAATCAAGACCTTGTTGATGACCCAAGCTCTGTGAAGGAGCTTGGAATACTCATATCTAATGATCTAAGTGCCAGAGCCCACTGTAACTACATAGCCAAAAAGGCATTAAGAGTTGTTAATCTAATTCCATGTAGCTTTTTCTCTGGTAATATCACACTACTAATTAGAGCATACAAAATATTTGCTCAACCAATACTCGAATACAGCTCATCAGTCTGGAACCCACATTACGTATCTGATTATTAGCACAGTTGACAAAATCCAGAAATATTTCACAAGAAGAGTTCTCCACTCCTCTACTCATTGTAGAATACTTTATACCACCAGACTTGAAATTCTAGACCTAGAACGCCTTGAATTATGCCATCTTTGGTCTGATCTAAGTATGGTATACAAAATCATACATTGCAATGTCCTGCCTGTCAATGAATACTTCAGCTTCAGCCATAACAACACAAAAGCACGCAATAGATACAAACTCAAGATTAACCGCACCAAACTTGATTGCAGGAAATATGACTTCAGCAACAGAGTGGTCAATGTATGGAATACTCTACCTGACTCTGTGGTTTCTTCCCCAAACCCCAAAATCTTTAACCTTAGACTGTTTACAATTGACCTCACCCCTTTCCTAAGAGGTCTGTAGGGGGCGTACATAAGCGCACCAACATGCCTACCATCCCTGTCCTATTGTTTCTTTTATTTTTTCTTATATATACCCATTTCATTTCACTTATATATATATAAGTATATAACTATGTATGTACTTATACTTACTATCTTGTAAGCAATTGACAAATCAAATAAATAAAATAAAAATAAATAAAAAACATTTGTATTCTCATTCTGTGGTTAGCTCTTTTCCTTATCTTTTTTACAATGATTTTTACACATTTCCATGAAATTGTAAATTGAGTCCATGAAAAGCTACTTTGTTTTGTTTTCACTACTTCACTAAACCTTCTGAATGAAACCTTTTGCAAGTTATTTATTTTTGTATTGTATCTTTCCCACTGTGGTGTATGATTTCTGTATCTTAAGCCCATGTCACACTGCCCAACGGATGCAAAAAGGACACAACGAACGAGCAAAATGTTCCTTCCTTTGTTATCCGCTCTGAAAAGGGGCAAAAATTTGCATAACCAAAGCGGATAACATGGACGCGGGGAGGACGCAGGGCGGATGCAAAGTGGATGCGGAACAGAAGCCCAGCAGATGGAAGCAGATGGGAGCGGATGGCACATCCGCAGGGCTTCCGGGGGGCCTCAGCAAAGCGGATGCGGAATGGATACAGCGGATGCACAGCGGACGCAGAACGGATGAAGCAGATGCACAGCGGATGCACAGCAGATGCACAGCAGAAGCCAAATGGATGCCTGGCGTTAATTGCACATGCGGGGAGGATGCATTCTGTCAGCCCCGCAGATATAATAGAAGCAGCTCGGAAGCAGGTCACCATTCAGAGGAAAGACCTGCTGCCAGACGGATTGGCTGCCTTGCCTGCCCTGTAAGCCTTGCTTCCAGCCTTCCTGCCAGCCTTGCTGCCAGCTAGTCAGCAAGCCTTGCTAACAGCCAGTCTGCCTGCCAGGCTTACTGCCTGCCTTCCTGCCAGCCTTGGTTCATGTCTGCCTGCCAGTCTTGGTGCCTGCCTGCCTGCCAGCCTTCCTGCCAGCCTTGGTACCTGCCTCCCTGCCAGCCTTCCTGCCAGCCTTGGTGCCAGCCTTCCTGCCAGCCTTCCTGCCAGCCTTGGTTCCTGCCAGCCTCCCTGCCAGCCAGCAACCCCACAACCATGCGGAAGCACAGCAAGCCTCAGCCATCTGCTGCCGGCCCTTGCAAGAGGGACAGGGCTACCATCCCGCCCCCTGGCCCTCACTCTGGTTCTGCTGGGGCTTCTGCAGCACGGGCTCGCTCTTCTGGGGCTGGGGCTTCTGCTGCTTCTGCTTCTGGAGGAGCTGATGACAAGCACTCCAGCACCAGCCACCTCCACAGCACCTGCACCCTTCACCGCTGAGACTGAGTGACCAAGAGGAGTGCCAGAGACTCATTTTTGTCTTATAGCTTGTTGTTAATAAAGTCTCTTTTTGATTCACACACTTGCTTCATTTCTTTTTTTTAATAAAGTCTTGGTGGAAACTTTTAGAAATGGTTTAAGCCTTTGCATGCTTGTGGGATGGGTTAAGATAGCAGTGGGATGGGCAGGGATACCTTTGGGATGGGTAATAGCTGTGGGATAGATAAACCTCCAGTGCAAGCATAGTGGGACTGTATGGTCTACCCTCCCAGGTACCACACCTATGGCCCTTTATTATCAATAACGATATAATCAATCATCCACACATGTCAATATAAACACAACTCTTTATTAAACACCCTGTTCATTGTAGGCCAACCAAACATACATGGCCCAATCTCATCCATGTGATGAGACAGGCTGAAGGAAGCATCCATTAAGCATTTACCATCCTGTCTTGCCACTCCACTGCTCCAGCTGGGGAGTTGCACCAGTGTTTCAAGAGGTTGTGCTGCTTCTTCGCCTCACGTGAGGCTCTGTTGGGGCCTTGCACATCCTCAGTGTCTATCAGGTTTTGCCCTTGCCTCCATTCCCCAGGCTCCATGTCCCCATTGCCTTGTTGACGGTCCACAAGCCTGTTCTGCAAGACTGGGTAGCGGGTGCTCATGAGATTGTGCAGGATGCAGCAAGCTTCCAGGATCCTCCTCATGGTCTCTGGGCTATGCTGCATGTTGGTGAGAAGTACTTGGAACCTGCTGGCCAGGATGCCAAAGGCATTCTCCAGCACCCGTCTTGCCCTGGACAGCCTGTAGTTGAAGATCCTCTCTTCATGGGTGAGGTATTTGAAGGTGTAGGGCTTCATGAGGTAGGTTGTGAGGGAGAAGGCGTCATCCCCCACGATGAAGTAGGGCACATCTTGCTTGTCGTTGGTCAGCGGGTCTGGATCTGGGAAGCCCACGATGAAGTTGTCTTCCAGCCCTCCTTGAGGTGACTGGCGTTGTATACCTGGGCATCTGAAAATGAGCCATAGCCTGAAGCATCGATGTACATGAATTTGTAGTCAGCATCAACCATGGCGAAGAGGATGATGCTGAAGAAGCCCTTGTAGTTGAAATAAGTGGACCCCGACTTGGCTGGAGCTTTGCAGGCCACGTGCTTCCCATCTTTGGCTCCAATGGTGTGGGGAAGTTCCATTTCTGATACCACTGCTCTGCAACTTTCTTCCATCCTTCTTCAGTGGAGGGGCACTGGAGGAGCTCCTCCTTGTATTCTTCAATGATGGCCTGCACCACTTCTCTGACCACAATGCTGATGGTGTTGGGTGGCACCCTCCAGCCATACTGCATGCTCCTGTAGGTGGTCCCTGAGGCCTGGTGGCGCAGAGTGAGTGCCACCTTGAGCCCAGGTTCCAGGCTAGGCGGGAAGTTGGTGTTTGTCTTGGTCAACCTGGGTGTCAGCCTCTGCACAAGTTCATCAAACATGGCTGGAGGCGGAGAAGGCAGAGCTTCGTCTCGGTGCTACAGCTGCGATCTCGAGGCTCTGAGATCGCAGCTGATATTTTCGCCCCTGGTCGGTCCTTACGGACCTAAACCGTCCCGTAGAGATGGGGATTGTGAAGGGCACAGTCCCAGGATCCCAGAGATATCGCAAAATCTCTGGTTTGATCCGGGAGAAGCCCTTTTGCTGGCGGTGGAAAGGCAGCCTCCAAAGCTGCTGAAGTCGGGACAGCTCCAAAAAGAAAGTGGATTGAGTGAGTGTGTGTCAGTTGGGTGAGAAACCTCTTTTGTATTTTAAATTGGTTGAGACCTGAAAGGATATCCTGAACAAAGAAGAAACCTGTGACTTTATTTTTGTTTGACTGGAATTGTTTGAGCAGCGTTTTTTAAAGTGATGTCAAATTGAGGCTTGGATTCTTTCCTTACTACTTCTTTTTTTGAGGACTTTAATGTGACTTCGTAGGTAACCAGACTGAATTTTTTCTTATATATATTTTTATGCTTCTTTTGATTTTTTAATTTTCTTTAGGATAGAGGCCCCCTTTGTTTGTTTTTTCTTTTCCTCTGAGTTTTGTATACATTACTCTTCTTTCTGGCTGGGGGGGGAAAAAGTATTAAGAGATCTTGCAACACTGCCAACTAGAGGCTTGAAAGTACTTTATTTGAATTGGAGAGAAATGTATAAACACTCCTTCTCAAGGACATTTTAATGTGATAAGATGAGGGAGGGCACAGAAAAATATTATTACAGGTGTTTTCCTGGACTCTTATCAATATTTCAACACTTGAGGCTTGGCTTTGAAGCTGCTGGAGAAGAGAGTCATAATAAGAGCCTTGGATAAATAAATAAAGTGCAGTGTGCAGTCTATATATATATATATATATATATATATATATATATATATATATATATACATACATACATACATACATACATACATATATATACTTGTGAAATCTCTACTCGCCAGCCTTTTTGTATATTTCAATTCTAGTAATATTTTTATTTTTGCTTTTTATTTTATCCTTTTTCTTCTTTGGTTTTGGGCCTTTTTACTATTGGATTTTTCCATTTTGGATCATAATTGGCTACTCTATCAGATGGATTGAAGATCAAAAAGAATTTGAAGTTTTTTGAAGCATTAAAATGAAAAAAAAAAGTGAAAAAAAGAAGAAAGTGTTAAATGAAATAGACTGTGTGTATTTGGATTGTTTGGTGACTTTGGGACTTTTGGAAACTCTTATTTGAATGATTAAAATCATTTGGGTCGTTTAATTTTTTTTTTTTTTTTACAATGGCATTACTTATGGATGAACTGAAAATGGAATTTATAAAATATAAACAAGAGAAACAAAAAGGGAAGGATTCTTTTGGCTCTGTTTTTCATTTTTTAGAAATGGCAATTTCTACATATGAGAAACTACAAGAACAAGAAGATTGGGATGAAGAAGAAACCATCCTTAATGAACAAGCAACTTTATTTGGGGAAGAAAGGGGAAAGGGGAGAAAGAGAATGGAGAATTTAAGACTTAAAAAAACAACCAAAAAAGGGAAAAACAAAGTGGACACAACATCAGAAAGCAACAGAAAAGAGGAATACACAAAAGGGTGGAGATTAAGAGACAAGGTGGTAAAAAGGGTAGAGTGGAGAAGCAAGGGAGGAAAGAAGGGAAGAGAAGCTACAAAGGTTTGAAACAAGATGTAAAGAAACAGAATTTATTTAGAGATAATGGGTAAACATATAACTGAAAAAGAGATTCTGCAAAGGTACATAAGACTGTGTTGTTGTATTTGTATTTGAAATAATGTTAGAAAATTGGAATAATATATGATTATAAAATGGGACAAAATATTTAATGTAACTTAGCGAAATTTTTTTTTAAAATAAAATAAAAGAAATCAAATATGAGAGAATTGAATTAAAGAAAAATGGGAACATTGTCATTGTATAATATTTTAAAATATAAGTGAAATAGGGGAAAGTAATTAAGCAAAATCTATAAGTGTTCCCATAGAAGCATGATACTTATTTAGAAAGGATTGTGTAAAATGTTTAAGACTTTAATGAATATTAATTTTAATGATATAATTTCAATTGCTATGGATTGTTGTTTTAATTATATGTTTAAAAAAATTTTTTTTCTTGTTTTAAAATATTGAGTCTATCTTTAGAATGTACTACGCAGAATCCGAATGAAAATTATGTGTTATGTTAAGCTTTAAAACTAGGGGAAGGATAAGTTTGACAAGGCATTATACTCCAATCAGTCATTACAGAAGAAATTTTGTGTTAATGAGAAAAGATAATAGACAGCTGAAACAGGACAGACAAAGGATATAAGTATAATGATTTAAATTGAGATGAAATAAATATAATAGAATTAAGAGAGTGAAAAGAGGGGAGAAGCTATATAGAAAATGTAAAATAGTAAATAAGAAATGGAATGCTATATAAAAGTAAGCATGAACCTGAATCTATGTCTGTACAAAAAGATGTAACTCGGGATCAAACTGCCGTCCAAAAAGATATTTTATGTTTTTTATGTTTTGTGTTTTGTTTGTATATGTTTGTTTGTTAAAAATTAATAAAATTCTTTCAAAAAAAAAAAAAACATGGCTGGAGGCATCCTCATGAAGTTCTGGAACGCCCGAGTGTCTTCGCTCCTGAGCTCCACCATCAGCTTGTTGTACAGTCCTTACTCTGCTCTTCTGGCAAACCATCTTTCGACCCAGATTTTTTTTGGGTGCCTCCTTTTCTTCCCGTAGTAGAGTTCACAGAGCCTGTAGATGGTTTCGCACTGTTGCAGAAGGATGGTGGCTGCTGAAAGGACTTTGTCACAATCCATGGTGGAGATGACTTGATGCTGTGGAAGAGGAAGAGTCAGATGAAGGCTGCAGAGGTCTGCACAGCTTGGCTGCTGTTCTGAAAGTGAGATGCAGGCGAGTTGCTCCCCCTTTTTATAGGCAGTATAGGTGTCCCTTTGCATCCTCTAGGCATCCTCTAGACATCCTTAATATCCAAGATAGGTCCCCTCTGCAAATGTTTTTTCCATTTTAAATGCTTTGTTTCCATGCTGCATCAGTTCTGCATCCGTTCTGCATCTGTTCTGTGTCCGTTCCGCTTCCTCCCTGCGCCCGGGTGGATGCAAGTTGCGTGGATGCGCAGCGGATGCCAAGCGGATATTGCGGATGCCTAGCTGATGCAGAACGGACAAACTGGATACATTTTCCACGCAAAAGTTTTGGGCAGCCCAAAACTTTCGGAGCGGATGAAACGTCAATAAACAGATGCTGGACGGATAGAGAGGAAGCAAAATGGAGGCAGTGAGTACATCGCGTTTTCGAACGGATGGCAAGTTTTTTTGTCCGTTTTACATCCTCTTTGCATCCGTTGGTTCAGTGTGACATGGGCTTTAGAGAAGAGGGTCCAACAGAAAGTTTGCATGCAGACCAAGTATGGATTCAACTGAACTGAAAAGTGTGCAGGAACTCATGTTTTGTGGATATTTCCAAGAGGAAAAAAATTGTAACACATTTTAATTGAAGAGAAAACTGAAAAAGTGGATAGTTGTTAAGCTAAAAGTAGCAGGTGCCTGCATCATTAGTAGATAGACAAATATGACCGACATTTGCTTGACACATTTCTTAACTGAAAATAAATAATTTTTAAAAAGAAGATATATATATCCCATGGGTTGATATGGGAATCAACCAATATTCTTTGTTCCTTACTTTTAGGTGTATCTTGATACCAATAAGACCGAACACTACATCTGCAATCTCCATCTGGAGACTCATTTTGGGAAGCAGGCCTCATTACAGAAACAGAAACAAGTCATCCAGATTTTAGCTTTGATAATTTTTTGTGTTTCTTGATTTTTGTTATATCAAAACATTTACACAGTTTTGTGGCATTTTAATAGTCACATTGAAGATATTAACTTTGAGATTTTGTTACAAAGTAACTAAAATGTTTGTAACTATTCAGCTTTTTGCTGTTTAGTTATCTTTCCAATAGACTGAAAGTTCCCTGAGTTTTATTTCAGTTCCAATGAAAAATATCTTTGTGGAACTTCTTTCAGAACAAATATTTTTCAAATTATAAAGCAAGGTTAACCTGCAAAACTGCAGTATACCTTATAAAGAATATTGTGGGGGGAAATCAGTCCAGTGTTGTTTCACCATATTTTTCAGGATGAAGTATAAATTATTTCTGCTTTGTCCATCCTCCAAATAATATGCAAGAACTAATAAAATTAAAAGGTAGCAGAGGCATATGTATAGAGTACAATAGAGTATTGTACACAATTTTATTATTTTACAATAAAAAAGGAATAAAGTAGTAAATATAAATTGCTGACGTTTTTTTAAAATGACAGTCAAAGTCTACTATATAAAAGGTTCTTAATTATAGGACCATATTTACTAATAAAAAATCAGAAATATGTTAAAAGATAGCTTTCTGAGAATTACATGTAAAACAAGAAGCACAAAGGAAAAGATAACTTTGGGAAACTTGGACAAGATTTCAATATACTATTACACACACACACACACACACACACACACACACACACACACTTTCTGAAAATGCTTATCTTCATGGCAACTTTAATGTTACATTGCTCCACTACACTGGAAATGATGCATTGCAATCTATAACAGTATGAAGAATATCTGTATTAGCTAAGCTTTTCAGCCCAAGTCCCAGTTTTAAGTGCTTCTACTCTGTGGCATTTCATTTCATTACTAAACACATAGAATGCTTGTAAATGTAACCACTTTACCACTTTTTTCTAGCTGAAATTCTTTAGCTTTGAAAGGTTGTTCATTTATTTATGAACCCTTTGCAGCAATTTTATGCTAAAAAGTACTCTAAATATTCAAAATCACTAATAATCACTATAGTTACAACTATAACTATGATATTTGACTTGAATTGTGCTATATTTAAATCATATGACTATTAAATATTTGTTCAAAAATAAATAAATTGAGCAAAAATCATAGAAAAATCCACCTCACTATGTAATAGAAATCTAAAAGAGATGAAACCAGAAAGATTGAAGCACTAAGGAATTCCTCAATAGAAATTGAGTAAAACTTCAAATTCTCTTTTGAGATTCATATAAAGGGCTCTTTTGAAGTTTCTTCTGAAAGTGAAGTAAAGTAAAGTGAACTGAAGTTGCCAGACAAGCCATCAGGGTGACACAAAATGTACCAACAAAGCAAATCAAGTCAATTCTACACCTCAATAAAAGAGCTGCATTGCATCAATATAAAAACCACATCTCTTGTTCACCCTTGCTTACAACACAGAAATGTCACAAAAGATTGACTTTTTTGTGGATACCCCCAAGAGTAGGAAATCAGAATGAAACTTCTATTTCTTTATAATTTATGCAGATATCTGTAGAAACAGTTGGACTTTTCATCCCAAAGATTAGGATTTTAAAGGTTATAACTTTCATGTTGAATTTACCTAAGGATCAAAAGTCATGATATGCCTATCATGAATGATTTTGAAAACATATTTTTCTAAGTTGAAACTACCAAATCAGAGGGCTGTTTGAGTGTTTTCATCTGAAATTTGTTAGCCCTAGCTAGAAGTGTATGGTAACCCAGTGGACAAAGATATTTTAGATCTAACAAGCCTATCTGGAGCCTCTTGGGAGCAAAAATGGAGGGGGCAGCACCGGACCTCCCCCAGCTCCCCATTTTTGCTCCCAGGAGTCTACCTTATACTTACCCTGTAGCCAGATAGGCCTCATGGGGACTCCTAGGAGGGGCTGGGCAGGGTTTCTAATGGGAGCCCCACTCCCTCCCATTAAAAACAGCTGCTGGAAAAGCAGAGAAAAGCAGGATTCAACCAGGCTTGCTTCTCTGCAAGGCTGGTTGAATCCTGCTTCTCTCTGCTTGCCTGGTACCTGTTTCTAATGGAAGCCCCACCCCCTCCCATTAGAAACAGCTGCCGGACAAGCAGAGAAAAGTAGGATTCAACTGGACTTGCTTCTGTGTTTGCCCAGCAGCCATTTCTAATGGGAGAGAGGGGACTTGGAAGCTTTCCGCTGTGCAGCAGGTGAGACAAACACTGCTGAACTGGCTGGATTCTATACAAGCCTCTCCACATGTGCCTCGGCAGCAAGGGAGAAAGGCTATTGGCAGCAACAGCAAAAGGCAAGTGGGGAGGAAAGGTGACTGGCAATGGCATCAAAAGACAACTGGTGGTAGCAAAAGGCAAGTGGGGGAGAAGGCAACTGGGGCTTGCAGAGCCTCACTCACCCAGGGAGATCAGTAAAGGCAGGGCTGCAGCAGAAGGCAGGTAGCAATGACTTGCCTGGTGGGCACACAAGAGCAGGCAATGTCATGCATGCGTAATAAGGACTGATGGGCAGGCAGCGGAGAAGCGGGCAGAGAGGGGCGTGGCCAGCCAGAGGCCAATTTACCGATTCTCTGAACTACTGGGAACAGTAAAAAACCGGTTCTATAGAACTGGACTGAAACAGTAGAATTCCACCCCAGTGGATTCTTATTCTGTCATGGTTGCTTCTATCCCCAATTATTCCAAGGAACCTGAATATTCTCCAAGATAAGACAGGCCAAAGCTTTTATATACCTATAGAGACTTGTCTCAGATGTTGATGGGAAAAAAATACGACTGAAAAGGGCATAAAACTAGTTTAAGCTGGATGAATTGGCATCAAATGAAGAGAAAATTAGGGAGACATGACAGGAAAAAGTGTTTGCTAAACATGTCAGCTATGATTATATTATGCTCATGTGAAAGTAGAAACATGTTTATTCATATGTGTGTAACAAACTTGTCTCTAGCTACAGAACAATTGCATAATGATAATTTTGTTTTAAAATCTGTTTAGTGTATTCTGTTTTTATATTTTTAATATTTTATTGTATACTGCATAATTTCCTATGTGGAGGTAGGTGATCTTAACATATGATAAAAATTAACTAACTAATTAATTAATTAATTACACTTAGAGAGAGAGAGAAGCGTTAACTCCAATTCTTATCTTATACTTACCTACCTATGCTTATTTGCCTGTGCTAATAAAAGTATAAAAATAAATATATGCCTGGGTATAAAAAGAAAAAAAAGAAAAGGAAACACCACATATTTCAAGAATTTAATCAGTGTCAATATTCGAAAACTATACACAAAGAACAATTTTACAAGTTTGGTTTTATCCAATGAATAAATGTTTTGGATGGTTGTACATTAAAAAAAGATATTGTAATTAAATAAACCAATCAAATTCTTTCAAAGCTATTTATGAAAGAAAAATATCAGAACGTTATAGGGATGGAAAGGTAGACTGAAAAAGATGGATGCTGCTTTTGACTGATGGTTCTAATTTCTAGGGGCACAAAACATTTTTCAGCCGGTATAAAATAAATCATCAGAGATTTTGCTCTCATTTTCACAAAATTTTGAGGTTATAAATCTCTGGCAGTAGTATTCAGGATCATCAATTTTATACTAAATTCTCAAGCACATATGTGAAGACCCAGTGAGCGTTCAGTTTCATGTTCCCAGTAATGTGCTTTATTCCCAAGCTTGAGTCAGCAGGAGTGTGTCTATGAAATTTTTACTTTTACTATGCCTTGGCATTGGATCTTCACAAACTATAATTTGGTATATTTTCAGGACCACTAAATTCCTGCACTCTTCCTACTATTTCATATTTTTCCGAGGTTGGAAAATAACCTGGCATACTCTCCCCTTGAAACTGGGTTGTTGTTGTTGTTTTTTTTGCCTCTGTACTTTACTGGAAAAACTGGTACCTCTCTGAAAGCACTTTATTGTGACTCTGATATTTGATATTGTACTATGCACTAGGCATTCCTTACACAGACGAGGGTTCTAAAATTATACAAAGTTCGAGCAATATTAAAATCAACTTCTCAATATTTTTATTTACTTTGAAAATAAATAAAATTTGAAAGAAATGAATTTTGAGAAAAGCACCATGATTTCAAACTCTAAAAGAAGAAAAGCACCTCAATGAAAGTCAGTCCTAATTCTAGATTATCCATGCATATTCTGTACGATTGACTTGTTTCCTGTCTGATTAAATAAACTGAAATACAATGTAAGATATATCTAAAAACTCAAGGTTAACCACACTAAACTTGATTGCAGGAAATACGACTTCAGCAACAGAGTGGTCAATGTTTGGATTATTCCATCTGACTATATGGTTTCTTCCCCAAACCCCAAAAACTTTAACCTTAGACTGTATTATTCACCTCACCCCTTTCTTAAGAGGCCTGTAGGGGGCGTGCACAAGCACACCAATCATGCCTACCGTCCCTGTCCTATTGTTTCTTTTTTAATTTTTCTAATACACAACCATTTCATGTATTGATAACAATGTTTATACTTATACTTGTTATCTTCTAAGTGATTGACAAATCAAATAAATCAAATAAAAATAAAATAAATATCTATATCTATATCCATTTCTATATCTATCTATCATCTATCTATCATCCATCCATCCATCCATCTCTATTGATCTATCAATCGATTGCTCTATCGATCTATTTATCATCTATGAACAGTATGTGTGTGCCTACTTTCTGCTAAAATGTATAAGTGGATTTCATTGACATACCATTTGTCCATTTAACAAAACTTTGGCTAGGTCCCACTGGCCGACAGATGCAAAACGTATGCAAAAAGGACACCGCGGATGAGCAAAATTTTGGGGGTGGCTCCATCCGTTGTCATCCGCTCCAAAAAGTGGTGAAAATTTGCATAAACAGAACGGAAAAGAATGGAAAAGAATGGACATGGGTAGTATGTAGCGGGGATGTTAAGTGGATGTTCATAGGAAGCCTATCGGATGACAGCATTTGGAAGCGGATGACACATCCGAAGGGGATCCAGGGGAGAATTGCGAAGCGGACGCATAGCGGAAGGGGCGGATCCATAGCGGATGGTGGGAATGCATCACGGACGCCTAGAGGAAACAAAGCGGATGCCGAGCGGATGTATATTGGATGCAAAGCGTTTACTGCACATGCGGGGAGTATGAATTGCGTCAGCTCCATGGATATAAAAGGATGCAGCTTGCATGCAGTCAGCATTCACAGGAAAGACGTGATGCCACATACATCTTGAAAGAACACCATGGTTCATCAGTCAGGGAAGAAGAGAAAGCCGGTGCAAACTCATGCCAGCCCTGGCAAGAAGGACAGAACCAGCATCCCATCCCCTGGCACTGACTGAAGCTGCTGGTGCTGCTGGTGCTGCTGGTGCTGCTGCTGTGGTGGACCAGCCCCAAGGCCCTCAAAGCCCTGCTGCTGAAGGCCCTTCTGCTCAAGCCCCCGAAGGCCCTGCTCAAGCCCCTGCGAGAGGGAGGAAGAGGCAAGGGAAGCAGAAGGGAGAGAGAAAACAGTACACCATTTCCGAAGAGCATGAGGATGAGGTGCTGCAATGGCTGAGGGAGAACGACTACCTGTGGAGAAAGTGCCACAGACTCTATCAGGACACCAAGAAGAAGCAGGCAGCTTGGAGAGACAAGGCAGAGAGCCTGGGGTACACTGCAGAAGTATTCCTTGGATGGTGGAAGCACATGCACACCTTGTATGGCAAACTACACCTCAAGAAATCTGGGCAGGCTGCTGTCAAGCTCACTGACTTGGAGATGTACGTCATGGCCAAGTGCAGTTTCCTGGAGGGTGAGGTCCGCCACCGAGGAGCAGCCCCTCTGATACACCTCTCCCTCAGACAGCCTACAGACAGCCAGTCCTCTTCCAGCCAAGAGCCAGCTAGCCTGTCCAGGCAGGTGTCTTCATAGGGCCCCACAGCAGAGACCCCCCCCGACAGCTGTACACCCCATGCCAGAGAACTTGGAGGATCCTCTGTCACAAATGGAGGAAGAAGCGGCAGCCACCAGAGACCAACCCACCCCCACCCACAGCTCCACAGGATGCAGGCAGAGAGGCAGACTGAGGGCCAGAGCCACACAGTCCTGTTGGAGGTCAGGGACACAATGAAGACCACACCAGAACTTGTCTCTCAGCTGGTCCACTTGGACAGAGGATCCTCGAGCCTCCACATGTTCATCACCTACATGAGCCACACCCTGAGGGATCTGCCCGAGGCCCAGTACCAGGTGATGAAGGAGAAGATAACACCACTTCTGCACAACCCTCAAGGCCCCAGCTGAACCACCTCCAACCCAGTCCAGGTCTGCTCCTCCATCCCAGGCAATGTCACAGCCCTTCCACAGCTTTCAACAGCCTCTCATCTACCAAGGCTACAAATACCAGGACTTCCCACAGCAAAAGCAGATCTTTCCAGTCCAGGCCCAGGTTCATTGGATGCCAAAGACGCCACAACTTGCCCAGCTGCAGACCAGACAGCCCCACTACACTCCTCATTCCTCCTCCCCACAGCCAAACCCATCAATGGACAATCTGTCATCAGTCTTGTGCCTGACATTCCAGGTACTTGATGAAGGGCCTCTCAACCTCACGGGACTGAGTCAGCTCTCTGAGAGCTTCCTGAATACACCATCCCCTGTTGTACTCTCAGGGCGAAGCAACCCAATGGTGCCTCAGACCAGCACTCAAGCCACAGCCACCTCCACAGTTCCTGACCGCTTAACAGCTGAGACCATGGAAATGACTCAAAGTGACTGAGAATAGTGTCAGAGACTGAGTTGTTACATGTTCAATTTATCTTTGCTTAAGACACTTTACTTGGGTCATTTTGCTTTTTTAATACCGTCATACAGTTTACTTAAGACAGTTATTAAAGGTTATCTTTGCTTAACACACTTAATTCACTTTACTTGGTTCATTTTGCTTATTTAATAAAGTCATAAAGTTTACCTAAGAATGTTAATAAAGGTTATCTTTGCTTAAGAAACTTGGTTCATTTTTTTTTACTTAATAAAGTGTTGGTGAAAACTTTTAACAAATGGTTAAGCCTTTGCATGCTTGTGGGATAGATAGGGATAGCTGTGGGATAGATAAGGATAGATGTGGGATAGATAAGGATAGTTGTGGGATAGATAGGGAAAGTTGTGGGATATATAATGATAGTTGTGGGATAGATAAAGATAGTTATGGGATAGAGAAACCTCCAGTGCAAGCATAGTGGAACTGTATGGTCCACCATCTCAGCTGCCCCACATATGGGCCTTTATTATCAATAACAATTTATTCATTGATCAACACATTTCAAAATAAACAAAGGTCTTTATTAATGCCCTATTCATTGTAGGACCACTCAACATACATGGCACAATCTCATCAGTGTTATGCGACAGCCTCAAGGAAGCATCCATTAAGTGTCTACCATCCTGTCTTGCCACTCCACTGCTCCAGCTGGGGAGTTGCACCAGTGTCTCAGTAGGTTGCGCTGCATCTTCCCTTCACGTGAAGCTCTGTTGGGGTCTTGTACATCCACAGTGTCTATCAGGTTACGTCCTTGCCTCCATTCATCAGGCTCCATGTCCCCATTCCCTTGTTGATGGTCCACAAGTCTGTTCTGCAAGACTGGGTAGCGGGTGCACATGAGATTGTGCAGGATGCAGCAAGCTTCCACAATGCTCCTCAAAGTATGTGCCTCATGCTGCATGGTGGTGAGAAGTATCTGGAACCTATTGGCCAGGATGCCAAAGGTGTTCTCCACCACCCGTCTTGCCCTGGACAGCCTGTAGTTGAAGATCCTCTCTTCACGGGTGAGGAGTCTGGAGGTGTAGGGCTTCATGAGGTAAGTTCTGAGGGAGAAGGCATCATCACCCACAATGAAGTAGGGCACATCTTGTGTGTCATTGGGTAGGGGGTCTGGATCTGGAAAACCCATGATGAGGTTGCGTTCCAGCCCATCCTTGAGGTCACTGGTGTTGTTTACCTGGCTATCTGAAGCTGACCCGTTGCCTGAAGCATTGATGTAGATGAACTTGTAGTCAGCATCAACCATGGCAAAGAGGATGATACTGAAGGAGACCTTGTAGTTGTAATAAGTAGACCTTGAGTTGGCTGGAGCTTTGCAGGCCACGTGCTTCCCATCTATGGCTCCAATGGTGTGCGGAAAGTTCCACCTCTGATACCACTGTTCTGCAAGTTTCCTCCAGCCTTGTTCAGTGGTGGGGTACTTGAGGAGCTCCTCCACGTATTCTTCAATGATGGCCTGCACCATTTCTCCTACCACTTTGCTGATGGTGTTGTGTGGCACCTTCCATGCATACTGCATGTTTTTGTATATGGTTCCAGAGGCCAGATAGTGCAGAGTCAGTGCTACCTTCAGTCCAGGGTCCAGGTTGGCACGGAAGTTGGTGCTCGGCTTGGTCAACCTGGATTTCAGACGCTCTACAAGTTCATCAAACATGGCTGGTGGAATCCTCATGAAGTGATGGAATGCACAAGGGTCTTCATTCCTCAGCTCCACCATCAACTGGTCATACAGTCCAAACTCTATTCTTCTCATGATCCATCCTTGGACCCACACAGCTCTTGGACGTCTCCTTCTTCTCCTTGTGTATAAAAGGTGAAACAGTCTGAACAGGGTTTGGTTCTGGTGATGAATGATCGCAGCTACCATACGGACTGTGTCATGATCCATGGTGGAGAACAATGGATGATGTGGAAGACCAAGACCAAGGGTGAAAAGGTCTGTACACCACAGCTGCTAGACTCATACTGAGATCCAGATGATTTTCTCCCCCTTTTTATAGGAAATATCGGTAGTCCACTAGGTGTCCTTCTACATACTCTAGACATACTGCAGACATCCTAAATATCTCAGATACATCCCAGATACAAGCGTTTTGTCCATTTTTATATACGAGATGCATATACTACATCCTTTCTATTTCCGTGCTACTAACACTGTGTGGACATTCCATGTACCTTTCATTTTCCTCCTCTTTCCATTTTCAGCTGCAGCAGATGTGAGTTGCGAGGATGGCCAGAGGATGAAGAGAGGATACAGCAGACGTTTAATAAATGATAATGGACATAGAACATTTGTTGCCCATATATGTCACGGATGTACATTGTACACGGCGGAAAGTTCATCCATTCACAAAGTTTTGTGCAGCTCAAAACTTCTTGCACAGAAGAAATCTCAGTGGATGGATGCTCGAGGGATAGAGCGTATGAAACACGTATGCAATGAGTACACAATGGATGCATAGCATTTTCCAACGGATGGCAAGATTTTGTTAACGTTTTATATCCTCTTTGCATCCGTTGGTGCAGTGGGACAGGGGCTTTAACTTTGCTCTTATGTTTTTTATGATATGCTGACCAGAATACGCCATCAGTATTATGGAGCAAAGAAGTGGTAGTTTTACAGAGATTCTCAGTCATCCAGGTCAGGGTTCTCGCAAAGGTGTTTTTTTAAGATGCAACTTGACTTTATGGTTTTCTTTGAAGAAGTTTAACTTACTTTCCAATAAATGATAAATGATCTTTTCTTTCATATTTGGATAATTGAGAGGCAAACTCCTTCAATAGTACAATTGACTACATAGTATGGTGTTTTTGGCAATAACACAAAACTGGTTTGACATTACCATCTTCTAAAAGCCTCTAGAAAAGATTATTTCAAAGTGTTACTCTATATCTCTTTATACCCTGAAAAATTGCCTCAACTTAAAAAAAATAGCTATAACATTTCAATCACCTCAGTATCAGTAAAGAAAATCAGCAAAATGAAATAATTTATCATGACTATTCTGATCAAGGATTTTGAGTATGTGAGTATTTTATATTCAATTATTATGAAAATTATCGCTTTGAATCTATAAAATAGAATATGTTTAACTTTTGTATTCTATAGAACTGTATGTTGTGTTAAACATTTATATATTAGCATGAAGCCATGGGGTGAAATCATCTTTTGGCATTGAGTTAGATATCATCAGGATGAGGTGCCATTTAGCAAAATCAAGTGGCTGTTTGGTCTGTTTATTTTCCATCTTTTGTTCTGTACAGCACTACACTAACACAGACAAAACAGATTTACAATTTTATTTGCTTTCTTGTCTCATATTTACTGCTCAAAGTGCAGGTGGCAATCATGGCTGAGAGGACCTTTTGTACCTCTTGAAGGATCAAAAGGCCCTATTCTTGACCAGTTATACCCTAGTCACTTCATATCTGGTTATTACAACATACATGCATATATTTAAGTCTCCTAGAAGGCTACTTAAAAATGAGACCTGATCTCGAATGCAGCACTGAAAATAATTATAGGCACCTCACTACACCCATGCAAAATCACCACCAGATGAACTGAATTGATGGGGTTGGTCATTTCTAAACTTCATGAAACAGTCTTGCTATTTACTGGACTGTGTGTTTTCAATTACTTCTGTTCATCCAAAAATATATTTTGTAGGATTGGTATGCACCAGGACCTATCACTCAAGCATTTCCATTCTGAGTTATTATTTTCTATTTTTAATAACAATTTTAAATTTCATGTTAAACAGTGAAGCATATAAAATGAATGAATAAATGAATGATCAAGGAAACAAACAAACATTGAATTGGGTAAGAGGAACCAAAAAGTAACTAAGTCAAACTGTACTGATAAATGTCAATTTCCTGAATGGCAGGGACAATTTATGTATTAATAAATGCACACATCATATAAGAGTTATGCTTATTTGCTGTTTTCGTTAATAAGCTTCAAGAAATAACCAGCAGGCTAATAGTATTTGCATGTCAGAGTGATTTATGAAGCTAGATAAATCATATGAGAAGATCCAGAGAGATTAGAAAGCAAGACACAAAATCAGAGCATGGGGTTAAAGCTGTAAAACTGCAGATAACATGATGGTAAATAGGGTTTGTCTTGACCTTCTGCACAGGGATAATTTTGCCTACCTTGCACAGCTTGGCGTCCTGATTTATAGCAGCAAGTGCAGTAATGCAGAAACTGATTTGAAATGCTTGGAAAATAAGGGTAAATAGTCTCTTGCTATTATATATAACTGAAATTGTTTTAACCATTTTATGTCTTTTTAAATCTTATTACTGGTGTTTATCTACTCTTCTATTTCTTATTTCATTTAAAACACATTTTCTTAAACCAATATATAGTAACTTAAATTTTTTATTGTATAAACTCAGTAATTACTTACATTTACTTCATTTCCGATTTAGGAAAGAAAGATTTTGTTTTAATGTAAAGAAATAAAAATAATAATAAAAAAGCTAAGAAAGAAACAAAAATACAGAGCATACCAGCAGTCAATCCCTGATGAGCAGACATTTAAAGGCCCGGTCCCACTGCACTTATGAATGCAAAGAGGATGTAAAACATTAAAAAAGTTTGCCATCCATTGGAAAACGCTATGCATCCGTTGTGTACTCATTGCATACGTGTTTCATATGCTCTATCCGTCGAGCATCCGTCCACTGAGATTTCATCCATGCAAGAAGTTTTGAGCTGCATAAAACTTTGTGAACGGATGAACTTTCCGCCGCATATGATGTAAATCCGCGACATACGAGCAACAAACGTTCTATGTCCGTTATCATCCATTAAATGTCCGCTGTATCCTTTCTGCATTCTCTGGGCATCCTCGCAACTCACATCCATTGCAGCTGAAAATGGAAAGAGGGAGGAAAGAAAAGGTACATGGAATGTCTATACATCGTTAGTAGCACGGAAATAGAAAGGATGCGCAGTGAACGGTTTGCATCCGATATACATCTGTGTGGCATCCCCTTTCTTTCCTTTAGGCGTACGTGATGCATCTGCTTCATCTGCTATCGTCCACTTCGCAATTATCCCCCGTAACCCCTTCAGTTTCATCCCCTTCCATCCACTTTCATCCGCTAGGCTTCCAATGAACATCCGTTTAACATCTCCGCTACATACTACCCACGTCCATTCTTTTCCGTTCTTTTCTGTTCTGTTTATGCAAATTTTCACCACTTTTTGGAGTGGATGGAGCCACCCCCGAAATTTTGCTCATCCGCTGTGTCCTTTATGCATACATTTTGTGTCTGTCGGCCAGTGGGACCGGGCCTTAACACTTTAAGCAATGAATCAAGGAGAAAATCAATACCCTAATCAAAAAAATATCAAAGAGAAAACCACAGAAAACAGGTGAAGCTACTATATGTAAACAGGGAGCAAACCCCATGCTCACTTGTACTGATAATATTACTTAGTTGGGGAATGAAATATCTGCAAGGAAACAAAAAAATTCAAAGAGCACCAAAAGATGAAACAAACAATATCTTAGTATGTTGCATAGATTTTTTGCTATATAATAAATAGAATTCTTTATTGGCCAAGTGTGATTGGACAGACAAGGAATTTGTCTTGGTGAATATGCTCTCAGTGTACATAAAAGAAAAAATACATTCATCAAGAATCATAAGGTACAACGTTTAATAATAGTCATAGGGTACAATAAGCAATCAAATCATACCAGGAAACAGTTAATAAATAATAACGATACAAGCAACAAAGTTACAGTCATATAGTCACAAGTGGGAGAGGATGGGTGATAAGGAGTAATGAGAATATTAACAGTAATAGTAATGCAGACTTTGTAAATAGTTGGACAGTGTTGACAGAATTATTTGTTTAGCAGAGTGGAAAAAAAAAACTGTCTTTATATCTAGTTGTTCTGGTGTGCAGTGCTCTATAGCAGCTGTTGCCAACCAGTGGGCCACAGCCACTGGTGGGCCATGAGAAAATTTTGATGGACCACAGAGAAATCCCACTCCCAGAGCACCCCCCCCC
>BLBF01000026.1:7104837-7115097 GCA_015471245.1 Laticauda colubrina | reverse complement strand
TCTCAAATAGAAAGATCTCCATGCCACAAAACAGACAAACACCTGAGCACAGACAGACTCCCTCTGATGCCTCCAACTCAAACACCCCCCAACCAGGCACCCAGGTGAAACCTAGCTTGCTGATGAATAGTATCCGTCCTTTCACACGAAGCCAAATTGCACTGAAAGCCTCCAACACAAGAACAGAGTGTTGCCAGCCAATCAAAGCCACAAAACAGACAGAAGAAACCAGAACCACCAATCAATCAAACTCCAAGTCCAGTGAACACAGACCCAGGCTCTTAGCCAATTAGAATGGACCAGCCTTGAATTTGAAACCAAAAGCTGTGAGACACACATCCATACAGAAGCCTGATGATGGCAGATAAGATTCTGCTGAAACGTTGCTACAACTTTAACAACACTACAATGACGTGGGACAATACCCGAGGGAAGCTAAACAACACACATGTAAGTACCCGCGAAAGCTTAAAAAAAACAAATATACATACATATATATATATATATGTTTGTGTGTGTGTGTGTGTGTGTGTGTGTGTGTGTGCTGTTCAGCTTCCTTCTGGTATTATCCCACGTCATTGTAGTGCTTTTAAAGTTGCAGCAACGTTTCAGTAGAATCTCATCTGCCATCATCAGGCTTCTTTACTGAGTTTGTATGTGGGTCAGGCTGTCACAGCCATTGGTTTTAAATTTGAGGCTAGCCTACTGTTGGGCCAGGATGTTTTTTTCTACATCCTGATTGGTTGGGAGTCTTGGTCTGTGTACATTGGACTTGGAGTTTGTTTGATTGGTTTTTCTGGTTTCTTCTGTCTGTTTTGTGGCTTTGATTGGCTGGCAACACTGTGTTCCTGTATTGGAAGCTTTCAGTGCAGCTTGGCTTCCTGTAAAAGGATGCCTGTTATCTCTTAGGAAGCTAGGTTTCATCTGGGTGCCTGGTTGGGGTGTGTTTTAGCTGGAGGTTTCAGTGGGAATCTGTTTGTACCCAGGTGTTAGCCTGGCTTGTGGTGTGGAGATCTTTCTATTTGAGAGTGTAGGCTTCAAAATGATTGATAGTCTGGTGGAATCATCTCTTCTATTCATGCTTTCAGGTCTTTTTTCAATCTCTATGGCTTCTCTGATGATTCTGTGGACAGCACACATGTAAGTACCCAAAAACTTAAACACACACAGACACACACACACACACACACACACACACACACTAATGATAGATGATAGATAGATAGATAGATAGATAGATAGATAGATAGATAGATAGATAGATAGATAGTATTTTAAATACAATAATAATAACATCAATCAATAACTATTTATTTATTGGATTTATATGCTGCCCATCTTGTCTAGAAATAAATTACTATATATTGTTGTCTGCCACTTTATGATTTCAAATTCAGTTTATAAGCACGTTTATGTAATAATAATACAATTGTAATGAGATGCAGTGGCTCAGTGGCTAAGATGCTGAGCTTGTTGATCAGAAAGGTCGGCAGTTCGGCAATTCAAATCCCTATCACCCCATAACAAAGTGAGCTCCTATTAGTTCTCCCAGCTTCTGCCAATCTCACAGTTAGAAATAATGTAAACATGCAAGTAGTAAAATAGGGACCACTTTGGTGGGAAGGTAAAAGCATTCTGTGCGCTTTCAGCATTTAGTCATGACCACAGAGCCACATCACCACAGAGAAATCTTCAGACAGTGCTGGCCTTCAACTTTGTAACAGAGATTAGCACTGCCTCCTAGAGCCAGAAATGAATAGCATGTATGTGTGAGGGAACCTTTACCTTTAATGCAATTGTACATTTAGCTGTATTGGTAAACCCAAGGCTGCTTTTTCAAGAAGCAACTGAACTTTCTTGTTTTTCTTTGAAGATGTTTCACTTATTATCTATGACTGGATGGTGGGGAATAAATGCATTGAATAACACAACAGACTGGAAAAAATATTGCAGCATCTTAAAGCCTAACCAATTTATTAACGTACAAGATCTACTATATCCTGATCCTCCTCACCTGAAGTAGCTGAGACGAGGAAACAAATTTTAGAAATGTGTTTGATAATTATAATTACTTCATTTATAGGCTCTCAAATCACTTTAAAACCAAAAATGTTTTCAGCAGTTTCTGTAATAATGTGCTTCCTCATTTTATGTAATTCAGCCCTTCATAACCCAGACACTCAGTTAAATGAATAAATGGTCATTAAAATAAAACATTTATGTCAAGCAATTAGAGAAAGTAATATTGCCCTCAGCGAAGGCACTATTTACTATTATAGCAAAGAGTTGACATGTCACCCAGTATAATTCTATTGATAATAAAACATTATGTCTGTAGTACTTTCATCTACTAATTATTATTGTACAGTTATGCAAATTCTTCTTGACTTAAAATTTCTCAGCAATTTTTACACTTCTGGATTAAATGAGATTAGTAGATTATTACACAGTGAAATGTATTCTTAATAGTGGTGTCAAGGGAGCTATAAAATTTAATGAAAGATTATTTGTTTCAGTGGAAGTTTTGCTGTATTATCAATTTATACATTTTTAGAAAAAGTTTAGATAAAAATAAACTGGAAAAAGTTTATGTGCTATGAATGAGATAAAATGGATGTCATTCAGAAAACATTGATACTTAAAAGAACAGCATACAATATGTAGGAAGATTCTAGTTCTGATCTGAGTATGGCTGAATCAAAAGCTACAAATCAGAAAATGTTGTTAAGGTATGTAATCTGAGATTAGTTGATCACAGCTAGCTGACTTCTATCTGGCATGTGAGTAAAAGAATCAGAAAAAGTCTCTGAAAGTGAAGATTTATGCTTGTTGACTACAAAAATAAAAACCTCCTCCTTTTCCCCTAGCTGCACCAATGTGTTATATTCTAGTCATGGCATAAAATACACTTCTCTGTTTCTTGTTTTGTTTTTTGTTTGTTTGTTGACTTCTTGACTGATTCTCAGCAACTGTCTGGATAAGTCTCTTCAGTTTTCTTGGCAAAGTTTTTTTCAGAAGGAATTTGCCATTTCCCCCTTCCTAGAGATGAGAGAAAGTGGCTAGCGTAAGGTACACCATCCGGCTAAGGTGGTACTAGAACTCATAGACTTCTGTTTTTACTTTGTGCCTTAACGACACCAGACTGGTTGTTAAACTGTCCTGGTAACTGATCGCTATTTTGATTCAGCAGCACCTGCAAGCAGGAAAAGCAACCATTAATCATTTTCCTTGATATAGTTGGAATGATCACTATTTTGATTCAGCAGCACCTGCAAGCAGGAAAAGCAACCATTAATCATTTTCCTTGATATAGTTGTAATGAGTAAATGTAATTAGTTGTATGAAGGTACCTGAGATAGTACATTTAGCTACATATTCCAGCTGACCATCCATAATGATAAGTTGGAGATCCAGAGGTTATTTTTGAAAACATGTCTAGTAGTTTTTTGAAAGTCATGTTCCACAAATGGCCAATTTCATCCCATGCTCTTCTTCTGTGTCTGACACATGTTATTTGGGTTATTTTGGGAACATTCTGAAAGATCATTTAACTTATATTAAAGATTCCCAGCAAACAGATTTCAAGCACAGAAAGGGACCTGCATGGACCAAACTAATTGGGAGACATATTCTTTTTTAATCATCAATTCCAATCACACTCTGCCTACAATCAGTCTGTTGTTGTTGTTGTTGTTGTTGAATTGCCCTTTCATAGCAATTTATCCTCCATTGCTGTGAAATTATGAAGGTAGGCTTTCACTATTATAATCCATTTTGCTTTATTACATCCTGTAGGCTTCCAGTGTCTCACCACCTTCCACATTCTTCTACCAAGATTTGTGTGGCCAAATAGAACTGATTAATGAAGGGAATTTTACACATTATCATTCTACTAAGTTACCTTGTAATCCTATTCAACTGACTATTAGGATTTGAAATATTTTGATGACCACACCTTTGACATCTATTCAGCCAACTAAGACCAATATTTACAGAATATGTAATGCTCTTGGATGTCTAACATTATGTATGGCATGGTTTTTGATGAGAATGTACTTAAAACACATTTTTGTAATACAATCAGAATACACATATTTACTGATTCTTCAAGTCTGAATAACACAAAAAGATGGGTGGGGGAATCATCCCTGCTTCATACCCCAAACTCCTAAACTGTCTCAATTTCCTGTCTCAAGGACCCCTGTTTGCTTCCAAAGTGCAGTAAGAATCATAGAGCCCAAAAAACAAATTAAACACACTCCTCCCGATTTTTTCCGGTTACTCTCTGGATTCACTAGGCAAATTATATAGTATATTTAATTTATCCATTGTGCCAGTATAGAACCTATAAATATCCCTTTGGTTTAATTTTGTCTTCAGGAAACAATATGTGATATTCTAAGAACTATATGTCAGTTCTGCAACAGTCATTGTTCCAATATTTGATCAAAGGTGTTCATATGAAAAGCAATATATTTTAATAATGCCACCAGAAAAGATTGAGGAATGGAACTTTCTCTCAACATTTCTGTTGAATGAGAAAGAGATATAATTCATAACTTCCCCCATTACTCAGAAAATCTCAGGATCTTGGTCCTCTGTAACATTAGAAGTGAATTACTTCTACCATTATTTATTGCATTTATTATTTAATGTTCTGTGTAGTAAAAGAAATTACAAGAAAAATAAGTAGACACCCTGTCAGAATCTAACTTATCAGCTGTTTGATAGTTTGATAAGCAGTGGAAAAATAGGTAAAAATTCTTGAACTGAAAAATCAGACACGCACAAGTAGGATGTACAAAAGCAACCTACGGAGAATATACATTATAGGACATGACAAGAGTGACAGACACAACACATCAGTATTCCACCAGTTTAGGGGAGAAAAAAAAAACACCCTAAGCAAGCTTATGCCAAATGTTGACATGAAAGAACAATCTTATTTCCTTCACATGATGAAAATATTGAATATACTGGTAAATACACATAATTTGAGCCATTGAAATAATAGTTAAGGTTTCTTTTTGATTTAGAATTGTAATTATTTAATTTTCATCCAATAAGACAGAAAAGTGTACACATCAAACATGGGTAGCCTGGTCTCTTCTGCAAGTAGAGCCATACAAAAACTGTGGAAAACCAATAATGTGACCAATGGTGCTGGAACCTGCCACACACCAGACTATCTTTGCTAGTTTAAATTGATCTTGAAAGATTTGTTGAGAGTTTTAGGAATTTCCACTCAGTTTATATGTAGGGAGATGCATTTTTAGAAAAGAGGTGCCTGATGGTTTTGCCCAAGTCAAAATGATCATGGAAACTAGAATAACCAGAAGGAAATGATGTACATGCAGCAACCTAAAGTACTCAGTAGGAAATAGGAAAATCCTAGGTCCAGACTAGATCATGAACATATAATCTATAATGATTCTAGATTAAAACCCCAGAAAATGGGTTTTAAAAAAAACATTAGAAAACACTACTTTTTGTGTGGGACAACTTAGGATGACTTTAAGCTGTATAGTGATAAGCCAGAAATCAAGTAAAAGCACATCATGAGCACATTTCATTTAAAAATGCCACAGAATAAAAAGTTGAAAGGATCCAGTTTAAGAGAAAAAAATAGAAAGAATCACATCTATAATTCAAAAACAGAATAAAATAGATGGAAGAGAGATCAAAGTGTAAGGAATATCTCAAGGATTCAGTGGCCTTGCTAGGTTTCACTAATCATACCTTCTTAATCCTGATGATCTGTTATTTTAATATACAGAATCTTGCTCTTCTTTTTTAGACAATTCTGATTTACATCCTATTTTCCACACGCTCATTCTTTTATGTTATCAGCTTGTTCACTGATTACTATGAACTTCTTCTGCCAGGAAAAAAAAAAAAAAACCTCTAATGGGAGCAATCAGCATTTTTGTTATGCATCAAACAACAAAAACCATGATAATTGGCATTTTTTTCCAAAAAGAAAAGTTCATAGACAATTTATATTTATCGAGAAATAGAGAAAGATGGATTCAAAATTATGGGTAAGGTGACCCCATGAAAGTAAGTGGCAACGGATTTTGTGTGGAGTTTCAGATCAGATTTATCATACTAATATAAAATGTAAAATGTAATATACATACATGCACATCTTGGCATGTTGGGGTCTTTTCTCGTATAAGATTGAGAGCATCTTGGCAATGTTTCAATGAGGTCCCACTAGGCATCTTCAGGTTGGTGCTTTTGGCTTCGTGCTTGAAGCTGGTGCTTGAAACTGGTACACAAACACGAAGTCAAAAGCACCAGTCTGAAGATGACGAGTGGGGGGACCTCATTGAAATGTTGCCAAAATGCTCTCAATCTTACATGGGAAAAGACCCGAACACACCAAGACCTGCATACCTGAACCCGTGAAAATCTACGAATATAGTAAAAGGACGGCTGTTATCTATTAGGAAGCTAGGTTTCATCTGGGTGACTGGTTGGGGTGTGTTTGAGCTGGAGGTATCAGAGGGAGTCTGTTTGTGCCCAGGTTTTTGTCTTGCTTTTGGTGTGGAGATCTTTCTATTTGAGAGTGCAGGCTTCCAAATGATTGACAGCCTGGTGGAATCATCTCTTCTATTCATGCTTTCAGGTATTTTTTCAATCTCTATGGCTTCTCTGATGATTCTGTGGTTGGGGTTTTCTATAGTGGCTCGAGTTTTTGTGCCATTGAATTTGATGTTATGACCTGTGGCTTTCTTGTGTTGGACTAGTGAAGAGGTGTGTTCCTGCTTTTTTACAGCACTTTTGTGTTCATCCAGGAGGGTACTTATTCTTCTATTGGTCTGTCCAATGTATGTGGCCAGGCATGATGCACAGGGAACTTTGTATATGCCTTGGTTTTCCAGGTCAATTTTAACTTTGGGGTTTCTCAGGATGGCTGCTATTTTTTTGTCTGTTTTGAAGGCAGTCTTGATGTGATGCCTGTGTAGTATCTTACAGATTTTGTCTGTAGTACCTCTTATGTAGGGCAGGACAGCTGTTCCATAGGTCTGTTGATCTTCTAGGTCTCTATTCTGTCTTAGTGTGTTTTTGTGGATCAAGCTGGTGATTTTGTTTTTGGGGAAGCCGTTGGCTGTCAATACTTTAGTCAGGGTGCATAGTTCAGTCTTTATATGTGTCTTGTCTGCCAAGCGTTTGGTTCTGGTAATTAGTGTTTTGGTCACAGAGTTTATCTGTGCTGGGTGGTGGTGGGATTGGGCGTTGAGGTAGTGGTTGGTGTGTGTTTTCTTCTGGTATATGGTGTGTCCTAGTGTGCCATTTGTTCTTTTGTAGATTAGTACATCTAGGAATGGTAGTTGTTTGTTTATTTCCGTTTCCATGGTGAACTTGATTTAGGGCTGAGTGCAGTTTAGGTGTGTTTGGAAATCAAAAATCACAAATGTGTCATCGATATATCTTAGCCATAGTTTGGGTTTGTGGGTGGCATTAGAGTGGGCTCTGGATTTGAATTCTTCCATGAACAGATTTGCAATGACGGGTGACAGTGGTGATCCCATAGGGGCTCCTTCAATTTGCTTGTATCTTTGTCCTTTGTATATGAAATATGTGTTGGTTAAGCAGTGTTCTGTTAGTTCCATGAGGTGCATAGCTGGTTGGTATTTATTTTTGATGATTTCAAGAGTTTCTTTTATCGGGACTTGAGTGAATAGTCAAACCACATCGAAACTTACCAGCAGATCTTCTTGTTTCATGTGTAGATCTTTGATCATTTCTTAGAAGTGGTATGAGTTTTCTACATATGAAGCTGCAGTTTCAGCATGGGGCTGTAGTTGTTTTGCTAATTGTTTAGCTAGGTTTTGTAGTGGTGCTCCTTTGGAGCTGACTATGGGTCTGAGAGGTATGCCTTCTTTGTGTATTTTTGGGAGGACATATAGTTTGGGGCATCTGGAAGATTTTTCTGTTGGGATGATCGTATGTTAGATTTCTTTGCTTACGTGGCTGGTTATAATTGTCTTCTTGGTTAGTTTTTCCAGATATGTGGTTGGGTCTGTGTTTATAGGTTTGAATGTGGAGTCTTGGAGTAGGTCTGTCAATTCTGTTTCATAGTCTTTTCTGTCCATTACTACTGTGGCATTCCCTTTATCTGCTGGGAGTATGATTATGCTGATATCTTTTTTCAGGGTTTATAGCGCTTTGAATTCATCTCTGTGCAAGTTGAACAAACACAGCCCAACCAGGCACCCAGATGAAATCTAGCTTCCTAATAGATAACAGCCGTCCTTTTACACGAAGCCAAGCTGCACTGAAAGCCTCCAACACAGGAATACAGTGTTGCCAGCCAATCAAAGCCACAAAACAGACAGAAGAAACCAGAAACACCAATCAAACAAACATCCTGGGACAACACCAATCAAAAAAACATCCTGGGAGAACAGTAGGCTAGCATCAAATTTAAAACTGATGGCTGTGATAGCCTGACGCACATACGAACTCAAGACAGAAGCCTGATGATGGCAGATGAGATTCTGCTGAAACGTTATTACAACTTTAAAAGTGGAATCAATCTGTGCTGGGTGGTGGTGGGAATGGGTGTTGAGGTTGCGGTTGGTGTGTGTTTTCTTCTGGTATACAGTGTTGTCCAAGTGTGCCATCTCTTCTTTTGTAGATTAGTACATCTAGGAATGGTAGTTGTTTGTTTATTTCCGTTTCCATGGTGAACTTGATTTTGGGGTGTGTGCTCTTTAGGTGTGTTAGGAAATTGTTTAGGTTTTCTTTTCCATGGGGCCAAATCACAAATGTTTTGTGGCTTTGATTGGCTGGCAACACTCTGCTCCTGCAATCATTTGGAAGTCTGCACTCCCAAATAGAAAGATCTCCACACCACAACCCAGGTAAACACCTGGGCACAAATAGACTCCCTCTGATACCTCCAGCTCAAACACCCCCCCCACCAAGCACCCAGATGAAACCTGGCTTCCTGATAGATAATAGCCGTCCTTTCAGATGAAGCCAAGCTGCACTGAAAGCCTCCAGTGCAGGAGCAGAGTGTTGCCAGCCAATCAAAGCCACAAAACAGACAGAAGAAACCAGAAAAACCAATCAAACAAACTCCAAGTCCAATAAACACAGACCATGACTCCCAATCAATCAGGATGTAGAAAAAAACATTCTGCCACAATAATAGGCTAGCCACAAATTTAAAACCAATGGCTGTGAGACCCTGACCCACATACAAACTCTATACAGAAGCCTGATGATGGCAGATGAGATTCTGCTGAAACGTTGCTACAATTTTAAAAGCACTATAATGACGTGGGATAATACCTGAAGGAAGCTGAACAGCACACATGTAAGTACCCACAAAAACTTTAAAAAAACAAACATCTGACCTCTACAGGGAGGAAATAAAAAGCCAGATCAAAAGCTATGAGAAGCTGGAAGTTAAAAGAGCAGGAATATTATGTGAACTGAAATTCCAATGCAGCTGCAGAGACAACAATGCCCCACCAACGTGCTTCAAATTAACATTTCATCACAGCACAGCAGCTACTAAACGTATCCTGAAAAGAACAGTATTGGCTTTACTCAGGAACGAAGTTCACAGTAAAAGATTCCAATTAGATCAGTTAAACAAAGATTTGCTAGCACTACAGCCTGGAATTGAGCAGCAAAATCCACCCTCTACTTTGGGATAAGATAAAACAACTTACAACTTGGAGAGCTGAAACTGAAAACACTTAAAAAAATGAAAAACTCTTAAAGAAACTAAAGAAATTAGAACATGACAAGAAAACCCCCAACAACTCACAACAACACCTGAAACAATTAGTATATAAAATTTCCAACAGAGAAATCACCAAAACAGTAACAGATGTACTAACCAAAGGATTCAATTATGCCATAGCACCCAAAAAAACCCCACAGAATCCATAATATGTGCAGTACAATCCAGCCTACACTTCAATGGCACAAAAACCCTAGCCACTATAGAAAACCCCAACCACAGAATCATCAGAGAAGCCATAGAGATTGAAAAAGGACCTGACAGCATGAATAGAAGAGATGATTCCACCATACTGTCAATCATTTGGAAGCCTGCACTCTCAAAAAAAAGACCTCCATGCCACAAGCCAGGCAAACACCTGGGCAAAAACAGACTCCCTCTGATAGCTCCAACCCAAACACCCCCCTACCAGGCACCCAGGTGAAACCCAGCTTGCTAATGAATAGCAGCTTGCTAATGAAGAGCAGCCGTCCCTTCACACGGAGCCAAGCTGC
>BLBF01000026.1:7086084-7104437 GCA_015471245.1 Laticauda colubrina | reverse complement strand
CAAAACAGGAAACACAATGTTGCCAGCCAAACAAGACAAATAAAAGCTACAAAACAGACAGAAGACATCAGAAACACCAGTTAAGCAGAACACAGAAAACTCCAAGACCAATAAACATAGATCAAGACTCCCAACCAATCAGGATGAAGAAGAAAACATTCTGGCACAGCAGTAGGCTAGCCCCAAATTTAAAAAAGAAATGGCTGTGAAAGTCTGACTCACTGACAAACACAATACAGAAGTCTGATGATGGCAGATGAAATTCTGCCGAAACATTGCTCCAAGTTTAAAACCACAACTCTGACGATGTAGGAAAATACACGAAAAAAGCTGAATACCATACATATAAATACCCACAAAAACTTTTGTATATAACTTATTTTCCTTAAGTTTTCGCGGATACTTACATGTATGGTATTCAGCTTTGTTCGGGTATTTTCCCACGTCATCATATTTGTGCTTTTAAAGTTGTAGCAATGTTTCGGCAGAATCTCATCTGCCATCATCAGGCTTCTGTATTGAGTTCATCTGTGAGTCAGGCTTTTACAGTTTTTTCAGTTTTAAATTTCACACTGAAACAGCAGCTTCACATGTACAAAACTAATACCACTTCTTGGAAATGATCAAAGATTTACACGTGGAACAAGAAGATCTGCTTGTAAGTTTCAATGTGGTTTCCACTATTCACTCAAGTCCCAATAAAAGAAATTCTTGAATTCATCAAAAATAAATATCAACCAGCTAAACACCCCATGAAACTAACAGAACACTGCTTAAGCAACACATATTTTATATACAAAGCAAATTGAAGGAGCCCCTAAGGGATCACCACTGTCACCCATCATTGTAAACCTGTTCATGGAAGAATTCGAATCCAGAGCTCTGGCTAATGCCACCCACAAATCCAAACTATGGTTAAGATGCATTGATGACATATTTGTGATTTGGCCCCATGGACAAGAAATTTTAAACAATTTTCTAACACACCTAAACAACACACACCCCAAAATCAAGTGCACCATGGAAACGGAAACAAATAAAAAAACTACCATTCCTAGATGTACTAATCTACAAAAGAACAGACGGCACATTATGAGACACCATATACTAGAAGAAAACACACACCAACCTCTACCTCAATGCCCAATCCCACCACCACCCGGCACAGATAAACTCCGTGGCCAAAACACTAATTGCTACCATGAAACGCCCGGCAGAAAAGACACACATAAAGACTGAACTATGCACCCTGACTAAAGTACTGACAGCCAACGGCTTCCACAAAAGCAAAATCACCGGCTTCATCCACAAAAACACACTGAGACATAATAGAGACCTAGAAGATCAACAACCTTTTGAATAGCTGTCCTTCCCTACATAAGAGGTACTACAGACAAAATCAGTAAGATACTACACAGGCATCACATCAAGACTGCCTTCAAAACAGACCAAAAAAATAGCAGCCATCCTTAAAACCCCAAAGACAAAATTGACCTAGAAAACCAAGGCATATACGAAGTTCCCTTTGCATCATGCCCGGTCACATACATTGGACAGACCAATAGAAGAATAAGTACCCGCCTGGATGAACACAAAAATCCAGTAGAAAAGCTGGAACACACTTCTTCCCTAGTCCAACACATGAAAACCACAGGTCATAGCATCAACTTCACTGGCACCAAATCCTAGCCACTGTGGAAAACCCCAGCCACAGAATTATCAGAGAAGTCATAGAGATTGAAAAAATACCTGAAAGCATGAATAGAAGAGATGATTCCACCAGACTGTCAATTATTTGGAAGCCTGCACTCACAAACAAAAAAATATCCACACCACAAGCCAGGCAAACACCTGGGCACAAACCGATCCCCCCTGATAACTCCAGTTCAAATACACCCCAACCAGGCACCCAGATGTAACCTAGCTTCCTCATAAATGATGGCCATCCATTTACTCAGAGCCAAGATGCACTAAAAGCCTCCAATACAGGAACACAGTGTTGTCAGCCAATCAAGACAAAAAAAGCCACAATACAGATAGAAGATATTAGAAACACCAATCAAGCAGAACACAGCAAACTCCAAGACCAATAAACACAGACCAAGACTCCCAACCAATCAGGATGAAGAAAAAACCATTCTGGCACAGCAGTATGCCAGCCCCAAATTTAAAACTGAAACAACTGAAAAAGTCTGACTCACAGACGAACTCAGTACAGAAGTCTGATGATGGCAGATGAGATTCTGCCGAAACGTTGCTACAACTTTAAAAGCACAACTACAATGACGTGGAAAAATACCCAAACAAAGCTGAATACCATACATGTAAGTACCCACGAAAACTTAAGAAAACAAATATCAGACCTCTTCAGGGAGGAAATAAATAGCCAGACCAAAACCTATGAGAAGCTGAAAGTTAAAAGAGCAGGAATACCATGTGACCTCAAATTCCTATGCATCTGCAGAGACAACAATGCAACACCAACCTGCTTCAAATTAATATTTCATCACAGCACAGCAGCTACTTAACATATCCTGAAAAGAACTGAAATGGCTCTACTCAGAAATGAGCTCCACAGAAAGAGATTCCAATTGGATCAGTTAAACGAAGATTTGCTTGCACTACACCTGGAATTGAGCAGCAAAATCCACCCTCTACTTTGGGATAAGATAAAAACAACTTGCAACTTGGAGAGCTGAAACTGAAACCACTTACAGAAAGTACAAACTCTTGAAGAAACTAAAGAAATTAGAACATGACAAGAAAGCCCCCAACAACTCACAACAACACCTGAAACAATTGGCATGTAACATTTCCAACAGAGAACTCACCAAAACAGAAACAGATGTCCTAACCTAAGGATTCAATTATGCTATAGCACCCCCAAAAATCCCCATAGAATCCATAATATGTGCAGTAGAATACAGCCTAACCAAATTAAATACAGATGAAGCTGAAAGAATAAGACACCAAGTTACTAACATCCTATGTACAAGCAAACCACTCAAAAGCACCTTGCACAAAGAAGAACTAAATGCCCTGCAAGCCCTAAAAAAGGACAGCAGCATAATCATACTTCCAGCAGACAAAGGGAATGCCACAGTAGTAATGAATAGAAAAGACTACGAAACAAAATTGACAGACCTACTCCAAGACTCCACATATAAACCCATAAACACAGACCCAACCACATATCTGGCAAAATTAACCAAGAAGAAAATTATAACAGTCACATAAGCAAAGAAATCTAACAGACGATCATCCCAAGAGAAAAATCTTCCAGATGCCCCAAACTATACAGCCTCCCAAAAATACACAAACAAGGCATACCTCTCAGACCCATAATCAGCTCCAGAGGAGCACCACTACAAAACCTAGCTGTCATTGAGGTGTTCAGTTTTGGTGATAGTTCTGGTATTTTTAAAGTCAATCTCATGTCCTGTGGCTTTGAGGTGTTGGATCAGGGAAGAGTTCGGTTCTTTTTTTTTTTTTTTTGATTGAGTTCTTGTGTTCTTCAATGCGTGTACTAATTCTTCTGTTGTTTTGCCCGATGTATGTGGCGGTGCAGGCAGTGCATGGGATTTTGTATACTCCTTTGTATAATCTCATGCACCACCTGTACCGCCACATACATCGGGCAAACCAACAGAAGAATTAGTGCATGCATTGAAGAATGCAAGAACTCAGTCAAAAAAGAAGAACTTACCTCTTCCTTGGTCCAATACCTCAAAGCCTCAGGACATGAGATTGACTTTAAAAATACCAGAACTATAGCCAAAACCGAACACTTCAACAACAGAATAATCAGAGAAGCCATAGAGATAGAAAAATGCCCACACAGCATGAATAAATGAGATGATATCTCCCAACTACCAGCCATTTGGAAACCCACCCTCATTAACAAATGAATACTAACATGAAGAATGACATCAGACCCACACCCACAAGTGCCACACAAGATGCTACCACCACAGTCAAGCCCCCACCTGAACAGAACACACCCCCAGCCAATTGGAACACAGCCAACCCCCCAACTAATCAGATCACAGCCAGGCCCCCAACCAATGAGAACACATCCCCACCCAATCAGAACACAGCCAAGCCCCCACCCAGTCAAGTCGCACCCCCACTGGCAATTAAAAGGAAGAAACAGCTGAAAGCTCAGATTACTCTGAGAAGCACAAAGCCAAAAACACAAGCCTGAAGATGATGAATGAGATTTCATCGAAACGTTGCCAAAATACTTCCAATTTTACGTGGGAGAAAACTCGAATAACCAAAGATTCACATATATATTTTCTTCATATTACTGTATATAGCAGTAGATGTAATCTTATTTCCATATATTAGAAATCATGAAGGAACAAAATTGCACTTTTTCATAATTTTAAGGACAACAGTACAGAAGCCCTGAGTGTCTATGCAATAAAGTAGCCGTAGGGAAGAAAGAGAATCCCGTGTTAACTGGTACAAATTAAGAAGCCAGAAAATGATTAATTGCTCCTTATATCATTTTTGTGCCCCACTCCGTTTGCTTGAACAAATTAGCCATTACTACATTAAATCTATTATTTTCAAATAGACTAAAGTGTGATTATTTTAATTTGGACAGAATTCATATATCTTCTTGTTGCCTGGAAGGTCTATGATGAATGTTTGGCTTTTGTATGTTTCAGTATGTGATCATTTGTTTATTTGGAAATGTATGCAGGCATACTCCACAACTGAGGACTTTCTTGAGACAAAAATGTTTCCAACTTTTCTGCTCTGATATGTATAGGATGTAATAAGATTAAATAAATAAATAAATAAAAATACAGTGGTACCTCAGGATGCAGAATTAATTTGTTCTGGGTACTAAAAAGGATAAGTCCCAAACAAACCATGTAATTTACCATGTAATCTTTTGTTTCAGCCAAAACTTTCTGCCTGTTTCCTTTCTTATATTCGTGAACTTCCCAGCATGGCCAACTTCCTGTCTTCCCTTTGTGGCTGTCCCCCTCTTTTTGCAGTGACCCATCCATCACAACTGACTTTCTTTCCATTTTCCACAGTCATTCCCCTCTTACTATAGCAGTGCATCAAGCAGTAGACAAAGGTTATCAAAATATATAAAGAACCAAATTTGATAAGGTTTGAAGCTATCAAATACTGTAATAATTGATTTGTTGTGGCTGTTGTCTATATTGTAATACCTTTATTTATTATCCTGAAAACATATGTGAGAATGGAAGCTATAATGTGTTCCTAAAAATGTCAACACTAAGATGACAAAAGCATTACTGAGAAGGAAATGAGAAATTATGAAAGATAAAAAAAACTTTTGAAGGAAAATTTGGTCATTTGCCTCACAGAATAAAATGTTTCATAGCAGAAGACAGAGGTTGGTTAACAACTGCTGAGAAAGATTAATAATTGCAATCTTCTGTTCATTTTGTGAATATTCATCAGTCATCTTGCATTCACTTTTCCAAAGACCTTTTTAAAATTATTTTATTATATTATTTTATTTTCTACATATCCATAAAAATCCTATTTTTCATTTAACCTTTCTTTTTTTCTTTCTTTCCAGCTAGAACAATTTTTAGATCATTCTGTCTTGACTATTTATAAACCCAAAGAAAAAGGAGTTTTATCAGGAACTAATATAGCAGTTTTATATTGTTTGCTAAATTTATGAAATTGTCCACATGCAGAAATATTATTTTTAAAGTGTTGCTTAAGCAATAAAATAGCATCTTCTCTCCTACTCTTCTTATTTTCGAAGGCCATTTGCATTCCTTAAACAGAAATTGTGACTTTTCATTTCTCTTTTTTTATTAGGAAAAAAGTCCATCACGAACAAATTAACTTCTTACAAGATCTGAATGTAAGACAAAATGAAAAAAATTAGACATTTCTTGATCAAAGGCTATAGTTAAAAGTATATCCAAAGTTTCTTCATACTTTGGGAGAAAATTCTTTATTGACTGCAAAAAGGATATTTAGATGCTTTTCTGGAGGAAGCAAAAATATTCTAACACATTTTTAGAGAGAGTATTGAGACTTGGTTGCCATTATGTCAAAGAGATGTTGAACATATTTTTCAATTCTGTTTATAAAACTTTCCATTGCTTACAGTTGCTACAACTTGTGAGATATGTATCTTAAGGCCCTGTCACACTGCCCAACGGATGCAAAAAGTAAGTAAAAAGGACACAACGGATGAGAAAAATGTTCCATCCGTTGTTATCCGCTCTTAGAAGGGGCAAAAATTTGCATAAGCAGAGCGGATAACACGGAAAGGAACGGACGCGGGGAGGATGCAGAGCAGATGAAGCGGATGCACAGCGGAAGCCTAACGGATGCCTAGCATTAATTGCGCATGTGGGGAGGATGCATTGCGTAAGCCCCGCAGATATAAGGGAAGCAGCTCGGAAGCAGGTCACCATTCAGAGGAAAGACCTGCTGCCGGACGGATTGACAGCCTTGCCTGCCCTGCCTGCATGCCTGCCTGCAAGCCTTGCTGCAAGCCTTGCTGACAGCCTCCCTGCCAGCCTTGCTGTCTGCCTGCCTGCCAGCCTTGCTGCCAGCGTCCCTGCCAGCCTTGCTGGCTGCCTGCCTGCCAGCCTTGCTGCCAGCCAGTCTGCCTTCCAGTCTTGCTGCCTGCCTTGCTGCCAGCCTGCCTGCCAGTCTTGGTGACAGCCTTCCTGCCAGCCTTGGTGCATAGTGGGACTGGAGGGTCCACCGTCCAAGGTGCAACACCTATGGCCCTTTATTATCAATAATAATGTAATAATCATCCACACATGTCAACATAAACACAACTCTTTATTAAACGCCCTGTTCATTGTAGGCCCACCCAACATACATGGCCCAATCTCATCCGTGTGATGAGACAGGCTGAAGGAAGCATCCATTAATCATCTACCATCCTGTCTTGCCACTCCACTGCTCCAGCTGGGGAGTTGCACCAGTGTCTCAGGAGGTTGCGTTGCTTCTTCCCTTCACGTGAGGCTCTGTTGGGGCCTTGCACATCCTCAGTGTCTATCAGGTTTCGCCCTTGCCTCCATTCCCCAGGCTCCATGTCCCCATTGCCTTTCTGGAGGTCCACGAGCCTGTTCTGCAAGACTGGGTAGCGGCTGCGCATGAGATTGTGCAGGATGCAGCAAGCTTTCATGATGCTCCTCAGTCTCTGGGTGATGCTGCATGGTGGTGAGAAGTACCTGGAACCTGTTGGCCAGGATGCCAAAGGCGTTCTCCACCACCCGCCTTGCCCTGGACAGCCTGTAGTTGAAAATCCTCTCTTCACAGGTGAGGCATTTGGTGGTGTAGGGCTTCATGAGGTAGGTTGTGAGGGAGAAGGCATCATCCCCCATGATGAAGTAGGGCACATCTTGCATGTCGTTGGGCAGGGGGTCTGGATCTGGGAAGCCCACAATGAGGTTGTGTTCCAGCCCCTCCTTGAGGTGACTGGTGTTGTATACCTGGGAATCTGAAGATGAGCCGTTGTCTGAGGCATCGATGTACATGAACTTGTAGTCAGCATCGACCATGGCGAAGAGGATGATGCTGAAGAAGCCCTTGTAGTTGTGATAAGAAGACCCTGAGTTGGCTGGCGCTTTGCAGGCCACGTGCTTGCCATTGATGGCTCCAACGGTGTGGGGAAAGTTCCACCTCTGATACTACTGCTCTGCAACTTTCTTCCATCCTTCTTCAGTGGAGGGGCACTGGAGGAGGTCCTCCACATACTCTTCAATGATGGCCTGCACCACTTCTCTGACCACAATGCTGATGGTTTTGTGTGGCACCCTCCATCCGTACTGCATGCTCGTGTATGTGGTCCCTGAGGCCAGATGGTGCAGAGTGAGTGCCACCTTGAGTCCATGGTCCAGCCTGGGCCGGAAGTTGGTGTTTGCCTTGGTCAACCTGGGTGTCAGCCACTGCACAACTTCGTCAAACATGGCTGGAGGCATCCTCATGAAGTTCTGGAATGCACGAGTGTCTTCGTTCCTGAGCTCCACCATCAGCTTGTTGTACAGTCCATCCTCTGCTCTTCTGGCGAACCATCTTCGTACCCAGACGCTTCTTGGCCGCCTCTTTTTCTTCCCGTAGTAGAGTTCAAAGAGCCAGTAGATGGCTTCGCACTGTTGCAGAATGATGGTGGCTGCCAAAAGTACTTTGTTACGATCCACGGTGGACATGACTGGATGCTGTGGAAGAGCAAGAGTCAGGTGAAGGCTGCAGAGGTGTGCACCGCAGGGCTGCTGTTCTGAAAGTGAGATCCTGATGAGTTGCTCCCCCTTTTTATCGGCAGTATAGGTTTTCCCCTATGTCCCTTTGCATCCTCTAGGCATCGTCTAGACATCCTTAATATCCGAGATAGGTCCCCTCTGCAAACGTTTTTTCCGTTTTAAATGCTTTGTTTCCATGCTGCATCCGCTAGGCATCCATTCTGCATCCGTTCTGCATCCGTTCCGCTTCCTCCCTGTGTCCAAGCGGATCCGAGTTGCGCGGATGCGGAACGGATGCCTAGTGGATATAGCGGATGCGTAACGGATGCCTAGCAGATGCAGAACGGACGAATTGGATACATTTTCCACGCAAAAGTTTTGAGCAGCTCAAAACTTTCTGAGTGGATGAAACGTCCATAAACGGATGCTGGATGGATAGAGAGGAAGCAAAACGTATACAGTGAATACAGAACAGATACATCGCGTTAACCAATGGATGGCAAGCTTTTTTGTCCGTTTTACATCCTCTTTGCATCCGTTGGTGCAGTGTGAGAGGGGCTTTAGAGGCTGAATTATAATTTCCTTAAAAAAATAATATTTCCCCAATGTGGCACAAGCTAAGATTTCAGTTAATAAAATTTTAAGAGTTATTGATCATATAGAAATTTATTTTAAATGAAACGGGCAGGTAGGATCAATATAATTTGCTGCTTATACTTTAAATATAGTATAATAGTAACTTTAAAGTTCTTTCATGAATATGAAACAAGATTTTAACATGTGTAAATTATTATTAACAACTGTATGTAATAGCATAACATACAATATTTTCCACTGAAGATAGGCACTTAGCATGATTTTATCTCCCATGTGCATATATTGTTCACATTTTAAGATCAAATTTTATAATATCAATCTGAAAATATTTTTTTAGTTTTCTTCCATCCTCCCTAACCCTCCCTCCTTTCCTCCTTTAATTCTTTCCACCTAACCACCAATTCATCCATCCAACCATAATATATCTGGATTACAAAGTCAAAACAGTTGAACATCTGGCTGATTCTGTGACAAACCATAATAAGAGTTGAATTTCCACCAGTCTTAGACTATGAATCTAATTGTAGATTAACCACATATAATAACTTCTTTGACTTAAGTAATGTACTTTAGTAGAAACTATGAGGGAAAGAAAAGTTGAACTGAAATACTGAATGGCCACATCACAACAAACTTTGAGGATAAAGCCTATAATTTCTGGGCAACTGAATAACACCAAGCATGGAAAAATTAAGTGAGCTATGAGTTATTAGTAAAGAATAAATCTAAAGATTAAGAAAACTGAACTCTGGAAACAACATCAAAGTCATCCATATCTGGGCTATACCTATGATATAATATACTGCTGGAATTGTTAATTGGATACAAGCTCAATTGGACAGTTTGGAATGAAAAAAACAAGAATCATGATTATTCACTCTACATTGCATCATCATCAAAATAGATTATGTTAGATTATATTATATAATAGATTATATCTATACACAAATGAGGTAGATGTTTATTATAGATCAAAGAAGAAGAAAAATGTGTATTGGCTAATCACTAAAAAACACACAAGAACAAGCATTGATCCCAATTAAAAATGGGAACTTATTAAATGTATAAAAAAGAAAAAGTGAATGTTGAATAATGTTATGTAATCATAAACAGAATTCTGACAAGGAACAGCATTGTATAGTTTCTACAATGTATAGTTTCTTTAATTTCTCCAAAAGATTGAAGAGAAAGCAGATAAAGATAAAGTAATGGTTTACAAGTGGAATATTAGTAAAAAGAAATTGAAGGCTTGATTTTAGTTTCTTAGGAGCCAGTTATTCAAAATAATGCAATTAAAGCCAGAACTGAAAAATCCTCAAATGATTCAAATTGGAAATTTTGCAAAAAAACAAGAGAAACAGTAGATCATATATCCCACACATGCAAGATTACACAAACTGATTAAAAATAACAACATAACACAGTTGCCAAAATAATTCACTGGAACATATGTAAAACTTGTCATGTACCAGACATGAAAAATTTGTGGAAACATAATGTTAATGAGCTTCCCAAATACAAACTGATAAAGCCTTGGTGCATTACACCCTAGATTAACTGGTGTGTAAGATATTGCAAAAAGCCACACTGCCTGGATATGCATATATATTAAAATGATACATGACATCCTAAATTCTTGGGATGAACTCAATGTATATAAAGGCCAATAAAGAACTGGCATCTGTGACTACATTATTGGGAACAGATAATAATACAAGTCTGTTGAATGTTGGAAATATATAGAGGTATTTGTTTGTTTAACTTTCATTTCTTTCTTGAACATTGATCACAGGTTCAGCAGGGGAATTGAAATGACAAAAGGTTTGTCACCCACTACAACAAAAGCACTACATTTTATACGGATATCATGGTGTTGCTTGCACATCTAAAAATGCAAAGCAAAGTATATAAAGAAATAATCCTCTTTCAATTATTTTGATGAAAGGAAGATTGAGTAAATGATCATATGCAAATTGATTTTAGGCAACTGAAATAGTGAATGTCTTCCCTGGAGAATATGGGGTTTTTTTCTATATAAGATTGAGCAAAAAAGCTTTTAACAGCAGGGTCTTGCATACAGTAGCTTATTTATTTATTCATTCATTCATTCATTCATTCATTCATTCATTCATTCATTCATTCATTTATTTTGATTTGTCAATTGCTTACAAGATAATAGGTGAAGTACAAACATAGTTATGAATACATGGATACATATAAGAAAAATATAAAAGTATATAAAAGAAACAATGGGACAGGGATGGTAGGCATGTTGGTGTGCTTATGCACATCCCCTACAGGCCTCTTAGGAAAGGGGTGAGGTCAATAGTAGACAGTCTAAGGTGAAAGTTTTTGGGGTTTGGGGAGAAAAACCTGACTCACAGGCCTGGGGTGAGCGCACACACATACTCCCCTCACCACGAGACCATTTCTACCAGCCAATCGAAGTAGCTCTTGACCACACTTGAAGAGCTCCAATTGCCAGAAAGAGACTGCCTGAAAGGTAAGGGGCTGGGGCAGACACTCATCGGCCCAAAGCAGCTGGGGACTGTGTCCTCAAGGGAGGTTTCGATCGGCCGATAGAAGGGGCCTTGCGGCAAGGGGAGTGTGTGTATGCACTCGTCACAGGCCACTTCTACTGGCTGATCGAAGTGACTGTTGACTGCACTTGGGGAGCTCCAATCGCCGGAAAGAGACTGCCTTAAAGGCAAGGGGAAGGGGCAGCCACGCATCGCCCTGAAGCAGCTGGGGACTGTGTCCTCAAGGGAGATAGCTTTCAATCAGTGGATAGAAGCGGCCTCATGGTGAGGGAAGTGTGTGTGTGCGCTTGCCCCAGGCCGCTTCTACCGGCTGATCAAAGTGGCTGTTGACCATACTTGGGGAGCTTGCATCACAAGAAAGAGACTGCCCTAAAGGTGAGGGGACAGGGGCAGCCACGCATCACCCTGAAGCAGCTGGGGACTGTGTCTTCAAGGGAGCTAGCTTTCAATCGGCAGATAGAAGCAGCTTCATGGTGAGGGGAGTATGTGTGAGCTCGCTCCGAGGCCGTTTCTACCGGCCGATTGAAGTGGCTGGTGACTCTGCCTTCAAGAGAGCTTCTATCAGCTAACAGGGTATTCTAGCCTAGGCTACCTGCAGGGCACTCCTAAAGGCAAGTTTTCTCCCCACACCCATCCTTTCCCCCCACCCCCACCCTTCCCCCCACCCCCGCCCTTTCCCCCCATTTCTCTTCACCTCGTATAGTTCTAACGAACGATGTGAGAAATGGCGGGGAAACGCATGGTTTTAATAGGCCTAAATTTAGGGGGCAGGGCTTAATTTCACCTCATGCCGAGAAATCATGCTGGGCCTTCCTATTGGTGGAGGCCGTATTGTTGGAGAAACACGGTAGTAGCATCATTTCCTGGAATATTGCAAAAATGAATTTGTAAAATGCTAAGACAAACCTAACTTCAGTTTGGCTTAATTCTTAAAATAAAATAAAATTCAGTTTTCTCAGTGTGAACTGTTTGTGGAGCTTTAATAAGTTTTTTTTTTTTTTCATATTACTCTAAACCAGTGGTGGTATTCAGGCAGTTTGCAATGGATTGGGTGAACCAGTAGCAAAAATTTGGCGTGGGTCACTGAACCGGTAGTAAATTCTGACTGGCCATGCCCCTCACCTGTTCACCCTCCTGCCCTATGCTTGCTCACCCCACCCACCTGCCTGACATTTACCTAAGTTCTTTCTTTCTCCCCCCCCTCGCCGATAATCACTTGTAGATAAGATCAGCTGTGCTGGGATTCCCCTTGCTGAGGCCCAGGAAGGCAAAAAATGGATGGAGGAGCTCAGCCCCACCATCCATTTTTTGCCTTCCAGAGCCCCAGAGGAGCCTTAGGGGAGCAAAAACACTCCCCACAGAGGCTTCTCTGAGGCTAGGAAACTCCCAAAACAGAGCTTGAAGGGGTGCTGCATGCCCCTCCCATGCTCTGATCCTTTTCTTCCAGAGCCCCAGAGGAGCCTTAGGGGAGCAAAAACGCCCCCCCCCGAGGCTCCTCTGTGGATAAGAAGCTCCCCAAAATGGTTGGGGTGCAAAAAAAGCCATGCCCACCCAGTCACATGGCCACACCCATACCAACAAGCCATGCCCACAGAACTGGTAGTAAAAAAATTTGAATACCACCACTGCTCTAAACACATGCATTTAGTTAAGTTTAACTAAATCAATTTTAAGAATCTTATAGGAAATATCCTTTATTATGTGGAAATTGGCCAATAAACAGGTACATTCATGATTTAACTAAGATGTTCATGGTAATATTAAACAGAAATCAGACAATATAGTTTGTTCTAAAGTAATTGAAATTCATATATTTATTTTGCCATTCCAGTCCATGAACTGTAGGGCTAAATACTACCAGATTATTGATAATATTTAGTTTTCCATGTTACTCATGCATCACATCTATCTAGATTTATTATATTTTAATCTCTATAAAACCATACATAAATATATTTCCTGACGTGTTTGAAATGAACTTTAACAGCATATGCTGAGAGCTTTGCAAAAATGTGATTGTAGTGTATAGAAAGAGAAGTTTCAAAATATGAAAATATGCCTATGGTTTTGAGAATGGGAGCCAGAATAAATTTGATTCTTCCCTTGAGGTTACCATAAAGTGGAGGATCAGTGAGAGAGTTATGAGTTATTGTTGGATGAGCTAGCACTGACAGTTTTCTTGCTTGAATTGAAAATAATGTCAAACAAACTCAGCTCAGGTAATTTAATGTTGGTGCCTCCAGCTTTATTGAGAGCATCCTTCATCAATATGATAGCATTTCCAGATAAAAGTGCCTTAGTGTAAATCATTATCATAATTTTTGAATCTGTCTGTATTCTGAATGGACTTTAGTAAAGTGAAATATTTGCCATTAACTAAACATTTTTTTAAAAACTGGAAAAAGTCAGTCAAAGTTAGATACTTTTAAATTTTTTAAATAAAATATGCTTTCTATAGGAAAAAAAAATATGCTGAGAAAATAGCTATCCATATTACAGAATTTTATATTAAAATGTCCAATAATACATTCCAAAATAAAATCATACTTAATTAAACTTGAAACAAAAAAAAAAAAAAAGGAGCAATAGAATTCTTTTGTTTCTATGATTGCTGGAACTTATATTTATTTCAGACATTTCTTATTTGATGTCAGATCTGAAGATGTAAATGTATGTTCCTTTGTGAATCAACAAGCACTTTTCTGAATCAACATGAAGCAATATGATCACAATATTGTTCAATATTTATACTTTATAGCCATGAAAACAAAAACTCACATAATTCAAACACACACACACACACACACAGGCAAAAAATTGCTCAGGATCATCCAATACAGTTGAAAAGCACATGCATGCTGCATAATCAAGAATGTCAAAGAATAGTAAAAAGTCAATATGTACTTCATTGATTATAGAACGATCTTTGGTTGTGTTGACAGTGTGCCAAGCTGTAGACTGTTTTCTGTTTAGAAAAACAGAAAACCTGCTTGTCCCCATGCAAAACCCTATACACAGGTCAAGAAGCCACATCAGCCACAGCATGGATAGCATATTGTGAAACAGACTTGTTCCAGGCTTACAAATAAATGAGACAAGACTGTATGCTCCCCCTGTATTTTTTCAGTCTGGATCTAGTACATATTGTATATTGAGAAAAATTGGATAATTGAAGTCAAGGGGTACATGGAAAATAGAATTAAAATTTAATACAAAAAATACCAAACATATGTTAAGCCCATGTCACACTGCCCAACGGAGGCAAAAAGGACACAATAGACGAGCAAAATGTTCCTTCCATTATTATCCGCTCTCAAAAGGTGCAAAAATTTGCATAACCGGAGCGGATAACACGGACGCGGGGAGGACGCAGGGCGGATGCAAAGCAGATGTGGAATGGAAGCCTAGCGGATGGAAGTGGATGGGAGCAGATGGCACATCCGCTGGATTTCCGGGGGGCCTCAGCAAAGCGGACGTGGAACGGATGAAGCGGATGCACAGCGGACGCGGAACGGATGAAGCGGATGCACAGCGGATGCACAGCGGAAGCCTAATGGATGCCTGGTGTTCATTGTGCATGCGGGGAGGATGCATTGCGTCAGCCCCGCAGATATAACGGGAGCAGCTCGGAAGCAGGTCACCATTCAGAGGAAAGACCTGCTGCCAGACGGATTGGCTGCCTTGCCTGCTGTGCCTGCATGTCTGCCTGCAAGCCTTGGTGCCAGCCTTGGTGCCAGCCTTGGTGCCAGCCTTGCTGCCAGCCTTGCTGCCAGTCTTGGTGCCAGCCTGCCTGCAAGCCTTGGTGCCAGCCTGCCTGCAAGCCTTGCTGCCAGGTGGTCTGCCTGCCAGCCTTGCTGCCTGCCTTCCTGCCAGCCTTGGTTCATGTCTGCCTGCCAGCCTTCCTGCCAGCCTTGGTTCCTGCCTCCCTGCCAGCCTTCCTGCCAGCCTTGGTTCCTGCCAGCCTCCCTGCCAGCCAGCAACCCCACAACCATGCAGAAGCACAGCAAGCCTCAGCCATCTGCTGCCAGCCCTTGCAAGAGGGACAGGGCTATCATCCCGCCCCCTGGCCCTCACTCTGTTCTGCTGGGGCTTCTGCAGCACAGGCTCACTCTTCTGGGGCTGGGGCTTCTGCTGCTTTTGCTTCTGGAGGAGCTGATGACAAGCACTCCAGCACCAGCCACCTCCACAGCACCTGGACCCTTCACCCCTGAGACTGAGCGACCAAGAGGAGTGCCAGAGACTCATTTTTGTTTCATAGCTTGTTGTTAATAAAGTTTATTTATGATTCATACACTTGCTTCATTTCTTTTTTTTAATAAAGTCTTGGTGGAAACTTTTAGAAATGGTTTAAGCCTTTGCATTCTTGTGGGATGGGTAAGGATAGCTGTGGGATGGGTTAGGATACCTGTGGCATGGATAATAGCTATGGGATGGGTTCGGATAGCAGTGGGATAGATAAACCTCCAGTGCAAGCATAGTGGGACTGAATGGTCCATCCTCCCAGGTGCCACACCTATGGCCCTTTATTATCAATAATAATGTAATAATTATCCACACATGTCAACATAAACACAACTCTTTATTAAATGCCCTGTTCATTGTAGGCCAACACAACATACATGGCCCAATCTGATCGTGTGATGAGACAGGCTGAAGGAAGCATCCATTAAGCATCTACCATCCTGTCTTGCCACTCCACTGCTCCAGCTGGGGAGTTGCACCATTGTCTCAGGAGGTTGCGTTGCTTCTTCCCTTCATGTGACGCTCTGTTGGGGCCTTGCACATCCTCAGTGTGGATCAGGTTTTGCCCTTGCCTCCATTCCCCAGGCTCCATGTCCCCATTGCCTTGTTGGAGGTCTACAAGCCTGTTCTGCAAGACTGGGTAGCGGGTGCGCATGAGATTTTGCAGGATGCAGCAAGCTTCCATGATCCTCCTCATGGTCTCTGGGCAATGCTGCATGGTGGTGAGAAGTACCTGGAACCTGTTGGCCAGGATGCCAAAGGTGTTCTCCACCACCCACCTTGCCCTGGAAAGCCTGTAGTTGAAGATCCTTTCTTCACGGGTGAGGAGTCTGGAGGTGTAGGGCTTGATGATGTAGGTTGTGAGTGAGAAGGCGTCATCCCCCACGATGAAGTAGGGCACATCTTGCGTGTCGTTGGGCAGGGGGTCTGGATCTGGGAAGCCCATGATGAGGTTGCGTTACAGCTCCTCCTTGAGGTGACTGGCGTTGTATACCTGAAGATGAGCCGTTGCCTGAAGCATCGATGTACATGAACTTGTAGTCAGCATTGACCATGGCGAAGAGGATGATGCTGAAGAAGCCCTTGGAGTTGAAATAAGTGGACCCTGACTTGGCTGGAGCTTTGCAGGCCACGTGCTTGCCATTGATGGCTCCAACGGTGTGGGGGAAGTTCCACTTCTGATACCACTGCTCTGCAACTTTCTTCCATCCTTCTTCAGTGGAGGGGTACTGGAGGAGCTCCTCCTTGTATTCTTCGATGATGGCCTGCACCACTTCTCTGACCACAATGCTGATGGTGTTGGATGGCACCCTCCAGCTGTACTGCATGCTCCTGTAGGTGGTCCGTGAGGCCAGGTGGTACAGAGTGAGTGCAACCTTGAGCCCAGGTTCCAGGCTGGGGTGGAAGCTGGTGCTCTGCTTGGTCAACCTGGGTGTCAGCCGCTGCACAACTTCATCAAACATGGCTGGAGGCATCCTCATGAAGTTCTGGAACGCCCGAGTGTCTTCGTTCCTGAGCTCCACCATCAGCTTGCTGTACAATCCGTCCTCTGCTCTTCTGGCGAACCATCTTCGGACCCAGACTCTTTTTGTTTGCCTCTTTTTCTTCTCGCAGTAGAGTTCACAGAGCCTGCAGATGGCTTCGCACTGTTGCAGAACGATGGTGGCTGCCGAAAGTACTTTGTTACAATCCACGGTGGACATGACTGGATGCTGTGGAAGAGGAAGAGCCAGATGAAGGCTGCAGAGGTCTGCACCGCTGGGCTGCTGTTCTGAAAGTGAGATGCAGACGAGTTGCTCCCCCTTTTTATAGGAAATATAGGTTTTCCACTAGGCATCCTCTAGGCATCCTCTAGGCATCCTCTAGACATCCTTAATATCCGAGATAGGTCCCCTCTGCGAATGTTTTTTCCATTTTAAATGCTTTGTTTCTGTGCTGCATCCGTTCTGCATCCGTTCTGCATCTGTTCCCCGTCCGTTCCACTAACTCCCTGCATCCTAGTGGATGCGAGTTGCGCGGATGTGCAGCGGATGCCTAGCAGATATAGCGGATGCGTAACGGATGCGTAACGGATGCATAGCGGATGCGTAGCAGATGCAGAATGGATGAACTGGATACATTTTCTGCGCAAAAGTTTTGGGCAGCCCAAAACTTTTGGAGTGGATGAAGCATCAATAAACGGATGCTGGACGGATAGAGAGGAAGCAAAACAGAGGCAGTGAGTACATCGTGTTTTCCAACGGATGGCAAGTTTTTTTCTCCATTTTACATCCTCTTTGCATCCATTGGTTCAGTGTGACATGGGCTTTAGCAACATGGCAGCAAACTTTAGAACTAACAGAGAGGATGTTGAAGTAATGGATACTTTCTGTCTGTTAGGATTCGCTACCAACAAGAAAGGGAGCAGTAAGCAAGAAATGCACCACATATTAACTAATTTAATGTAGCAACGAACACTGAAAAATACATGCAATTCTGGAGCATGCCTAAGGTTGGAAGCATACAGATTGCATGGAAAGACATTACCAATTTTGAACTTTGGTGTTGAAAGGACCACTTGTACTCAATGATCAAATAAATGAACCCAAAGTTCTTACGTGAGGCACAAATTACCAGGCTCAAATTAACATCATTCAGATATATTATGCAGCAATCTAAATCTAAACCTCTTAAGAAATCTATGATCCTAAAAAAAAGAGATAGAAAAAGAAAGAAAGAAAGAAAGAAAGAAAGAAAGAAAGAAAGAAAGAAAGAAAGAAAG